>OY987242.1:28902583-29279238 GCA_963920765.1 Ulota crispa
TGTTTTTTTGTTTTAATTTACAGATTGGTTGGTGTGACTTAGGACCCTCTTCAGAACCCAAGACCCATATTTGTGCTTGTCACAATTTTGTAAAAGAGTCATAAAATTTGTTGAAATTGCACAATGTATGAAATCTGAAGAATGATTAGTGTTTTTTATTTAGAAACTTAGTTACTAATGATAAAATCAAGGCTAGAACCAACTTGAATGACTTTTCTATGAACATAAGTGCCAAATTTGTTATTTTGTTGCCAAGTCCATACAAATATTATGTTGAATTAAACAATTCAAGTTCATCATGTTTAGCAAATATAACAAAGTTTCTTAATAAAATACACTAATTGTTCTTGAGATGCCAAACATTGTGCAATTTCAATAAATTTTATGACTCTTTTACAAAATTGTGACAAGCACAAATATGGGTCTTGGGTTCTGAAGAGGGTCCTAAGTCACACCAACCAATCTGTAAATTAAAACAAAAAAACAAAAAAAAACAAGTAAAAAACTTTAAAAAAATTGGAAAAAAAATAGTACATAACTTGTTAATGAGGGCTCTTTGGAATCCAAAGAGCCCTTTACAAAATTGTCACAAGCACAAATATGGCTCTTGGATTCCAAAGAGGGTCCTAAGTCACACCAACAAATCTGTAAAATCAAAATAACAAAAAAAATTGGTGAAAAACTTAAGAAAAAATGGGAAAAAAAATAACATTTAAACTGTTAATGAGGGCTCTTCAAAATCCAAAGAGCCCTTTACAAAACCCGTGACAAGCACAAATAGGGCTCCTGGGTTTCAAATAGGATCTTGCAACACACCAACCAAATTTGTAAAAAGCAAAAAAAAAGAACTTTAATGAAAAATAAAATAAACAAATAAATAAACAAAGTGCTTGTTTAGCCAATGAAAATGGAACTTTGTTCAAAGCACAAATTAGTTGAACCTCCATATACCCGATCCAAGTTCTGAGTTGGTCCCTAGAGGCACTACTCAATTTTGCAAAACAATAAAGATTGCTCTCAACGTGCTTGGTTAAAAATGTTTTGTGTTGCAAAAACATATGAAAACCAATATTATTTAAGATTCTATACAATTTACCTTAGCATGTAATTGTCAAAATAATAATTGTTGAAATACAACTCTCTTCAAATAATTACTACAAAGATCAATGATCAAGTTTGAAGAGGTTTTTGCACCATTGATTTTACTTTTTTTCTTGCATTTTTTTAGAATACTATTTGTCTTAAACTTGGTCTTATGCCTAAATTTTTTTGTAACATTTTGAATTGAGTATCACGTACTAAAAAGTTAAAATGAGAAGCTTCAAGAAAGTTCTCATATAAAGCCCATTCTTTCATTAGTTTTTATCTTCTACATAAAAATAAAATTCAAAATGTAAATGGTGGAGCTTTAGATTTTAGCTAGCTTTAGAAGGGAAAAGAAAAGGAGGAATTGGCTAATAAATGTGTTTTTGACAATCTTGATTAACATAGGGCCACTTTGAAAAAATGTGAAGTGAAAGGCCTAGTACGTGGTAGTCATTGGCAGCATTTGTTGTACCATTATGAAGTCTTCAAGATGTTTGATTCTTAACTTTAATCCATTCTTCATTTGATGGTATTGTGACCATGCCAAATGTTTTCTTAGGGTTTTCAAATGCCAATGTGTCTCCAAATATTTTATAAACTAGCAATATATTTATGTTTTTACTAATACTTTTTAAATTTTATAATCATTCACAATGAAAAATAGTTCAGTTTTTTTTACATTCTTCTTATTTGATGAAGAATTAGAAAATTTCTTAGCATTTTCAACATGGTAAATTATCAAATGAAGGGAATTATAGTGAATTTTGTGTTTCTAATGATTTTACAAGTTTATTCAATTTTGAAGTTTATCACCAAAAATTATTTTTTGATTAAATATTTGTTCAAAACTTGTTTGAAAATGTTTACAATATACTAAAGGAAATACTATATCAACATTCAAAAGTATTAAAGCGGTAATAAAAAAATGTACTTTCATTGTAAAATTTGAGATATAAATCCAATTTTCTTCTTATTGGGATTATCATATTTATTTCACTATTATTATTGTAGACTAGTATCCTCAAAATTTGAACGTGTTCAAAATTGCAAATTAAAAATTAAGGATTTTGGATTTTTTTGAAAATAGAGTACAACAAAAATATAATAATAATATATGAAAGGTTCAATGTAAATCTATTCTTGATATTCTTTTTTTGAAATTATTAGTAATTCAAGAAATCTTGTACTTGATTTTTTTTTCTTTCAAAAAGTGGGTATCAATGAAATTTTGTATTTTTTGGTTTTAAGTAGTCTCCCTTGATTTTTTTTATAATGTATCTTTAAAATACATTTCCATCGTAATCGTTGTCCTATTTTCATCTACATTCATCCATCTCATTTTTCAGCTAGTTGGTTTTGTTTTTCATTTGTTTGTATCAGTGGATGAATTTCAAATATCATCCAAAATTTCTATTTATGTAGTAACATTTATGCATATTTACAAATGTATAAAAATCACCAAAATCTTAGTTTCAATTTCTCAATTTTCATAAAAAGTTTGCCCATAGCTCAACGCTCATTGCTCTCTGCTCTCATTTTAGCTACCCTAGTGAGGCGAGTTTATTTTGTGCATGTTTTTTGAGGTAAGATGGTGAGGGGGGAGGACATTTGTCCCCTCAAAGACAAGGTCGAGGTGTTGAAAGGGAAGTGGGAGGCGAGGGAGGACAAGGTCAAGGCGTTGGAAGATGGGAAGGAGTGGGAAGCTCAGTGGTAAGCTTAGTGGACTAAAGTGGAGAGTGCAGAGAAGGCTTTGAGGAAGAGATCAAATGAAGAGATGAGGGAGATGAAGAAAGAAGTGAAGGCCAAATCGAAGGAAGTGATGGAACTTTGCATTTTAGCCGAGCACCGGTGTAAATCAGATTTAATAATCTGTGCAGAGGAGGTGTGGAAATGGGCCATGAACAAATGAGGAGTGCCGTAGGGTGTAGGGAGACAACTTTATGAAGACACTAATGCGGCAATTGTTGATTGTGTTGCTGTAAGTAAATTAGGTTTTACTTTGAACCTTAGGGTGTAGACGTTGGAAAGAGTCTTAGTGCTGCTGAATAGAAACTTCATCAATTAGGTTGCCTTAACTATTAGGTTGCCATTAGGTTGCTTTAACAATTAGGTCGCAGCATCACTTGAATGTTGTTTTCTTTGTTTTTTGCAGCGTGCGTCACGTGCCATGAAGATGAGGAAGAAGGTCTACCTTACTAGCCAGCATTGGATAGGGGGCCATGGGCATGGGATGTAAAATGTATATTTTTATGTTTTAACTAGATTTTCACCAAGTAAACATTGACATTATGTACAAAAGTATAGATTTGGTTGCAACGTATGATTCAAATAATTTTTTTTGATCACTATAGAGAAATGTTTATTTTACAAAATTTGAATATATCACAAACTGTACTAGATCTTTTGTAGACAAATTTTTTGTCACTTGACTCCTAAATGCTTGGTGGCACCCAATTTGGATGTCAACAATACTTTGGAGATCAATGAAACTAACTAAGTTTTTATTTTTAGTATTTTCTTGGGTGGACTACTTAACGCATTTTAGAATTGACCTACGGCATAATATAGCAAAGGTTTTATTCATTTGAGATCAAAATTATAACAAACTTACAAATAAATTAGAGAACATTCAAAGTGCTAAATCCAATATAAATAATATAAGTATACTACAAATTTAAGACATTCATTTTTTACAACTTATATAGAGGCACAAGACTTGACTTTATCCTATGCACAAGATTGTATCTAGTATGGATATGTATAGGTGACTAGGTATTCAAGGGGCAATGTTGTATTGAATAAAAAGTAAAAGCAAAGGTGACTTAACAAAAATAATAAGAAGTGAAAAAAAAACTCAAGATTTAAAATCAATCAAATTATTGTAGTCTCTATTATAGCACAAAAAAAGGTGTCAAAATCAAATATTAACTTAAAACCCAAAAGAAGTATCTGACAAAAAAATGGGGAGTGAAATAAACATCAATATTTTGTGTAAGCAAAAGTGCCCTAATTGAGGTCTGAATTAAAATGATAGGATGTGAAAAAAATACAAAATCTAACACACAAAAAAGGGTGTAAAAAAATAATTAATTTTCTTACAATATGAAAGTCCGACCATTAAATATTCACATGCTACACATCTTATCCAAAACCTTCTTCTTTCACTTTGTTCAACAACTCTTTTTTTTTTCGTATAACAAAAATAGCCTAGATAAAAATGGAATCCTCTAGACCATATAAGTAATTATAGAGTGCCTTAACCCCTAAAGGATCAAGCCCATTTTTTTGAGAAAATCATTGAAAACTGTCACTTTTAGGACAATGAGTACCAAGGTAGGAAAAAAAGTTTTTTTGGAAATTCATTTGTAGGATCTTGTCCTAGACTGTGAGATGTACTTGTGGAAAAAAATCAGCTCATTTTAGATGTAGAGGAGTGAGATATTGACATCCAAATTGTAAAAAAAAGTTTTTTTCCCTGCTGCCCAAAAATTTTAGAGCCTTTGATCGCTCTAATATTAGAAAAAATTCTCTATGCAAAGTTGAGGTTTATTTTTTCCATGTTGAAGACCAAGTTAGGTATGTGTGGGAGAATTTTCAAATGAATTGGAGGTGTGGATCATATGTTGTAAAATATTGCAACGTTGTAAGGCCATGAAATTTGCATATACACTGGGCAAGATTGGAGAATTTATGTAAAATTGAGAAATATGAGTTACTTTGATCCAAATGGTGAAAACCAAGGAATCTTAGTCTACTACAACCTGCAAAAAAAAAAAGTCAAAAAAAAAAAATCAAAGTACCAAATTTAACAAGGGGCAAAAGAAATGGAGGTTTGAGAGTTCCATACTTGCCTGCAAACTAAAACTTCTCACTCATCAATCAAAGTTGAATGATTCAAAGCTTTCCACACACATAAAAATTTAAACATTCAGTTTTAGATTTTTATTTTTTTTAAATGCAATTTTTAAAGAAGTTTTTGGGCTACCCGGATTGCCCACCCTCCCCCATTTTCCTGAAATTCATGCATAACTTCTTCAATAAATGTTGGAATGAAGAAAAAATTAGATGTGCATGTACGTCTTTGAATTCCTCACCAACCTCAAAAGTTTCAAAAATTTATAAAAACTAGTTTAATCATATGTACATGCCCGAGGTCCATTTTTCCCCAAGGGGACAATTGATCCTTTAGGGGTTAAGGTAGCCGCACCCATGGGTGTGACGTCCCCATGGGCATCACTGACAATGTCAAGGTGCTTATGGATACGTAAGTGATATTTATGGGTGACAAAGTGATGGTTGTGGGTGACTCCGTGATAGTTTTGAGTACCCACCTCACTATTTGAGAACCTGCAAGCCTTGTTTTTAGCATCTCTTACACATGATCTTTACAATTTCAGTGATTTTGGACTTTGAAAAATCTTTGTGAACAAATGCTTGCAATTAGAACCTTGAAATTGATGCCAATATTTTTGGTTTCCATTTCCTAACTTACAATATTTTTTTCAAAGTTGTTCAATTATTTTACCTACTCCAAAACCCTTATTTCTACGCTTATGGGTGCGCCTACCTTAAAGGGTTAAAATTCGAAATCCGTGACCTCAAAAAGCATCGGCCCACTCCCCAAAATGCAACTGGCCTCGTGTGCAAATAGCATTCCAAACCTAATCCCGCTGACTCGTCCCGAAGACCGGGACCGCCCTTCCTTGGGGAATCGTTGCTAATCCCGTGCTGAAATGCAGGCAAGGGTTTCGTCGGATCTCGTCGGATTTCGTCGATTGGACGGAGTTGGGGTGCGGGATCGGGAAGAAGGCCTCCGCTGTTCTGTAGCACCATCTAACTTCGGAATCTCGACATTCCAAAACTGAGTTCTTTGAACAGCTCTTCTAGATCCATCTTACGCAAATTCCAACAAGTGTGTGCACCTCGGGTAAATGCCGTGTCACACTTGCCTGCAGACCATCCCCCAGTTTCTTACATTCCTGATGACCGTTGACGCTTGTCCCAGCTCATAAGAACTCCACACAATTGCACATTCTTCGGCGACCTCTCTGCTCTTACGCAATCCACGCCATCTTCTGTGTTACTGTAGCTCAATTCTCTGCAAGAGAGAGAGAGAGAGATTCCACAAGTGGCGCAGCAGGTGAGCTCTGATTTCAAGTTAGCGCAACCTCCAGATGCTATCACCATTTAAAGGGTAAATAGCGAATTTTATCGTAGCCTTTGCGTAATAGATATTTCGTATTCAGCAGATACCGACAAACCCTTTAGTTTCCTTCAAAGGTTTATTGTGAGAATTTTTTTACTGTTAGTACTTAATTACAGGTAGTGATAGATATTGAAACTCTAGAGTGCTTCTTGTCAACAAAAAATAGAGTTGCCCGAGTTTTTAATTGAGCAAAAAATGCTGGTGGTACACAAGCATTGAATCGTTTGGACGAGTTTCTGAAATTGTTTGTTGTTTTGTTGCAGCAACTCTGTCAGCTATGGCGATCAGTTTGCACCGTTTTGGGTTCACAGGATTGCAGGCAACAAGTGCCCGAATCTCCTCGCCATCTTTCACCTTTCAGCAACCTTCTCATGCTCATCATGCAGGTACTAGTTCGCTTTTGTCATTTATTTTCCTTGACTTCGTTGCAAATTTACTATTTTGCAGGCTTCAGTCACAGTTAGGTTTCGATTGCATGACGACGGCGATGATTGTTCTTTACTGGGGGGTTTAGGTTTCTCTCCGAATCAGTTGTGGCGGAAGAACGGTGCAGGCGCGTCTGAATGTTTCACCGTATGTTGCCAAGCCCTCTCGTCAGGTAATACATTTTTCTCGTTTCTGTGAATCTTATATGGGGCTGAATTTTGTATTGCCAGACAGAATCAATGGTGGGCGTCACAGTTGGAACATCTGCCGGAGGATAGAATTCTTGGGTGGCAAACATGTTACATCCAAACATGAACTTTGACGCCCTTATTTTAGCTATTTGTCTTTTTTAGTGACAAGGGGAGAGGCTCAACAAAAGAGATTTTATAAACCATATAAGATTCTCAGAATTCAGCCCCTCCCCTTGAAATTTTAGAAAACCCAAAATATGAAATGTTCCATGACTGGGTTGGTTATCCTAAACTTCAGGGCTACTTTTCAAAACCTGGTTTTTGCCATCTTCCAGCTGAAGTTCCGACTATGACGCACCCTAGTGAAGAACATCGCATGAGTTGGTCGAAAAGAAAAGAAAAAATGGATGAAAAAAAGTTTCCTTTTGGCCTTCTCAAAATTGCAAAATGAGTCAAATTGTTTGCCTCATTTTTGAGCAAGTCATACGATTTCATGAGCTATTTGCATTTGGTAACTGTCATTATCTGTGGCTGCGTAGGGTAGATGTAGCGACAGCTGGAGTTTCGAGGGGCGTAGAAACCGAGGACAGCCAAATTCCCGTGCTCAATTTCTCTGAGGTGGTGACACGCCATTCTGAGTATTCGTGCAAGTTGGAAAAAAAGGGTTGTTTTCATGTGTTTTACATACTTTGAAGTAGAGGAAGATTTGCCATGTGGTTTTTCAGAGAAATGGCTGAAGGCCCCTCGTTGTGAGCTTTTCAGTCGTTTAACTTGTTTTTTCTAACCAACACTGGCAATGTTCTTCACATTTATAATTTTTTTCGTTGTATCCAGGTGGCAGAACGTATGCAGAGCTTGGCGAGAACTCGGCCAGAGACATTCAGGGCCATGTACTCAAGTGCAATTGGGGGTATTACCACCGATCCTGCTGCCATGGTCATTCCCATGGATGACCACATGATACACCGAGGTCACGGAGTATTCGACACGGCTATCATTTCCAACGGGTAGCACATACACATTCTTTTCAAAACTCCAGGAATTTGACATTTCAAATAGCAGCAATGCAGTTCTACCTTCGAAAACTGTACAGAAAATCCACTTTTGTTTTCTCGTGCTCTGATCATTGTGTGAGGGAACAGCAAAAGAGTTTCTCATGTAGCATAGTACTTTTATTGACAGACTGTGTTTTGGCAAATCTCCATTTGATATTGGAAAAAGGTTGTTTAAGTTCTGAAGCAGCATGGCTGAGATTTGAGTGGTGGTATGCAGCTTCCTGTACGAGCTTGATGCACATTTGGATCGTTTGTTGAGATCGGCAGCAAAAGCGAAGATCAAGTCACCATTCGACAGAGCCACCTTAAGACACATCCTTGTACAAACCGTTGCTGCGTCAGCATGCAGACGAGGATCTCTACGATATTGGCTGTCTGCAGGATTGGGAGGGTTTGGACTTTCTTCACAGGAGTGCTTCACGTCCACCTTTTATGCAATGGTTTCAGACGTTACATACAAGGGCCCAGAGGGAGTGAAGGTATTTGCACTAATCTCAATATCCAGCCCTTTGTCTTTATATGAATTGAATTGGTCGTTTTGAGGAAGGTAATGAAATGTAGGGAAAATCTCATGGATACCCCTGAAGTTTGCGGTATTTACATAGATACCCCTGCTTTCTCAGAAATTACACAAACACCCTTGCACAATAGTTTTGAGGCGATTGTTTTGTTGTGCATGCCACTTCCCTTCTTCCTTTGTGCGCACGTTGCTTCTTTTTTGTTTCATTACATTCCCTTCTTCAACATTGGTCATGAAGGAAGTAGCGTGCATATCAAAACAAACGCCGGAAAACTATGGTCCAAGGATATTTGTGTGATTTCTGAAAAAGCAGGGGTATCTATGTAAATATTGCAAACTTCAGGGGTATCCATAAAAATTTCCCTAAAATGTACTAGTAGACTGGAAAAAGCTTTGCCAAAGTGGACTTTCTATTTTTTTGGGAGTTTTGTTTTAACTTAATGACTGGGGGGGTTGGCAGGTGGTCACGGCCACGGTTCCAATGAAGCCGCCCTTCTTTGCCACGGTCAAGAGTGTGAACTATTTACCGAATGTGCTGGCACAGTTGGAGGCGGAGGAGCAAGGAGCGTTCACAGCAATATGGCTGGACAACGAAGGCTACATTGCTGAAGGGCCGAACATGAATGTGGCGGTGTTGAGCACCGAAGGGGAGTTGCTGGTTCCGCCCTTTGACAACGTCCTGGCAGGATGCACTGCCCAGCGGATGCTGGACTTGGTGTCAGTTTTGGTGGAGAAGAAGCTGGTTGCAGCGCTGGTGGGAGTGAAGATCCGGAGGATTTCGGTAGAGGAAGCTCGATTGGCTTCGGAGATGATGCTGGTGGGCAGTGGGGTGCTTGTGAAGCCCATTGTCGAGTGGGACGGCCTTCCTGTTGGAACTGGTACTATTTCTCTCTCTCTGTCTTGGTCCTAATTCTAGTCAAACACCATATTAGGCAAATTGGGAGAAATGGAGGGACCATTTTGTACTTCACCTTAATCTTACATACAGTAAATGTAAGCATAGCTATAGCTCAAAGTTGTAATTATTTGAAATTCTTGGAGGCAATCATTGAGACTTCGCTACTGTACAAGAAAGTGCACGCTTGATTTTTTGTAACATGCTAAATTTTACATAATGACAAGAATAGTGAAAGTCCCAGAATGTACTGTTTTTCCCAATTTACCTAATATGGTGTTTCAGTCTAATTCTAGATTGTCACGTTTGCCGCCTTTGCCTTTTTGTTATGGATGGTCTAGAGCAATAGGTGTCTCGAATGAAATACCAGCTATGTTTTCAATAAAAGAGAGCTTTTTTAGTTGTTTACCTGTCAGGAGAACTCCAAATAATGCTTTTGTAGAATTTCTAGAAAACGTCACAAAGAGTAGTTTTGCTAAGAAGCCTCCATATGAATTGTGGCAAAGGTTCTGATCATGTTGTTGTCTAAGAGTTCTGGAAGCAGTTTCATTCTGCTGAAAGCCCTGCTTTTACCAGCTGAGGGGCATCAATGCTCTTTTTGGTAATGTGAGTTTGTTTTCTAGTGTTTTTGAAAATAAGTAGTGACAGCAGAAGTGGGAGAGCCTTGCAGGAAATGTAGGCCCACTAGCCTCAGCTATTCGGGAAGCAGTACAAAATGATATAATGGATCCTATGGCGGGGAAACTTGTTGCAGTGCCATATACAGAGGGGTTGTAAATTTAGTTCACAGAAAAAATATATGTCCAGTTTGTCATACAAAATCATTTCGACATTATGCAATTTTTACAGGGAAACTACGGAGATTGTTTGGATTTTGTAACGTTTTACAAGCAGAGATTTTCTTCCCCAGGCCTTCCGTGTCACCTCTCTAACCAATGGAGTTTCCCTCTCAAGGATTCTTAAAGAGGGATTTCAAATAAAATAGCTCAGCGGGATCTTTATTGTCATGCTAGAGTCAACAATAATTTTTTATTTGGTTCAACTATATGTCAACTGTCTTTTTCAAGTTTAGATCCCCCAGTAGGTTTGAGTTATTTGACATTACTCTTGAATGCTCTGGTCAAGTTAGTCATTTTTGGTAAGGGTATTTGTGAAATTGAGAAAGCAAGGTACCTATGAAATTATGGCAAACTTTAGGGTATCCATGAAATTTTCCCATCTAAAATTGACCCTCACCCTTGAGTGTACTTACACCAAACCCCAAGTGTGCATATATCAATTCCCTTATTATTAAATTTAGATTGAAGAACCAATATTAGAGTTTAGTAATTTTAACAATAAACTTCCAAAAAGTTTTATTTTGTTTTTGGATACATTTAATCCCTAAATGCCCAAGGCTCCCAATTTGGGTGTTTGCAAAACTTTAAAGACAAATAAAACCTTATCAAATCACTATTTTTGGTATTTTCTTTAGAACACAAGTTTGTTTTGAAATCTATTTTTAGCATCAAAAATCTGATTTTGAAAATGAATGTTCATGATTTTCCTATTCAAGATTTTGTACAAGGGTGTCCACTGCAATCTTGAGTTTTGTAGTGTTGGAAGATCTTGAAAATGAGCCTCAAATACACTAGAGCTTGGAGAAAAATCTGCATTAGAAATCCATTTAAAAAAATAAAGGAGTAGATTTTGAAAGTTGTAAATTGGTTGAGGTTAAGCATGTAATGACCTTAAACCTCATATTTTTTTGATGACCAACTTTTTAGATTTGACATGTGAAATGAGGATTAGAAAACTTCAAGTCACTTTTGCCATTTTAACACCCTCATGTTCAAACGTTATAATCTTTCAAGCTACAAGTGATATTGTTGTGTTTTCTTTTTCCATGTAATCTCTAATATGTCAAATTTTAATTTGTATGGTTATAGTTTAACAAAACTTGATGAGATTCATGAAAAGGTTGGTTGATTGTTCACTTTCTTGAAAATGCCAAGAAGTTCAAAAAGGCCTTGGGCATTTATGGGTTAAGGTAAAACCAAAGATTGTCATGTGACAAGCGTAAGCTTTGAATTTGCACCAAAATCTTTTGTAGGCATAATTGGGTAGTTGCTAGAAACACTTCACGATTTTGTCTCAAACACCCTTAAAATTGGTAGTACTAGGTAGTACTATGAGCTTTTGAAATATATATATTTTAAATAACATAAAATATGGGAATTTTGAAAAGCACTTAAAATAGCATACTTATGAAAATTCAAATCTAGAAAGAATTTATTCTAAAAGTTATGCAGAAAAATAGAGGGATAGAAATTAGCAACAAAAAGATAGTTTTTTTTGCTTTTTAGAAAATAGTAAAAAAATTCAAGAAAATTAAAGAAAATTGCCCATTTTTTATCTCTTTGAGTAGCTTCACCTAATTTAAGTGGCTTTTGGAGGAATTTTTTTTAATTTCACCAATGCAAGGAGAATGGATGCCCACTTTGAGACAATGTGCCCGGCATGGAATTTAGAATTTTGTGAAACCCTTCTATACATCCATATAATGCTCTACAATAAACAACTTCCTTGATTTGTGGCACAAGATTCACTTATTTGGACCCAAAATAGTACTAAAAACCCCCAAAATGGCCAAGGTAGACACCTATTCAGGGGCTGTTTAAAACAGTAAAATAATTTAAAAAAACAAAAAAAACACTAAATGTCTGTAACTTTGAAGTGAGCATTACTCTGAAATTCGAGGTCAAAATGACTTGGTACACAAAAGATAGGAGCCAAAAACCACATACAAGAGGTGAGGGATAGAAAATGGTACAAGTGTTTCTTACAATCACCCAATTACAAACGTTCTTTTCTTTATTTCTCAAAAACAAGTGGCCCATATCTTTCTCACTTAGCAAACCATACTTCCTAGATCTTAGCTTAGAAATTCTCTAGATTTGTTGATTTCTTTTAGCTTGTAATCTTTACATCCAAAAATTTAGAAGTTTTTGACATCCTGTAAATTTAAATCCTTAAAGCTTCATTTCGAGAATTTATATCAATATCAATCAATACAATCTTCAGTTACACATCTTGATAGAACTTGCGAGGCACGTGAATCTTTTTGAATATCCACATGACAATTGAGTCCCGGATAGAAAGTTGTAGTCCTTATAAACCCCTTCCATTTATTGAGTTCTATTACATATTTGAAAAGCCTGTTAAGGGGATAAAATGTGTTTAAATATGAAGAGTAGAGTATTTCTAATCCATGCTTTTAATTCATGTCAAGTGTAATTTTGTACAAATGAGTATGTCATATTCATCAACTTTAATTAACAAAAATTGTGATTTTGAACTACCTTTTAGAACTAGAAATTGTCTCAACTCAAGCAAGCTTGTTATACACTGAGAAAAGATTGAGAACATGTTGGTGGTAAATTGTTGGTGAACTTGTAATGACTTCAAGAGCATTTAAACCATGACTTGAGGTTTTTTTTCAAATATTTTTATTTTCTAACACTTCTTCTAGTAATATTTATGTCAGAATTTAATGCAATTCATTCCTTTCTCTAAGCTTTTCAGATATGTAATTAATTTTAGATTTGGCAAAGTGTTGATTGCGTGGAAGAGGTGTAGGTCATCCTCAATCTACATGGCATAAAGGCCCGGTTTACTAGTCTTGATTTATTAATAGCATATAGTTCATCACACAAAAATTATATGATTTGAAGAGCATGAAAATTTCCATTCTAAAAGTGCAATAAAATTTTGGTTTGCTTGATTTAGATGCATCACATCAAATGTTAACTAACTTCCAAAAAAACTTAGAGGCCTCTCCAAATCAAGCCTAAATAAGGAAATTTTAGTAAAGGGATTTGTACAATTGCCGTTCACTTTAGTAAAATTTCCTTATTTAGGCTTGATTTGGAGAGGCCTCAAAGTTTTTTGGAAGTTAACTAAGATTTGATGTGATGTATTTAAATCAGGCAATGTCCAAACCAAAATTTTATTACACTTTTTGAATGGAAATTTTCATGCCCTTCAAAATTCAAATCATATAGTGTTTTCTACTAATAAATCAAGATTAATATACCAGCCTTTATGCCAGGGTGGTGGATTGAGGATGCCCTAAGGGCATTTAATTTGCACTTAGGAAAAACCCTGACAACGGTCCCAACAATTCAATCCGGTATTTTAATAGACAATGAATTTGACCATAATTTCTTAATGATTTGAAGGGTATTGAAAATACTATTGTGAAAACATAATAACATTTGGGTTTGGATATTGATTAACTTAGATATATCCCATCAAATGTTAGCTAGCTTCCAAAAAATTTAAAGGTCTCTCCAAATCAAGCCAAAAAAAGGAAAATTCCATTAAAGTAACATTATTATACCGTCACCTTGGTTGAATTTTCCTTTTTTAAGCTTCATTTGGAGATACCTTTAAATTTTTTGGAAGCTAACTAACATTTGATGGGATATATCTAAGTTAGTCAATATTCAAACCCCAATGTTATTATGTTTTTACAATAATAGTTTCAAACTATTAAAAATTTATGGTCAAATTCATTGTCTATTAAAGACCGGATTGAATTGCCGGTGCTAGGACCGTTGCCGGGGTTTTTCCCTAGTGCACAGCGGATGCCCTAAGGACTACAGCTTTCTATCCGGGACTCTAATTCAACCTGAATGCATATATACTAAACAGTTCTGAAAAGTCTTGGTACTATTTTGTTCTTTCAATTCTAATTCTAGAATGTTTCTGGGTTCTCTATCCAAACTTGATTGTTGATATTTGGCATAAAAATAGACATTATTGCAGTAAACTCAATATATTTCTTTTCATAATTTTAGAAAAAGATAGCAATAGAATATTACTGCCATCAACACAAAGTAATTAAGTTGCATACAATCATATCTTGCCGTTATTCCCAAAACAATCAGAATACTACAGTAGATGAGGATATCAATGCTTTCCGGAACAACAATTAAGAAAGGTACCAAGTACCAACCAAAGCAAAGCCTCACTTTTCACAAGTTTCATGTCAAACACCATCAAGCACATGACCTACTACTTAAAACTATCAAACGAATTACAAATTTTTTTTATTGCGAACTACCAAAAACTACTTTGCAGCAGATTCTTGCACAGTTATTAAAACTTGCACACTTTGAATGCTGAATGTTCCACCACAAGCAAAGCTCCAAATTATGATTTCAGACACACCACCTCCCTGACACCACCAAATTCGGCCGGCCAAGGCACCTACTTCTCAGTCCCCACTCTGTTAGCAGCCTGCTGGACTTCACTACCACATGCCAGCTCACGCTATTTCCATCACACGTTTCACAACGTTCATGTGAAGTGCACAAGTACACAACCGTAAGGACATCTATCACACCTGCTTGACCTATCACAATCAGAGGCACCAGACTCCTGTGATCAGGTTTGGAACGACCCAGCTCAAACCAATCCCGCCAGAGCAGATATAGGTCTACCGAAGCTCATAGCCACAAAGATCTGAACACCCAATTTCTACGACCCGCCAGCTCACACGAACCAGAATACGACGTCAATAAATTTATCCTGCTCGTATGAAATGACCTCGACCAACGTTTCCAGGTCTTGCCAATGGCGGAGACCCCGACATTTGTAAAACCTACAACAGAAGCATTACCCAGGAATTAAGCAAAATATCATCTTTTACTTGGCAGTACGTCGCATACATTAATTGCCGCCACAAACACGGGGTGCTGGCATTTGCCAGGGACACCCGAGAAAATCTTCATTCAAACATCCCGACATGAAACAATCCATATCGTTATTCGCTGTCTGACGCATTCCAATCGGGTGCACAAAATGGACCACAGACCCACGCTTACTCGGAGACAACTCCAAAACCGATCGCATCGCAAACAAAGCCTACCAGTCAACCTCCAATCTCACACTACCCACGCCTCCACCAACATTCAAGGGGTCGCCACCAGAGCCACTCCTACTGTTGCACGCGAAGCACCACCAAGGCGGCACATCCAGGTCTCGCATCGGTTACAAAGGGCCATTCACATCCGATGTCATTGGCCAGGCACCCGATCGCCTCGGAAACGTTCCCCTGATTCTCCTACAACTCCGATCCCACAAACTCTTTATTCTCCCCCACCACCAACTCCTCCCCACCACGTCAATTGCACGCAACAATCTCAAGAATGTACCAGCGTACTGCCTCCCACCCGAGCCAGTCTCGCCATGCCCTCACATGTTCACTCCAATTCGTCCGTTCCGAGAATACCACACCCTCTTCCACAACTTCAATGCGAATGCAAGGGCTCCCAGAGCTCACCCGGCCCATGATGGCTTCCCAGGCTCTAACTAACCCCGGGCGCACCGCGTGATCTGGTAGCACCCGCGCCGGTAAGGCTGCACGGGTCCCGACCGGCTGTTGCAATACGGGGTGTAGTAGGACCTTCCGGAGCGCGCGGGACAAGGCGACCGATTGCCATTCAGCGCCCCGTACGATATGTAGCTCCGCCTCGCCACCGCCAGCATCCGCCGCGTCGGCTCGTCCACGAATTGGTCCTCCACATGCTCCTCCTCTCCCGCGGGGTACATGCTCATCCTCAGATCCTCCATCTCCGCCGCCAGCCCCCTCGTTGCGAATTCCACGCCAAAGCCGCCACCGCCGCTGCTGCTCCCGTAGGTCGCATCCGTCCGCAACACCAGCACCGCCAGCATTGCCATGCACACCACGAGCGTCCTCCCCATCGCCATTGCGCCCGCTCCCCAGCTCCCCTCGGCGCAACGCAACGCAGATCAACGAACGCGGGACTCGCACAGAAGCACCACAGACACAAAATCACACAACCACGACGGCGGCTTCGGAGAAGTTCAAACGCGGCCCTGCGAACTGCGGGCACCAGCCCGAGAAAATTGGGAGCAGGCTGGGTTCGCCGAGCAGCGAGTTCACTGGCTTGAACGCGGAACGACGCGGCGAACGAAGGACGCGGGGTTCGCGTCCGCGACGGGGTTGGCGTCCGGCCCCGCCGTACATGCCGGGCACGGCACAAGTATTCTTACCCCCCGGTAAAATTTCGAGCAACGGATTTTCAGAAATTGTACAAACATTTTCAAACCATAATGCTGGAGTATTTATTTTGTTGTGCACGTCACTTCCTTCTCCCTTAGTGCGAAGCAGCGTTCGCTTCGCACTAAGGGAGAAGGAAGTGACGTGCACAACAAAATAAATACTCCAGCATTATGGTTTGAAAATGTTTGTACAATTTCTGAAAAATTAGATGCATTTGTACAAAGGGGATTGATATGTCTATCATATCCTTTCAGCTATTCTACCACACCCTGGGGTAAATTTTAGATTCACCATCAAAAAGTTGAATTTGAGAATTCGGAATTCAGATTTAGACTTGGAGACCTTGATTTTGTCTAAAACCATTGAAAAAGGTTGTAATTGAACAACACTTGATGGAAAAGCTTAGCATGGGGGAAAAGTATTACGGTCTCTAAGTCCAAATCTGAATTTCAAAATCTCAAATTCAACTTTTTAATGGTAAAAATCTAAAATTTACCCTGGAGGTATGGTAGAATAGCTGAAAGGGTGTGATAGACATAGACATATCAATCCCCTTGTACAAATGCTGCAAACTCTAGGGATATCAGTCAAATTTTCCCTATTTTCTAGTAGGAAGAATCAAAGCTCCCTTTTTATTTCTATCACCACCAACCAAAACCGAACTATATAAATAACTTGGTTAAGGTTTAAGAAGCAGTGCCATAACAATGTAGCAAAAGATCCATGCATTGAAATAGTGTCTCAAAGCTCCAAATGCACAAATGGCATGGCATTAGCTCTTCATATATTCTAAATCATGGATGAAGTGTACTCAAACGTTTATCAAATGGTTCACGTCCTCCAAAAAAATAATTCTTATAAACAATAATTACTTAGGAGAAACTTTACCAAGCAAAGTTTTCTACAAATGAATTGGACGCATGTTGATTTTTTTGTTTATGTACCGGAGTGAGCCCCTGGCCATTGGCATCTTGGATTTAATGTTTGTTTTGTATACTGAAGTGAGATTTTATAAACAAAAGGCCAAAAAAGAAGTATCAGATTAAGATTAATTAAAGAGTTAGCAATATACATAATTATATTTAGAATCCTGAAAAAACCAAAATGCTCAAAATCTCCCTTTTTGGATAAATTAAAAGTGTAATGGAATATTGTAGAAAAATACTTTCAAAATTGCAGTTCGAATAAGAACTAGATCTAAATTGACAAGTATATTGTAGAATTGATATTTCATAAGAAAAAAAAACCCCGTGAAAGTTTGTAGCAAAAAACTAATTTCAAAAAACAAAATTGTCAACTGTTAGCCTATAGATGAAAAACTTAAGCGACAAGAGGAAAAGAGAATCCGAGCTTGGAGGAATGCGTGTCACAAATAAAAACATATTAGGAATCGCATGGACGGCAACTAGCGGACTAAAATTTTCGTGTGTGTAAAATATTTTTTGACGTCTAGATAACACAAGAAATAAAAACATACCAACTATCAGATTAAAAGTGCAAATTAAGAATACGGGCTTGTACTTAGTTTACGGATTCACATGGGAATTTTGTAAAATAATTTGGACTTTATTTTATTTTCCAAAGATCCTTTTCTAAATAATCAACTCTTGACAAACTATAAAATAACTTAAAGCATTGATTGGGGTTTTGGAAGCATTTGACATTTGAATCAAACTAAAATAAAAACTTTTCTTACTCCAACAATCCTTTTGAACAAGTCAGACAATCTGAGATTTTCAAATGAAGTAAACTCCTTCATGTGTATTTATTTATTTATTTATTTATTTATCTATATATATATATAGGGAATTGCTAATGCCACACCCTTATAATCATGTCTTTTGCAAATTTAATGCAAACTTTTTTATTCAAATTGTCCATCATTCTATCAAGGCATTACCACCTCTTTGAAAGAAAGTAAAACAAATATAATTTTTTGTTGAACTATTATTGCACCATTACTATTTTGATGTAGTTTTACTTTAAATATTAAAAAAGTCATATGTTTTTAGTTTCAAATTCAAGTACTTCCAATTTTTTTGAATATAGCATTAGAATTATAAAGTTGAAACAATTTCTTTGACCCAAATTAAAAAAACCAACATTAAATTCTCACAATTCATGCTCAAAGCACACATTGGGGTGTGGCATTAGTAGTTTTGGGTGTGGCTTTAGCAATTCCCTATATATATATATATATATATATATATATATATATATATATACATATACGGGATTGATATGTCTACCACACCCTTTCAACTATCCTACCACACCCCACAGGTAAAGTTTAGATTTCTACCATCAAATAGTTGAATTTGAGAATTTGGGATTCAAATTTGGACTTAAAGACCTTGATTTTGTCTAGAACCATTTTAAAAAGGTTGTAATTGAACAACACCCAATGAAAAAGCTTACTTTGGGGGAAAAGTATTACTTTTACCTTTGTTTATAAAAAAGGTAAGCTTTATCATTGGGTGTTGTTCAATTACAACCTTTTTTAAATGGTTCTAGACTAAATTATGGTCTCTAAGTCCAAATTTGAATCCCAAATTCTCAAATTCAACTATTTGATGGTAGAAATCTAAAATTTACCCCTTGGGTGTGGTATGATAGCTGAAAGGGTGTGGTAGACATATCAATCCCCATATATATATATATATATATATATATATATATATATATATATATATATATATATATATATATATATAGGGAATTACTATAGTGACACCCTAAATTACTAACAAAACACCCCCTCTGAGCATGAAAATGTGATTTTTAATGTTAAGTTTGCTGATTTTTTAATTTGGATCAAAAAAATTATTTCTCCTTTATCATTCTAAGGTTATACTAAAAAAATAGGTGAGCTTAAATTTCAAACTAAAAATATAGGACTTTTGAGTTACTTAAAGCAAAAACATATCAAAAAATAATATTGGTGCAATAATATTTCAATTTTTTTTTGTATTTGTCATGTTTTCTTTCAAGAAGGTGATAATGTTGTGATTGAATGAATGATGGATCACTTAATAAATCAAATATAGCACTAAATTATCAATTTTCATGCTCAGAGGGAGTGTCCCGTTAGCAATTTAGGGTGTCGATTTAGTAATTCCCTATATATATAGTTTAACCCATTTGTGAGCTTTGAAGCCTTAATGACTTAAAAATAATGAGAAGTGATGTTTTTATAATCTAATTTGGATATATTTAGAAACCAATGGTGCAACTCATTTATAACTTGAAACTATTTTTCAAAAAAGAGGTTTTTACACAAGCACAACAATCGTCATTTTTAGATTTTTTTAAAATTTAACAAAAAAGAAGGTGTAACCTCAAATTGAGATAAACAAAGGAGAAGAAACACTGAGGAAAAGTATAAACGGCCACCCCTTCTCTTTATATAGCACCTCTCTTGTCAATGTGCAATTACTCCTATTCAAATAAATTACATTTTTTGGGTCAATTTTGGTTTTGAAGCATTGTTTACCTACTTTCAAATGAAATGCATCTTTAAAGCACATAGCAATCCCTTCAAGATTTAGTTTTATTGTTTTTCTTGCACAAATTATGAAAATATTTGTACCAACCCTAAAAGAATTTTAAATGTATTTTGATAATGTTGTTATTAAAATTCTTCTAGCTTTTTTATGTTTTGCATTAACTTCATATGTGAAATCTCTCAAAGAAAAAGATTTTCATAAAGTTTTGATATGTAAAATTGTGGTTGAGTCATGTGTTGTATCTTCATGATAATAATTATGTCTCATTTCTAATTAGAGCTTTATTTTGGAAAATTTATTTTAGAAATTTTGGCACTCACATGGTTGTCTTCATTTTTCTAGTTCTGTGTTAAACTTTAGAGCAACATAGCTTTGACTTTATGTGGTCCATGTTTCTTAGTATTTTTCTCTTTCAATCATTTTGGTATCTCTTTTATACTGCAAGATTTTGTCACATGTCCAATTAGACATCTTTGTATTTTCCTTGTCTCATTGCATTTAGTATTTGTGAAGTTCTTTCAAGAAACCAAAAAGCATCCCAAGCTATAAAAGTTTGAAATTTGAATTAACTAACCAAAAAATTTGTAAAATTGATTTTAGATTGTAAAAAAACAAAAATGTAACTCGAATGTATCACAAAGTTAAGATGCATAAAACTGAATGAGAAAGAGTTTGATAGTGTTGGTGTTAGCAAATGCAAAGCTTGAGGTTGGAGGCTACCTAAACCTAGCCGTTAAGTGTGTCAAATACTTTGCAAATAATGATGTACGTAGATGCTCAACAAATCCATTTAGCAATTTAAATGATTGGGATTCAAGTGGAATTGTTTCTTGATATGATTCTCTATTAACATCACAATTCCTATAAAAAAAAGGAGGAAGAGGAAGGAAAAAGCATCCAAAAAGAGGGTGAAAAGTTGTTGGATTTTTTTGAAAAGGTAGGGCAAAGAGGGTGAAAAGCCTTTTAAATTTTGAGGAGGAGAAGGAGAGAAAAAGGAATCACAAATTATTGAACAATTGAACAAACATGAAACATGTTTTTAAATGGGAATGTTGGAAAAAATGGTTGAAAATGGAAATAGAAAGCTTTGTGGGCAAAATGGAAGAGTGGATTAATGAAGGAATGGAGGAATGAGTGAATGAGGTGGACAATGAAACAAAGTTGGCAATGAAAAAGGAAACTGAGGGAGGCACCTTAGAAACGGAGTTTTAATTTAGCATTTTTTAGTGCTTTTAATCTACTTTCATAATAGATATAGCTTTTTTTTAATATATCTGGGTTTTGCTGCATTGTCTGTCCGTCTGTTTGGGGTATGTGTCATTCCACCAACGTCCTACATGGCGGCTAGACGAGAGCTGTAGGATGGTGGCAGAAGCCATCAAGGCCGTATGTCTCGACAAGGGTTTTGAACCGCCTACCCGCAAGCATGTAACACACAGAGCTTGGCCCACTTTCCTTTTCAATTTTTTCACAAAGCATGTGCACGTGGTAGAGTTGTTTTCTCTGTCTCCAACCTCCCCTTTTCATTTTCTTTGCCATCGGATACAAAAGCGCAGGGTTGAGCACATTCTTGCGTAATTAGGTGTAGGCGTTGGAACACTGCATTTGAGATTGGATTTTGTGAGGAGGGTGCAGTAGTACGCAGTATTGGCAACGTTGATATTGCGTGTGAATTGCTGTTTTGTAAAGCCCTAATACTTTGTGTTGAGGAAGGAGAAC
Organism: Ulota crispa; assembly: GCA_963920765.1. Classification (NCBI taxonomy): domain Eukaryota; kingdom Viridiplantae; phylum Streptophyta; class Bryopsida; order Orthotrichales; family Orthotrichaceae; genus Ulota; species Ulota crispa. Next base: position 28,924,260 of record OY987242.1, read on the forward strand.
TTGCATTGTTCGTGGATATTGTGAATTGCAGTCTACGTCTCGGTGGCCAACTCATAGTAGCTCAAGAGCAATTAATCACATTGTACGCTCTGAGAAGCTAACTATATATTTGATTGATTGGCACTTCGTCTCGAACCTCTGCGTCACCCCTATTCTATTGCGCATGGTAGAGTTTTGTAAATTTCTCCAGGGTTTGAGGATAATTCGTAGGGTTTTGAACAAGTTTAGGATTGGAAGTAGGATAAATTTGTAGGACGAGGTAACTCTGGAAGGTGTTGAACTTTACTTTTGGTTTGTTTTGAAGCGACTTCTTTTAGAGCATCTTCTTTTTTTATCATTATTTGTCATTTTAGCAAGCACATGAGGAGAGAGTGGTTACTTAACTAAGTTTTTGAGATAAAAATGGTGTAGAAAATTCACCAGATGGAGCGAGTGGTCTGAGAGCCTTAAATTAGGGTTTGAATAAAAATTAATCTGAAGCTTTACAAAGAGGACGAGGAGGACGAGAAGCACTAAGAGGCTTAAATTAGGGTTTGGATCACGAGGACGGCATGAATCAATTCTGATAAAAGACAAGGAGGACGAAAAGGTTGTGGGCACTATTATGGGTAAACTCAGCAGTCCTCACTCACGGTTGAAAATCTGCAGTAATTGTTTGGGAACCTCTAAATGCTAGCGTTGTTTTGATGGAGATATCTCCATCATGTAGATACTCGTTATTTATTTATGTTTGTATTGATTTCAATAAATCAACAGTTGTGGCAAAAATGGTGGTCGTAGTAAGGATCACGATTTGGTGATAGCGCAGCGGCTATAGATTCCAGTGCGCTGCGTCGTCTTGTCACATGTACAGCTCAGGGGGGTAGGTAGCGGGTTGGCTGGGTCAATTTCCTACTTCACTAACTGCCAAGCCGTGAGCCGCCATCACTGCTCAACGAGCCCAATGGGATTTGAACCCGGACCGGCGGGCGGCCAGAGACAATCGCTTCTCCAGTTAATTAAGTCCACGACTTGGTGACTAAAGACAAGCGTTTGACTCTATTATATGCTTGCAAGGGTACGTGGCTATTTTACGATGGTGTTTATTTTGTAATTTAATCATTTTCATATGTTTATCTAGATGTTTTGGAAGGCTTATATATTTTGCCTTTGTTTGAATAAAAATTACTAAAGGTTTAGAAATCAATGGGAAATGTGTGAAAAAAAATAAGTTTGATATCTATGGTGAGGTTAGGATAGAAAGGAGCATGGGCTGATGTGCTCCACCTCTCTACCTTAGATAGGGTCGAAATTATGGAGGAAAGAGCCCTTAGTTGTTGGAAGTTAGTGTATGAATGTTGGTGGAAAGAAGGGAAAAATCCCAAAACTTTGATGTGAGAAATTTTTTTGTGTATAGATGATTTTAAACTGAAATTTAAGGAGGTTGTTTCTTGTGTGATTACCTTTCCAAAATAAATTTGCAAGTTTGATTTGGAATTGTGATACAAAAGTTATGAATGTTCGAATTTTGGAGTCAAAAAGTCAAACTATGAAGAAAAGCTGAGACTTCGACAAGCCATAACTTATGATCTATATATCAGTTTGCAACAAGATTTGAAAGGAGTGTTTACCTTAGTTTTGGCTTTTTAGAAAGTTCTTAAACTTGAGATTTAAAACTCAAAAAAGAAAGTTATGGAAATATGAAGGATGGAGGTGGCTGCTCTTTTGTTATGAGAAGGCCAAAACTTTAAAGAGCTACGACTTTCGGACAGTATGAAATTTTCTTTTCAAAATTTTAGAAGCAATAGTTTGTTGTCATAGCTTTTTGAATTATTTTTAGTCATTCTATTTGGAGTCTTATTGAAGAAGTTATAATGTGTAGAAATTGGGGTTTTGGGTGCTCTTTAAAAAATTGAGATCCACATTTTGATTGACTAGAACTTACGGACAGAGTTTTATTTTGAATTGAAAACTTTATGGATTGTAGCCAGTAGTGTCATCTTTTCAAATTGATATCACATTTCTATAGGTGATGTGTAAAACAAAAGTTATAGAGGTTTATAGAAGCAGTGTTTAGTTTGCAAAAAGGAAGAAGAGCCTCAACTTTGAACCTGCATAACTTTTGAACAGTAGTTTAGATTGAGTTGAAATTTAAAATAATATTAGAAGATTAGAAGGGTTTTTCAAATTGCTATTACACTTAGCATTTAGATCCTTGAGCCATCTGTGGCACTAGATAGAAGGTTGTAGCTTTTCTAGGACTTATTATTTGTGATTTTCCCCATTGTTTTTATTAAAACACAAAAACCTGAAGATATGAAGACTTGAAGATCTGAAGATATGAAGATTTCAAAAGGAATATTTTGGGTTTATTTTTTATGTATGCGTGGACTGTGGCTTTGTTATTTCTAACCGGTTTTGGAGGCTCGTTTGTCAATTCATTTCCATTCTGTTTTGTAAACTTTGTTGCGGGTAGCTTGGGTTAAACCAAACTTAATCCCATTTATTGTCGTGGTGACGAAGTAGGATTAATCACCCACATGGTCGAAACTTGCTATATTTTCAAGATTTGAAATTTTAGCCAGCAGATCGTGAATTTGAATTTAGGATCCCGTCATACGGATGGCAGCTTGTGTTTGCTGTCCCGATCTATCCATCCCGTATCCAGTGGGTTCTTATCCTTACCTTGTCATTTATACCCCTAGAGCCAACTACAGGATAGGCCAATGGAAGACTGTAGATTGAAGATCTGAAGAGTGAAGATCAAGACCGAAGAAAATTTTAGTCAGTAATGCACAAATTGCAGCGAGACACCCTGCGTATTTCCAAGGCGCGCTCCTCTCAACCTGACAGCGTAATAGCAGAGAATCTTTGAGAAAACAAATTCTTTACAGTGGAAGCTAAGATTAAGATTTTTCAATCAATGTTGGGATCTCAAATATCTGTAATTTATATTCAGCCAAGGTGCTGCTTTGATGCTGCTCATTTTACAAATATTTTGTATTGTTCTTTTTGTTTTTGCAGGTTTTGAGATTTTGAGCAAGGAGATGCAATGAATTGGTGTTTCTGAACTGGAGAGGAGAGGAGAATTTAGGCTGGTGGTATGGCTAGCTGGTGCTGATTTCAGCCTCAGTAGTACTCCGAACATATTGGTGATTAACTTGGCAGCAAGTGGATGTTCTGCATACGTGATCACTTGAGCAAGAGTTAGTTACTAATTGTATAAAGGTTGAACGCCTTATATGTATCGCATAGCTTGGAAAGGGTCGTGATTGTGGTATGTACAAAAATGTACATCATTAGCAATGACGTTATCCTTGCAAGTTCGATCTATTGAGACCTAGGGTTTAGACTTTTTTTATGTAACACAAATTGAAATAGAGCCAAATGCCAGCTGATGTGAGGCACACGATAGAGATTGTGTACCGATTGTGGACATCAGAAAACCCAATCAATTGCCCTCTTCCTGAAGGGCGGGTCACAAGTCCACTAGTACATTGATAAATAAGTACCAAAGTATTATTATATCAACATCAAAGTATAACACAAATAGCATCAAAGATATATGGTTTTTGGAGACGTTAATAACTGATGCTTTTCTAGCAATAAAAAAACAACATCATTTGAGTTATTTATTAGTGCAAGATTTATTCAATATTTTGTATGAAAGTCAGTTTAGTAATTTCAATGTTATTTTGTAATAAACATACTGGTTTTCAAAGATTTTAGTTCAGAATTTAAAAAAAAAAACTAATTTGTTTTATTCATTTATATTTGATTTGATGAGCAATGTAGAGCCTTGGTGCTTTATTGTGCTCATTATTCATTTTTTTGTATTTTTAAAATATGTATTTTAAAATGAATTTCTCATTTCATCGGTTTTAAGAACACAAAATTTCAAATGATTTCAACAACAAAGGAAATGTTATTTTAATTTTAATTTGAGAATGAAGTTCAAATTACACTCTTGAATCAAATTAAACCGTAAGAGCAAAAAGTGTCAATGCTCATGTTTCTAAAAGTTGAAATAAGGGGAATTTACAAATAGGGCATGAATATGTAAAATATTTCAAATAGGGGCGGAGTTTCAAAATAATTACAAATAGGGGCACAATTTCAGAATATATTGTAATTTTTTGGTTTGGACACCAATTGATTTAGATATATCGCATTAAATGTTAGCTAACTTTCCAAAAATTCCAAAAATTCCAAAAATCGCCATCCCTTTTACTAAAATTTCTTTTTTCAGGCTTGATTTGGAGAGACCTTTAAGTTTTTTAGAAATTAACTAACATTTAATGTGATATTTCTCAATCAACCAATGTCCAAACCAAAAAAATTACAAAAAATTACATTTTTTTTGAAATTGTGCCTCTATTTATAATTATTTTGAAATTGCGCCCGTATCTGTAATATTTTACGTTTTCATGCCCCTATTTGTAATTTCCCCTTGAAATGAATACTTTGCAAAGCTTTTACAAAATTGTAATCATATGATTTGATATGGTTCAAAGCATTATATAACACGGATATAAATAATATGCTAATTAAATTACTATTTTCTAAAGTAGATATTGTCCATGTGGTTTGAACATTTAGGAATTTAATTGAAATTCTATGTGCCCAAAAAGGCCACAAACAATTGCTTCTACATCTATAGTAATTTAAATGGATCATTTAAGAATACCTTTAAGGGCATCAAAAAGTCAATACAATGAAGTATTTCATATATAATACATTGATGAAACTTGTTTTATAAGTTCTCATAATTGAGCAATAAAATTAGTTTCCAAAATTCCAAGATGGTAACACCATATTTGTTAATTTGGGAAAAACAAGTGTCTCACTTTGTACTTCATCTTAAACCCAAAAAGCTACCTTAAACTAGATTCAAAGGTATCAAATTTAGTCTGAGCCACTAAAATGTTTTCCCTTGCAAATTCCTCCTCTTAAGTGAAGACACGTGTACAAAAAAATGCTGCAAGCAAGATTTTAGGAGACCTCCTAAAACTTTCACCTCAAAATCTGAAAGTCCCAAAATGTAAAGGTTGTCCCAAATTAATGAATATGGTATTACATGCATAAAGAAGAGAGAAGGTTACATGCATAAAGTGGAGAGAGGGTTACATGCCCCCAATCCCCATGCCTCCCCTATCTTAGTGCCTCCCCTATTTTAGTGCCTCCCCTATCCCCGTGCCCCCTACCCTCGTACCTCCCACATTTTACTTTATTTCATTTATAAAATTAGTTAAACTCGTACTCTACCTTTTACTTTTCATCCAATATGGAACTACTTTGCTATATTTATTTTTCATCCAAAATGGTATTCTTTTATATATATGAGATTAGATTATAAAAGAATACATCCGTATACTAATTGATTGAGAGAGTGTTGTGATGCAAATATATATCAGTGACATGTTGTTAACGTTTGGTGAAGTAGCTCAATCTAGTTGGTTAAAAGAGAGTGTTGTGGTGTATTTCCTAGTAAACTGTCATACTTTATTGTTAACCACTAGATGAAAGAGGGGTACATATCTAAAGTGGTAACACTAAGTCCTTCTAGCGGAGGACCAATATTGGAGAGAGATATACAATGAAACTTTATTTTAATTTGAATCAAGTTGCTGCCTTTGTTGGTACCTAAACTTGTGACGTAATAAAGAGATTTGAGGGGAGGTACAACTTCTTTATTTGCCAAGTATCTTTCTCATGGACGATTGCCAGTCAGAGATGGCAAGAGAGCTTGACGCAAAGCTATGGAGCAAATTGCCAAAGGATTTACTCAAACTAGTGGTACGACGCCTTCTGTTGTCGTCCCTCTGCAGATTCAGGGTAGTGAGCAAGCATTGGAACGCGCTACCAACAGTGCGTCCCGAGGACCGCGACTATCTCGACATTCCCTTATACCTCTCCTGGCCTTCTTGTCTATGTGAGTGTTCCCTCTACAGCCTATTCAACAACAAATGGGATGTTCTTGACCTTTCCTTCCTGCACTCAAGTATGGCCCAGCTTTGCTCTCTCGAAAATCGGCCTCTTCACATGGAATGCTTTTGTTCAGACAGCGGCTTGCTATATTTGCGGGTGGAATTCCCTAACCAAAGTCCTGATCGACTCTTAGGTCCCACTCATTATGTTTTCTTTGTATGTAACCCCTTGACTTGGACTTACAAGCGTTTGCCCTTTTGTAGCTTTGAACTACAAACCTGCATAGATGTTGTCATGCACAAAGATCGAAGTTTTGATGGGTACAAGATCTTTGCGGTAACTATAAACTACACAGGCCAGCGTACCGGGTTCATTCAACGGCACTTCATGTATGATTTGGCCTCAAATGCATGGAAGCCAATCTTGGATTTGAATCAAGACAGCAATGATGAGTTTTTTTGTGCAATTGCAGTATTGTCTTTGTAGGTGTCTATTATTATTGTGTTTTGGGAGGGGACCGTAGACACGCATACGAGGTTTTTGCGTATGACATACAACAGGATACTTGGATTGCAGTTGGAGTGAAGGTGAAGGTTCATCCAAAGACAATACCAGTGTCGTTTGTGGTCAGCAACGAACGCTTGCTTCTGATTGCGTCCCGTTTTGACAAGAATTCATCCTAGTCTTTCAGGATCAGCAGAGTTGACTTGTGCAAAATGGATGATTTAGCAGAAACCATTGTTCTTCCAACGAATTTTCTTTAGAACGGTGATGCCGAAGTACTTGCGTGCGGGGACTCCATTATGCTTTTGGCTTCAGAGTGCAAGTCCATGACACATGCCAAGCTTGGTTCAAGTCTAAAAGAGTTAAAGCTCGTGTCCACTTGGGATAGGTATGAGTAGGGTATGCGCGTGCGGGCAACGATTAGTTTTGACTTGCAAGCAACCGTCTAAGTTGTTTTTTTTGTGGATGCTGTTGCTATTTCAAATTTTTAGTGAGCTCTAAAGTTTGAAGCTACTCTCCCACACATCACATTCTAGGGAGCCCTTCAAAATTGGCTAGTTACAAAAGTCAGCCCTTTATGTTAAGCGCAATGTGATCAAGTAAGAGCTCCTCAAGCCAATAGTTAGTTGTCTTCACATGTAAGTTGTAGTATACAATCAAGAATAGATGCCAATTGCCAATTAGAAGAATACTAGAATACAGCATTTTTTATACATTGAAAAAGGATGATGGCACGATTGGGTCATTGAGGTATCCAAAAAGGACTATTTAACTCCAATTTGGCCGTATCCATGATACTTATGCTATTTATTACGTTTTACTAGAGAGTGTTATGCTCTTAATTTTTTGGCACGAAGTTGCTTATACTTGTAGATTAGTAGAAAAATATATACTTTTTCAAATGATGAATGTTATCATGTCCATATGAGCAATTTTGTAAGAAGTTCCGGAACTGTCTCATTTCATCAAAATGAAGTAAATGACTCATCTGGACTACAAATTTGGTTAGTACAAATTAGGTTAATGCATTTGTACTTGTGCAAATTTCTATGGTTCATGAATTTAAAGTGTATTAGTCCTTACATTATTAAAATTAGTTGTGGTGAATTCTTTTAGGGAAAATTTCATGCGAGTTTTTCCACGTCCAATAAAGAACATTAAAAATTTGTAAATTTTCTTTTTAAGCGGCAAAAGCATGCACATATACTTGTTTCTAGGTGCACATATGGTCAAAATTATTAAAATGTTAATAGTTCATTTTAGGGAGCCATTCAAAATTACAAGTAAGAAAAAGTCCGAAACAGGACATTTTGATTCTAATCACTTTTATGGCGTGAAAATAAATAAAGAAAGTCCTTTTGATGGAAGGAACACTTTTTAAATGATTGTCTTAAAGTAAAGAAAGCTTAAGAAAAATGTCTCATCACTTGCAAGTTCAATTTTTTCCCTAAACTAAAATAATCAGGACTCACAAGTTAGGAGTCCTGTTTGGAGGTCCAAGGAGGCCATATTGGGGTACCCTGATTGTGCCATCATCCAAAAGACAATAAAAAAGAGATGCCAAATTTGGCCTTTTGTTACCTACAATTTCAATGGAAGATTTGTAGGAAGCTAACCGCCTCTTCTATGACCAACTAGACAATGACATTTTGCTCTTGCGTCAAGAGTTTCATTAGGTTGTCCCGACATTGAATGACAACCAACAGAATGCATTCAAAACAATTATGGAGGCATACCATTCTAGCCAACCAGGTTTTTTCTTCATCAACGAGCCTAGTGGAACAAGAAATACGTACTTGGAGAACTCACTGTTGAGGAAGTGCGCACTCACAAAGACATACTTTATTGTTAACCATCACATGCATCATGAAACTACTTGCTTTGATTGGCTAAAAGAGAATTCCAAAGGTGCTACTTCTAGTAATTTGCTATTTTGGGAATGTTTCCTACATTGAAATTCAATGAAAAGGAAGAGGGCTAGTTTATTTGGAATGCAGCAAGCATAGGTTGCACTACCTCCTTTGGGAAACCTTGTCTCTTGATGATACCTAAGAGCAACAAGGTGATTTGCTTATTTTTTGATTGCTTTTTAAAACTTTGGGTGTTGATTAGGAATAAAGGGTTTCAGAATGCATAAAGTGGAGAGAAGATACATACATAAAGTGATTTACGTGGAGGCTTTACTTTAAATCAAGTTGATTTGGTGTTTGTGAGTTAATTGGTTATTCATGACTTAATTTTTTAAATTGATCATAATTTGTGATAAGATTGCTAGTGTATAATTTATTTATTGTAAAGATATTTTTATTGCCTCTGTTGGTACATCGGGTACATATGTTTGTATATACAAATTAAAACATGAACATGCTGTACCAAGGTGGGCAGGGCCATATTAAGTTTGAAGAACCTTGATGGTGATTGATTGTATTTCACCTTCAGGAATAATTAAGAAATATTTTGGAGGGTTTTTGTGAGAAATTTAGTACATACCATACTCAGAATTGTTGCTATTTTTTTCTTTTGGAGTTCCTCAACATCTACATGCCAATCAAAGAGTGTTAGTGAGTAACTTGGACGACATTGGATACATGTTCATATATTGACACCAAATATAGTATCAAAACCTAGCAAATTAAGAAATGTTCACTAAATTTTGATGCATGACATTCTAGGAAAATTCTATTCATATATTAGTAAGGAAATTATGCAAGTGTTCCTGGCCCGAAGTGGAACATTTACGTGAAAACACAATAAGGAGAACACAATACGGGTAGTCACACCTTCTCCAAGAACCAAACTTCCGTGAAGAATGAGAAATGGTGGAAAGAAAATAGGAGTCAATGGGAGCACTTCTTCATGAAAAAAGTGTGATTCCCCTTTTATATGTGGTGAAGAATAGAGAATGGAGAATGGTTAAAGCAAGAGGAGCAATTAACACCATATTCATTAATTTGGGAAAAACAAGTGTCCCACTTTGTACAATTATACTCCACCTCAAACCCAAAAAGTTACCTTAAAGTATATTTGAAGGTATCAAATTTAGTTTGAGCCACTAAGATTTTTTCCCTTGCAATGCCTCCTCTCAAGTGAAGAAATGTGTACAATAAAAACGTTGCAAGCTAGGTTTGAGGAGACCTTCTCAAACTTTCACCTCAAAATTTGAAAGTCCCAAAATGTACGGTTTTTCCCAAATTAACAAATATGGTGATTGGTATCTTAGTTTTAAATGGAACACTCTCAAAGTTAGAAACAAAAAAGTTTTTCAACTAAGAGCACAAAGTCATACAACAATTAGAAGTAGTTATAAGTACTTGCACAATTTGAAATACTTAAAGTATTGCACACTAACTATGCTAAAAATGTATTATTTTTATACGGTAGGTATGTAGAACAAATAAGGTTTGCTTCAAGTGCTCATAAACTTCAATGGAGGGTCCATTGTAGTGTAAGAAGTGTAACAAAACAGGACGTAATACACACATGTGAGTTGTTGTGAGTGGTTTTTGGTAGGTATCAAAAAGTAATTATTTTGTGATTTTGTACCCTTGGTTGTAAGTTCTACTGAAATTATTCAAAATATTACACAAGTAATTGCAACTAAACTTGGATTACTACCTTAAGAATTTGAAGTAGAGTTTGGGAGCACCTACACTAAAACTTGCACTTAGGTTGTCCCACACTAATTTCTTGACATTCACACTATGTAATAACTTATTTATTAATACTACAGATACTACAATAATTTTCATCAATGGTTATTACAATAAACAATTTTTAAAAGAGCTAACAACAATAACAAAATTGCGGAAAAACAAATTGACAAAGTTCAAGTCGTAAACCATGTAAAAGCCTAGTATTGAAAAAATTGCAAGCGCTTTCAAGTAGGGAAATAATGAGTCATGAGGTGAACCTATGGGGTAAAGCAACCTAATTGTGAAGGCAATCTAAATGCAATATTTAGTTGTACACTAGATAGTGCATTTAGGTTGTCCCATACCAATTTCTTGACATTTCATACTATTTTAATATTTACCAAGATTACATTAACTTTTGTTTAGAATTACTGTGATAAACCATGGAGGAAGCAAGCAAAGGTTAAATGTAGCAACAAATGCCAAAGTCAAGGAGCAAGGAAGTTGAAATTCCAAACAAAATCAAGAAGTACTTTAACATAAAGAGAATTGCATGTCCCTCCAAGTGGCTAAGAGTGAGTCATGAGATAACTTTGCAAAGGTAGGGCAACCTAATTGTGAAGGCAATCTAAATGCACTATTTGGTGTACACTAAATTGTGCATTTAGATTGCCTTCACAATTAGGTTGCCTTACCTTAGAAAGTTATCTTGTGACTCATTGTTTGACTACTTAAAGGTGCATGCAACTCTCTAGATACTTAGATTTCAACTTAGATTTCACATGTTTTACTAATTGAAAGTTGCTCTTTTATTTTCCACAACTTTGCTATTGTTACTAGGCCCTTTAAAATTTTGTCAACAGATAATATTTATATAGTGTAAAATGTCAAGAAATTAGTATGGGGCAACCCAAATGCACTATTTGGTGTAGTTCACTTGGCTTTGCACGTTTACTGTAACTTAGTTCTTGGCGGGATTACTTGAATGCTTCACCTTCTTCATGCTCACGCTTTCTTCTTTTGATTTGAATACGTTTGATTTAGAGATCCCGAATGCGAATTGCAATTAGGGTTTCGGTGTCTCCGATCTCCCTCTCTCGTGCTCTCGCCTTGCTATGGAGCCATGGAGCTATGGCCGTGGGAATGATCGTTGCGAAATTTTATCGGAGCTTGCTTTCTAATGGAGTTCTGTTACTTGCAGATTAAGCTGATCGAAAGAGCAGAGGAAACTATTTGCTTGGAACGTGACCGAAGGTTGCGTTTTATGTTTCTCGGAGGTTGCGTTTTACATTTTTGACGGAAACAAAAGCCCTAGCGGAGTTTGCGAGGAATTGACATTGTTTTGTGATGGACATCTGTAAGGGGAGAAGAGACAGTGTAGGGTTTAGAAGGGACGGCATTATCAATTCGCTGCGTTGAGCCCCCTGTGGAGGAGTTGCGATGGAGGCGATAGCGGAAGGACTTTGGCAGTTAGCTGAAGAGCACGAGAAAGCAGGTTGCATAGCGCCAGCTGTGAAATGCCTGGAAGCAATTTGTCAGAGTCAAGTCTCTTTCTTGCCCGTGGTCGAGGTGAAAACGCGACTCCGAATTGCCACTCTGCTTCTTCAGCACACAGACAACGTTCCGCAGGCCAAGGCTCATCTTGAACGGGCGGTAGGGGTTTCGTCCTTTGGTGGTGCGTTGATTGATGAAATGCTATCTGTGAATCTTTCGCTTGATGCATTGTGCAATTCGAGAGTAAATATTAAAAAAAGCAGAATTTGAATTTATGGTGCCGCATTTTCAAGACTTCTGTATGCGATATTCGAGTCAGAGCGTACTGAAACTGGAAACCTAATTTCATTTGTGGTCGAAGGATTGTTGATATTATTATTGTTGAACTGTAGTTTAGGAAATAATCTTCTTAAAACAACGGGCATAATTGAGTTGATCTTTAATTAATAGTAGTATGAATCCAATTTTAGTTCCTTCTTTAGACTCATCCCCTCCTTGTTACATACGCTAGGTCGCAGCCCCCTTTGCCTTAAGTGAAAGGACAAGTTTTGTTATTGCAACAAATCAATACAATTTTGTTGCCAAGTTTTGAAAGCCATCTTTTGAGATAACGTCTTTCAACACGAAGAAATTTGAACACTCATTTCCAGGCAAACGGGCGTAGTAGCTTGGTGATTGGTATTTTGCTGCAAAATATTTGATGGGCCTCTCAGGTTGCGCTTCTGTTTTTGGCTGCAGCAATTGTTGCTGAAGCGAATACCTACTTGTTTTGAGCTGAAATTCCGAGCTTTCAGCCTGTTGAGTCGATGCTACCAACTGGTGGGCACTCTTGCGGCTGTGAAGCAGACTCTGAAAAAGGGGCTGGAGCTTTCCACCAACTCAGGGGTCGGGTATGTGCTCATACAGTGAATAGAGGGTTTGCCGTAGTTTTTTAGGAAGGGAATGAATGGCTTATAATCTTGGGTGGCTGTTGTGGTCAAACGTTCAAACTCGATATACAGTACAGTAGTATGAACACTGCTGGTCAGGTGTGAACGTTCCTGATAATGCTTGGTTTTCAGTGACTCGGGGCGACTGTGGGCTTGCAACTTTAGTTTGCAACTTGCAAAAGCTCTTTCAACCGAAGATGATTATCCTGGCGCATTACGAGTGTTGGAAAGTGCCGCCAAGTCAGCAGCCGCTACGAATGAGCCTCAACTTGAGGTGAGTTCTTTCTTGGTCTACGGTGATACAATGGCTCTGTGATCTGAGGAAAATTTTCATGGTCTATACTTTCGAATTGCTAGTTGACCTTGCACATCGATATTCTCATATCATACTTTGTGCTTGTCAAGAAGACTTGGGTATCTGTAATCTGCAATTATAGAAGTATGCACTGTAAAATTGCACTATAAAATTTCTTGGACGAAAGTACTGGTGCATCCTCTAGTACTTCTCTGAGAGTATATTCGACCCGGTGGTTTATTTTGTATTTTACCTTCTATCCTTCTATCACAAATCACTTTGTACTACTTTTCTTCAAAGAACTAGTCATGTTATCTTACAACTGACAAATTAAGTGATTAAGCAGATGGTATTTGCAACTGCGAGGCTGCACGTTCAGCTTATGCAAAAGGAAGAGCCTGCAGTTATTCGGCAAAGTCTTGCTCTTTGTGATCAGTGTTTCGAGAGAATTCCACAACATCTGGTATGATAAGTATCTATGTAATTTGTAGAAACTTCCTATACGTTACGTGTATTATTTCCAAGCAATGCTTCGAAAGGAGGGATTGAAGTCAAGCTCACACAACAGTTCTTTTTTAGTCGTCATTTCACTTTCATATTCCGCTGATATGTATGAAAAATGTCGTGTCTCGAATGCAACGCCAAATATGTATTGTTCATTTTGTATTTGTAGCGATTTTACGTCTGATCAGCTTTGTACGATTGTAGGCAATCTGTTGGCGTCTTCCACATGAGTTACAAACCATGCCTGTATCTGGCTTTTTGCAGAAACGTGCACATGCTGGTTTGCATGTCTACAAGGAACTTCTTTATATTTTTTACCTTCTGCGAGCATGTGAGTATAAGGAAGCGCAAGACCGCGTGACTGATTTGGACACAACACTAAGAGAATTGGAACAGGCAATACCTGAGCAAGAAATAGTTTTTGACCCTGTTGTTTATCAAGAGCTTCAGCGCCAACTTCAATGGTTGACTGAAGAACTACAAGTTCCAGGTGCCTCGCCAGAACGGACTACAGATTTGCATTATCACTATGGTATGATTCAGCAGCAGCTTGACCATTATGAACAATTAAGGTATGATTCATTTAGTAGCTTCACAGTTTCTCTGATGCCCGCGGTCAACCTCCCGTAGCTGTTCTCATCCTTTTCTGGATCTTTTTTTGAACTGCATTGCTGAAAGTTTAACCAATTTTATGTTCTCCTTTTTGCTAAAGTTTCATCTGTTGCAACGAGTTTGCTTTTCATATTTTTTGGCATAAGAGCATGGCTGCGCGTGCAGGATCCTTGGAACTCAATCCCGAAATAAGCTACCGTTGGGTCCTGCACCTTTAGATGAGGAGTGGATTCCGAAGGCCGCAGTCCTCATTCTTGTGGATCTTATGTTCGTTGTTTGCTCAAGGCCAAAAGGCTTCAAAGACTGTGTATCACGAATAAACTCTGGGTTGGAACGTGTCAATGGTAAGGAACGCTGAAGTTTTACAAACCATAAATTTAATATTGCTTGTTGAAATCCCTTGTTGGGTACATTTACGCTATTCTGATGGTAGGTGATATCTAGAAGCAACTTGAATTAACACTTTTACAAGGAGTTGTGCATCTCTGCTGGTTTTAATCATTTAAATATTTTCCTCCTTGTCTGTCGATAGGTGAATTGAAGAAACTTGGAATCACAATTCAAGTTAAAGGTGTGCTGACTTTTTGTACTGTCTGTTTACAAAGTTTACTAGCCTGTCAGATTGCTTGTGCTTTTTGAATGAATTGATGTCCGTATTCTGTGATTATAGTTTAGATTTTAGGTTTGTTTGTCCTTTTTTCTTGTTCTTCTTGAGTGATTCCTTCTCCTTCAACTTCTGATCCAAGGATACGACATATTATCGGAAGGATCCCTAGGTTTGCTCATGTTCGATCCCAGCCATGAGAATATCTACCGTGATTGACGCCTTGTGAAGCAAAATAGGGAGTGACCTTCACTGATCGGAATGACAGAGGCAGATTTGCAACATTGGGCAATGTGGACGGGAGGCGTTTATTTGCTATTGTTGACGCAGCTTCTTGAAAACAAAGCAGTCATTGATCTCACTGAATCTGATTATGTTGAAGCCCAGAAGGTATGCTACTTATAGAATAGAAGGAGATCCTGGTCTATTGTTTTGCCAGGAATTGTTCTTTGTAGAAAGCTCAGCTGTGACTCACACACGTTAACTTCAGGACGCAATTCCCGCACCAGTCCACTAGCAATCTGGTCTATTCTGAAATTTGAGAATCACCTTCAGCTGACTGCATAGATGTGTATGTTAACTGTCTTGTATGTGTTGTCTGTATGGAATACCAGTCCTTGGTTCAAATGCTGGAGTGGAAGAGTAGATTTCCAACGATGCTCAAAGGCAGTGAAATCAACATTCAGTTACTACTGGGTCATTATGCTCATTCTTTGGGCTGTTTCCACGAGTCAGCTCTTCACTTCATGCAGGCATCGAAGGTAAATCGTGTTCTAGCTTCCCTGAAAATATCATTTCATTTTGATACGTTTCCTGAGTATATTTTCTGGAGTTCCGCAAGTGCAGAGCAGTGTTTTGACTGCACAGCATAAGTTCTTGGCAAAGCAGAACTTTTGGCAGGACATTTCAATATGGAGATTGCTCTGAATGAGGGTGTGGGGGAGTTGCTTTCTCTTCTGCCCAGCCACACAGCTAGTTGGGTTTGAGGCTATTTTATGTGATGCCTGCAGTTAACAGATAGTGAAGGAATGCGAGCTATTTGTCAAGTGAATGCTGCTGTATCTTACATCTGTTTAGATGACCCAGATTCTTCGTCGCATGTAAGTAAAATAGTTGTCAAAGTATTATGTACTCGTTTTTTCTATTGCTTACTTTAATGCATGAATGGACTTTATTTTGTCCTTGTACCTGATGTCTGAAATCAGTTGATAGACGTGTAGGATCTGAGTATGTTTTGATGGGAAAGTACTTCTGATATGTTTAAGGCAAGTAAATATCACATTACTGCTGCATATCATAAATGCATTCCAAATATTAGTGGGACTGATGCTGGGTGCATTTTCAGGCATTGGACCTCGTTGCCCCTGTCTATCGGAATATGGACTCGTACTTAGGGGTACGGGAGAAGACGTTGGTTTTGTTTGCATCGGGTATCTTACAGAAGAAGCAACATAATCTG
Source organism: Ulota crispa (assembly GCA_963920765.1). Lineage (NCBI taxonomy): Eukaryota > Viridiplantae > Streptophyta > Bryopsida > Orthotrichales > Orthotrichaceae > Ulota > Ulota crispa. Next base: position 28,940,200 of record OY987242.1, read on the forward strand.
CAAGAAGCTAGGTACTCTCCAACTTTGTCTCGCTTCAGTTTAAATTTTCCTTTTAGTTATAATACATATTATATACTGAATGATGATATCCATTATGGTTGCAGGTCGCGATTAGCAACAGGTCTAAAAATTACTCACAAACAACTCGGTAACCATCAGTTGGTCTCACAGTATCTTACGGTTCTTGGAAACCTGGCTATTGCCATGCATGACACCACTCAGGCCCGTGATATTCTCAAGTCTTCATTTACACTTGCAAAATCTCTTCATGATATACCAACTCAAGTTGCGGTTCTCTCAGAGCTCAGAGGTGAGCCTTACGCTTCGTACCAAGGGAATCCTGTGGTGGATGATGCATCAATTTTCTTGTTTTGTAAAGCGTGCGTTTTTCTCAACCTTATATTTTTATGTTTGTTATATATTAAGGGAATTGATATGTGCACACCGGGGGGTTGATATTTACACACCCCCCTGGGAGGTAAACTATAGATTTCTACCATCAAAAATCTGAATTTGAGAATTTTGAATTCAGATTTGGACTTAGAGACCATGATTTACTCTAGGACCATTAAAAAAAGTTGCAATTTAACAACACCCAATGAAAAAGCTTAGTTAGGGGGAAAAGTGTTATTTTTACTTTTGTTTGTAAAAAAAGATAAGCTTTTTCATTGGATGTTGTTAAATTGCAACTTTTTTTAATGGTTCTAGACTAAATCATGATCTCTAAGTCCAAATCTGAATTCAAAATTCTCAAATTCAGATTTTCGATGGTAGAAATCTATAATTTACCTCCCAGGAGGGTGTGCAAATATCAACCCCCCGGTGTGCACATATCAATTCCCTATATTAAATATCTTTTTGTATTGTTTCTTCTGGCGTATTTTTAGTGTTTTGAGCTTGGCGTTGATGTTTTTCATGTTCAGTTATGTTCCGAGATTCTGGAGAAGCTGGGAAGGAAGCGGAGCATGCAGAAGTTGAGGGTAAGAAGCGTGAGGAGCTCTACTGGCGTATTAAGCAGGCCCAAGCAACTCCTTACCACGCCCCACTTTTGCAGGTTTGTCTTCGTGTTTTGTGGCAGTTTAGACAGCGATAGCATTTATTCTCTTCTCTTTCCACTAGGGCGATGTTTGTGCATATTCATCGCTTTTGGTCAGGTTTCTTTGGAGTGATATATGCTTGTGAACGTTTAGGGACCTTATTAGGCATGTTTCGAGTAGTTGTAGCTCCTGCTTCCAATCTTTCCTGTGAATTTGGTGTTACTCACGTTTCTCTTTTTGTTGAATGCAGTATGGCTTGGAAAGATAGCAACGGATGTCGGATACCAGGATATGCACCTCCAGATTAAGTGTCATATCCCTTTGCTGGATATGACAAGATCTGCTGCCTCTTCTGTCGTGATTGTAAACATTGGTACTTTCATGATCAGGACCAACTCGCAGTCATAACTTTGTAAATTACAAAGTCCTCAAGCTTTGGATATCCGTTGCATAGTAGGTCTATCAGTTTACTGAAGTGTGCTCATAGGTTAAAGACTTTGGGTGGGATAGAGCCTCAAGGCAACGCAGGTAGTGCAACAGCATTAGTTCATGCGTTGTAGTTCATTGTGAGGTCACCCTTTACATTCACAATTTGTACAATTTTTACAGTACGATTCATTAAGTACGCAGATTTCAGTTGAATATTTTGGACAAGATCAGTATACGAGAGTTTTCGTTTACATGCGGCGAAATGAATGATAAAATCACTAACCAAGCTCTAAATTTTTCTTGGAGACTAGTTTTGGCAATAGATGGGATCACAAATATGGACTTCCGCGAGCTCAACGTCTAAGTCATCGTCTGGCATGTAAGGAGCGTGGATACTGCCTCAGTTATGGCCTTCGCCAATCTGAGCCACTCTCTCAGCTGGGTACTTATTTGCTACTGCTGCCCATGAATGTGCACTGACCACCTTTTAAGAATATGAATTAAAATCTAACAAGTGCCTGACTTGTATAGATCATGTATATCATGTTGGGTCTATTTGTTTGACAGTATTGTTTCTTCTAAATACCTATGAGGAATACCAATTTTAATCAGAATCCCACAATTGTATTGGAAAAACTTGAAAATAATTTTGTTTACCATAGAAATTGTACATCTTCTTGTGGTGAAATGCATATTTACTTTTGGATTTGTCTTTGTATACAAACATTGAAAAGGGAAAACTGAAAATAATACACGTCTGATGCAGGTTTAAAGTGATTACTACGGTGTTTTCATTGTTGTCTTGTAATTTATTTTCTATTATAAAGACATGATTCATTTGCAATTCATGGTCGAGTGAGGTTTTCTATAGGCCAAGAAGCAAAAAGATGCTATGGCACAAAGATAATAAGTGACTTGAAGGTGCAAAATACTTCTTGCTTGCTATGAGTAGCTGTAGGAGTGGGATCTAGATTGTTGCATCTTCATGGCTTTTTATTATAGTTCATATAGGAGTGTTAGTTATTGGATGTTAAGAAAATGAGTTATTGAAGTTGTAAAAATAATTAGTTTGTAGTTGTGGAGTTAAATGTTGTCTCTTATCTTGCCATGTAATAACAAGCATCCACTCTAGTTCATAGAAGGTTGCATTGACAACCCACTTCTTTATCCTCTTGTAGCAATGTAGCAAAAAGATTTGCAAAGGAAACAATACAAGTTAGGAATGTTGATAATTTGAGACCTAAACTTTGTAAACAAATGGATCTCAACATTAACACAAATGTTTCTCTCTTGAATTGCGTTCTAATTTTAAAGGCGCAAGTGAATCAATTTTCTAATACTTCTCTATTTTTAACCCGTAAACGTCGAGGACATTTTTTGTCCTCTAGCTTTGAAAAATGATTTTGTGATTTAGAAAAAAGTTGTTTTTTATCTGAATTTTTTTCAGAAGTGACCATAAACACATGGTTCATCATGGTAGACAAAAAATTACTTCTTGAGATGTATTCATTTTTTTTGTAACCTAAATTGTGAAAAGATTTAGAAACATGGTGTTAGCTCCCAAGCTGCCTTTCTTGCAAGTTTCATGAGGGCACCATGCATTGTTGACTTTTCCAACTTTTTGAAACAATACTATTGGTGCCCATGTGCAAAACACTCTAGAGTGCTACTGGCAGGGAAAGCCACGGTGATCCATCCGTCCTTTAAGGGTTAAAGAATTTCCTTGCTTCTAGTATTTTTCCTCCTTGTTTGGAGCCTCTACCTTGAGGTTTCTATTCATTTGGTTTCAAAATTTGGAATTAAGGTAGCAGCATCCATAAGCGTTGCATCCTCATGCTCGTCACCTGACAGTGGCAGGGCTAGTCAATAAAAAAACAAATGGTTGAAGGTGACTAAGTGATGGTTATGGATGATGAAGTGATGGTTGTGGGTGACTAGCATGAGGTTTTGAGCACCCATCTCACTATTTAAGAACCAACAACCCTTGTGATTAGCATCTCTTACACATGGTTCCTACAATTTCAGTGATTTTGGACTTTGAAAAATCTTTGTGAACAAATGCTTGCAATTGGAACCTTGAAATTGATGCCAATATTTTTGGTTTCCATTTCCTAACTTACAATATTTTTTTCAAAGTTAGTCAATTGTTTTTCCTACTCCAAAACCCTTATTTCCACGCTTATGGGTGCGCCTACCTTACATGCCTTGTTAGTGAACTTGGCCCTCCACTCCCCTTCCCTCCTTTAGGCTTTGTTTGGTGTAGTCCTTCCGTCCCATGCACTACTCCATGCTTTGCTCCTTTTCAAGTCTTACTTGGTCTCTTGGTTATCCTTTATACTCCAATTCTCTTTGTTTGAGGTAGGAAAATGTATAAGAAATCTTACATATATCTTCCTAAGTTGCATGCTTTCAAGTGTTTTTTTTCACTACAAGGAAATCATGGTTGAATCTACAAAAAGTTGACAAAGATTGTGACCTAACCTACAATATACTGTAAATTAGGTCACATTTTTTGTCAACTTTTTGTAGATTCAACCATGGTTTCCTTATAGCGTTTTTTTTTTTTTTTTTTTCCTATTCCCTTTACATTAGAAATTTGCATGTCCATTGCCATACTTGGGAATTCCTCCCTTTCCAAAAGCTTGAAAAAACACCAATCTCAAAGAGCATATGTTTAGTGAACCAGTAGTCCTTTGGGTCTTCTTCAATTCTAAGACTCCAAATGTTGGATTGCTTCTCCTGTGCTTGTTTGAATTATATTTTTGTTTCCTTCCAAAAAATTTGTCTTCTATCCTCATATGGTTATTTAACCTAATGTTCCCAAAAGGAGCAATCTTCACCTTGACCACAAATTGACAACTTGGTGCTGATGTGAAATGAGGGGGCTTGAGGGAAAGGCAGCCCCAATATTATAATCAAGAAGGAAGGTGCCATACACAATTTTCAAGATTGGAATGATCAAATGAGAAATGTGCTTTTGAGAATGTCACTCCTGCTTTGTGTTTGTGCCAAGTAAGTGCTTATCACCTCAAATATTCTATAAAATAAGTTTGGAAATGGGAAAAAGCTTACCACTACTGCATGCTTGTCCACTTAACAAAAAACATGATAAAGTCACTTGCAAGCCTTTAGGTCATAATTGTGGTCCTAGGGGCCTCAAAAATGGCCAAAGCTTGTCCTAGTGTTAGTAGCACTTCAAAACCATTGGAGTTCCTTTTCAAACCTAGAAATCACACCTTTACACGCAATTGCTGAAGTGCCAAGTTTTTCATTTATTTTTGGAGAGCCCTCAAAATTCTTGTCCGCCACCCTTGCTCTTTAAGCGTGCTTCACAAATAGTCAATTGATATACATCAAGTGAGGTAGAAGATAGACTTCACTAAACTTAAAATGAAAAATGATATCAAGAATCATTGCTTGACACCTCAATTTGAATGTCAAGAGAACATTTTAACCCCAGAGCACCCCAAGGGCGATTATATTGCCTCTAGTTTTTGAAAAATGTTCACATTTGACTCTTATCCTCTTTTTAATGGTACAGTCAAAGGACTTGTACTTTTCATGTACCTCCAGGCATGTTTCTATTATCACTCAAAAAAATTCAAGCTATTTAACTGTACTTACATAATAGTTTTATTGGACTAAGTACAAAGGATATGGATTTGAGTGAATATGGCCTGGGCACTCAGGAGTTAACCCCTGAACGGCCTGAAAGCCCTTTGCGGCCGTATGTGCAATCGTATGTATAGATGTACTCGAGTTGCTCTGAACGCTTTCCAAAAAAAATTATGCACCTACCGTCATACAATCCTTTAATATGTATGATTGTAACACTTAATTTCCAGCTGATTCAAACTTCTGACTATTGGTTGCAACCGTATTTGGTACCATATCTCCAAATCCCAAGGGCCCTTCAAGGGTTAAGAGCATCTCCATCGGTGGCTCTGGCTCGCTCAAAGTGGATGAAAAGTAGCCAAGCCCCTTTTAGGCCACACTCAAACTCTCTTATTTGGCGCGTTTAGCAAGCCACTCTTCAAACCACTATTCATGCACTATTTACCTTAATTTTAATGAGCTTTATCCTCTACTTCCCTAGATAAGTGGTCAGCTGCTTACTTATGGGGTATCTTAGAGTGTTAGGCCACCTTTTCAAAGAGCATGGGTGGAGATTGGGAGCCTTCAGACCTCGCCAAACCAGATGGAAAACTTTGAGCGAGTCTCAACCGGTGGAGATGCTCTCAGGGCCCTCAGAGTTTATCATTCCAGGTATTGCGTGCGTGAGGCCCTGAGCCTGTCCGGGTGCGAATGCTCTTAAAAAACAAGACGTCGGTGGGTTGACGTGGTTATTGCTCGAAATTTTACCGGGGGGTAAGAATACTTGTGCCGTGCCCGGCATGTACGGCGGGGCCGGACGCCAACCCCGTCGCGGACGCGAACCCCGCGTCCTTCGTTCGCCGCGTCGTTCCGCGTTCAAGCCAGTGAACTCGCTGCTCGGCGAACCCAGCCTGCTCCCAATTTTCTCGGGCTGGTGCCCGCAGTTCGCAGGGCCGCGTTTGAACTTCTCCGAAGCCGCCGTCGTGGTTGTGTGATTTTGTGTCTGTGGTGCTTCTGTGCGAGTCCCGCGTTCGTTGATCTGCGTTGCGTTGCGCCGAGGGGAGCTGGGGAGCGGGCGCAATGGCGATGGGGAGGACGCTCGTGGTGTGCATGGCAATGCTGGCGGTGCTGGTGTTGCGGACGGATGCGACCTACGGGAGCAGCAGCGGCGGTGGCGGCTTTGGCGTGGAATTCGCAACGAGGGGGCTGGCGGCGGAGATGGAGGATCTGAGGATGAGCATGTACCCCGCGGGAGAGGAGGAGCATGTGGAGGACCAATTCGTGGACGAGCCGACGCGGCGGATGCTGGCGGTGGCGAGGCGGAGCTACATATCGTACGGGGCGCTGAATGGCAATCGGTCGCCTTGTCCCGCGCGCTCCGGAAGGTCCTACTACACCCCGTATTGCAACAGCCGGTCGGGACCCGTGCAGCCTTACCGGCGCGGGTGCTACCAGATCACGCGGTGCGCCCGGGGTTAGTTAGAGCCTGGGAAGCCATCATGGGCCGGGTGAGCTCTGGGAGCCCTTGCATTCGCATTGAAGTTGTGGAAGAGGGTGTGGTATTCTCGGAACGGACGAATTGGAGTGAACATGTGAGGGCATGGCGAGACTGGCTCGGGTGGGAGGCAGTACGCTGGTACATTCTTGAGATTGTTGCGTGCAATTGACGTGGTGGGGAGGAGTTGGTGGTGGGGGAGAATAAAGAGTTTGTGGGATCGGAGTTGTAGGAGAATCAGGGGAACGTTTCCGAGGCGATCGGGTGCCTGGCCAATGACATCGGATGTGAATGGCCCTTTGTAACCGATGCGAGACCTGGATGTGCCGCCTTGGTGGTGCTTCGCGTGCAACAGTAGGAGTGGCTCTGGTGGCGACCCCTTGAATGTTGGTGGAGGCGTGGGTAGTGTGAGATTGGAGGTTGACTGGTAGGCTTTGTTTGCGATGCGATCGGTTTTGGAGTTGTCCCCGAGTATGCGTGGGTCTGTCGTTCATTTCGGAATGCGTCGGACAGCGAAAAAGGACATGGATTGTTTCATGTAGAGATGTTTGAATGAAGATTTTCTCGGGTGTCCCTGGCAAATGCCATCACCCCGTGTTCGTGGCGGCAATTAACGTATGGGACGTACTGCCAAGTAAAAGATGATATTCTGCTTAATTCCTCGGCAACGCGTGTGTGTGCGTTTTACAAATCTCGGGTTCTCCGCCATTGGCAACATCTGTGACGAGGTCATTTAATACGAGCGGGATAAAGTTATTGGCGTCGCATTCTGGTTCGTGTGAGCTGGCGGGTCGTAGAAATTGGGCGTTGAGGTCTCTGTGGCTATGAACTTCGGTGAACCTATTCCTGCTCTGGCGGGATTGACTTGAGGGTGGGTCGTTCCAAACCTGATCACAGGAGTCTGGTGCCTCTGATTGTGATAGGTCAAGCAGGTGTGATAGAGGTCTCCACGGTTGTGTACTTGTGCACTTCACATGAACGTTGTGAAACATGTGATGGAGATGGCGTGAGCTGGCATGTGGTAGTGAAGTCCAGCAGGCTGCTAACAGAGAGGGGAGTGCGGACTGAGAAGAAGGTGCCATGGCTGGCCAAATTTGGTATAATCGGGTATGTGGTACGTCTCAAACAATGTTTTGGAGCTTTGCTTGTGGAGAAACATTCAGCATTCAAAATCTGATGGTTTTAGCAACTGTGCAAGAATATGCCACCATGTAGTTCTCTGCAATCCATATCTGCAGCTTTTTCGGAATTAGTGACATAATGACAAAGTTTTTCTCAATATTCTAACATGCTTCTGGCTAAATTAAGGAGGTACGAAAACGATGTCAATTTTGGAAGGTATGAATTGTGAGACATTCTACGGTTTCTTTTTCAAAACTTGTTTTAGAATGTGTGTTAGTTCTTTTATTGTGTTTGCTTTCTACTTTTAGCTTTCAATAAATTTAGGAAATAGAAAACTTTACAAAGTCATGCAAGACGCCATGAAAGTTGAAACAGCAAGGAGCCCCTCAAGGCACGTAAGTTTCTCACTTCACTGCCAAGTGTGCCGGCCGCCAACCTCCTCTATCACAGGTAATGTAACGACCCATAAAGACAGGTTGGCCCAACGCTAATATTGCACGGTCTCACGTATGGTTCCGCTCGTAACCTTGCTGCAGCATGATTGCCTTGTTGGCATTGGTCTGTTATTTGCTACAAATTCAACGTTGGAAATGAAAAATTTGCAATAAACGAACATTTCCACGAAATGCAAAATGTAGTGTGAAGTATTAGTTACCGATGTCAATGGTGTCCAAAATTTCCAAAGTTTGCATTACATGATAATCACAAGACAATGATCTTGAAAAGGATAACATTTCAGAGTTGTAAATGAAGGACTCAAACCTATACGAACAGCAAAATTGTAAATCTAAAGAGTCACAGAACACCTCATATTTACAAAATTTGCAGGCCTACCTCCAAAACGACTACCTAGTCATGTGCTATGATCCGGAATGACAGCATGATTCATTTTTTTCATTTTGAAGGTTTTTCCTGCTCTTTAGGTGGCTCTAAGAACATACATATAATGACGGGTTTGTATGCTATTTTTGTGACTTTGTGTCAGTGTAATTGTTGGAGATTCAGTACTATGTTGGATTTGGTGTGGCCTTCACCCATGACAACCAGGGATGCAGACATCAACACCCGTGCCCTTTTGATGACCAGCAATTTGTGCTCCAAGAATGAGCAACAACGTATTGGACTTCTGGAGAGGACATTCAAACCTTTGCTTCTTCTTTTTTATATAAGCTTATCAGCTTATTGATCGTCATGTTCTAATTTTGCTGACATGTAGCCAGCAAACATTGCTGTTGGATTCGGATGGATTAACTATGGGCCGCTTCTACACTATGGCCGACAATTTTGAGAGGCCGTAGAATTGGGTGGCCAAATCTTGTTGAGAGGCCAAAGAAATGGGTTGGAAATAGGCGATAAAATATTATTTATGAAATCCTTTTGGATGCCTTTGTGTGAAGTTTTCAAAGGCCAAGTTCAATGTTCAAACTCTTTGTAATGAATTTCTACTGCCTCTCAATTTGAATGACCTTACTGTTTGTGGATAGTCACTACTGCCTCTTTTGAAAACCATATACAAAAAAATTGGGTACACATGTCATTCAGCCAAAGGTGGTTAGACGTTTCCAAATAAACCTGAGGGGATACACGTGTCGCTATCCATTGGTTTAAAAATTGAGACTGCTGTTTGTGAGTAACGCCCACCCTCTCCATACTTGTATTTGTGTGACATCAATTTGTCTTACAAATGATTTGGGATATTTGAAATCTATTTGGGGATCAATGACATGGGAACTTTTTTTCAACCCTAGCATCAATGGTTGGACAATACCAAGATCAACGACTGATGCTTAATTTTCCAAAGACCACATCAACTGCAAAGGCAAGGATTCTTCTTCATTTTATTTTTGTCCATGGCTGTGGTTTTTCGAGGGGGGATTGAGGAATTGGCAAGATGGTTTATTTTTATTTTTAAGAGGGGTGGTTGGATTTTTTTTTAATGCTCCCAGTTGGGTGGTTGCCCTTTTTCAGGGGATAGTGTGAAGACTCCAAATGCCAAGCCCAAAGTCCAATTCATAACATTCATTAGATTTTTCAAATCAAATTTTCAAAATCTTGTCAATTTTTTATTACTTTATGAAAAATATTGACAACTTCTCAACCATAGTTTGAGTCTCCATATTTGCTTGACCCAAACGACTTTCAAGAGATAGTTGTTTTGGATGAAAGAATGATGTCATATATGTAGTTTGGAGGGTGAAGAATTTTGAACTATGGCCACTAGTGTGAAGGGTTGAAGGACAAAGTCTTGATTTCTTGCAATCTAATTGGTAGACATATGATGGCTCTTGATCCTTGGCCATAGTGTGAAGCAGCCCTAAAACGTTCACAAGCTACAACAACAGCAGCTTTGGGGCCTACAACAAGAAACATGTCACCAAGATAGACTAATGCAGAACTCTGTGGTACATGCATGGCCATATGTTGCGGTTTATTGCCAACTTGGATTGTGTCTGTGCTTGAAATCCAGTTAAGGTAGAAATACCATCAATAGTTACTCCCTGATAATGGCAAAGTACACTGTTCTAAAACCAACAAGAGATGGCTTTGAAAAAGAATTCAAAAAGATGCTATTTCCCCACATTTGATTGGTTCAAACTTGTTTCAGAACAAGGTTCTAGAGGTAGCCGTTTAAGGTGCACCTATGAAACGAGGATATGTCAAAACCCTAAACCCACATTTATATTGCATAAAATATTTATTCTTGAGGTTTAAAAAAAAATTGCACTCTTCCTTATCCTTATTTCTCCACAGATTAAACTTATTTTCTCAAGAAATTCCTCATATCTTACAGGCTAAAATGGCTTATTTTAACAGTCTATGGTATTTCTATCTTGTATTGCCAGGAGCAACTGGCCAACCCAACAGACCAGCTTAACGGACATGAGGGAAAACATTAGTTTGCTTCTCAAACGAACAGCACTAAATTGTATGGCTGTTTTGAGAGCTCTTACGGTTTAGGAGAGGATGCCATCCTATCTTAGTTAATATGGGAAAAAAAAATCTCAAAACAGATGTTGGGAATACTAAATTTTGTATTTGTGAAAATATTTTGGTGATTTAAAGTGAGTTCTTTGATACTTCTAAGGCATTTCAAGACATTTCATCAGTAAAGTAAGGTCATCATAAAATTCACTCTAAATCACCAAAAAATCTTTAAAATGAAAAATTCAGAAGTCCCAAATTTAATTATTTTTCCCAAATTAACAAATATTGCGTTTTATGCTCTTAGCTTCACCTTCTGCCCCCTTTTACTCACGTAGGGAATGTGATTTCCAGAGGCATGAAACTCTGGAGCGAGAGCCGAACATGTTGAGACTTGAGAGCACGTTTGTAGCATCATGTATGAAAGTTCAGTTTCAAAATGGGAGGTTGCAGGCCACTATGGATCGGACAGAAGGCAACAGCAACCCCATGTTCATTTGAATATGACATTCAGCCAAGCCGTAATTACTTCCAGCTAGCTCTTTGAATGTTGGCCTCGTGAATGAATTGATGAATTGATGCTTGGCAACAGGGTCAGATCAGTCCTCTTGCAGTACGTTTTTACAGTAGAATCTATCCAATTGAATATAGCTGGGAATGAGGGTAGGATATGCATCATATTAGGTAAATTGGGAAAAACGGAGGGACCATTTTGTACTCCACCTTAATTCTACCTTAATCCTATATATACAACAGTTAATGTAGGAATAGCTACATCTCAAAGTTGTAATTGTTTGAAATTTTTGGAGGTAATCACTGAGATTTTAATATTGTTCAAGAAATTGTATGTTTGCTTTTTTGTAATATGTTAAATTTCACATAATGACAGAAATAGTGAAAGTCCCAAAATTTACTATTTTTCCCAATTTATCCATCATGTTTATTTGATAGATAGGATATTTTTTCCAATTTATCCATCATGTTTATTTAATAAACAAGATATTCATTTGTAGATATTGACTTTGATACAATATTACACTATTTGTTTATTGGTTGGGTCAAGAAGTTGATATTCATTTCTGAAAGTTAATCACTTGAGCAATATGTTGTTTGGCAGGTTCCATTGTAATATGAATACTCTACCAGTGTCAACTTCATTGTACACAAAGAATTCGTGATACTGGCACTTTTTCATATGGCACCTAGTTTTGGGTGCTTTGACACATTGAAAGTTGCACTTTTGACAATTTGAAGTAAGAAATTGGCTCTTTTTTAACTTCTAGTATGCAATCTAGACCACCATGGATACCACTAGCCATGATGATCTTGCAAATTAGAGGATAAAAATTGATGCCATATGAGGGAGCTAGTTTGATGGCTCCAGACTTGGAAAACTTAAAAACGAAAAAAAACAAATCATAGCAAACTTGTTTGTTTTTGTTAAGTTTTACAAGTCCAAGCCAAGATGGAAGTTTGCTTTAATCTTGATTACAAAGAGACACTATAAATGTAATGTGCAAAAATGTATCAATTACATGCATGACAATAATCATGAAACATGTTTGCAACTAGCCACCTTTCTTCTTGACATAAGAGTAATATTCTTGGAAGGAAATGCATGCCACCCTACTAGTTGTTGCTTGCTTGTCCTTAACTATATGGGAAGTGTTTGTTAGAGTTTCCCTTTTTAACTCTATTGTTCTTTGTGTTGCTTCAAACTGTGAAAGACAAGAAAGCAAGCACATTTGAAGCTTCATGGTCACTAAGTGTCAATGATGACACCATTGGAACTTTGGTGTTATTTTTGTTGCTATAAAATAAATGCAGTAGAAGTTAGCCTCATTTTTCAACATTGTCAAAGCATTGCAAAGAGAAAATGTTCAACTAGAAGAGCTTTACTTATTGGTAGAGCCATTAGAGCCAAGAGTTGTCGCCAATGAATAGCAACGTGCATCACTTCAATGTGTCTTTATTTCCATGAGGAGGTCTCTACTTAATACACAATCTTTGTTAATTTGGGAAAAAATCATTCCCAAAATGTACTTTGAGAATGTTGAATTAAGCATTTCTGAGAGTAATTTGATGATTTATTGTGAGATGTTTGATAGCTCCTTCAAGATATTTCATCATTGATGTAAGGTCTTGAAGAAATTATCATGAAATTCATTATGTCACCAAAAATCTCTTAAAACCATAAAATTCAGAAGTCCCAAAATGTATATTTTTTCTCAAATTAACAAATATTGCGTTTTATAGGAAATGTTGATACAAGATACTACAATAATGCAAGTGAAGATTGCATTGGTGTAATTTAATCCAAATTTCCATTTACATTTAGATATGTGCTTACCAAGTGGAAACACCAATTTGTATTACTGGGAATACCAATAACACTATCTATCAAGGAGTTCATGCTACATAGAATTGTTAATACGCCTTATTTTGGACTAATATTTTGATCATTCCGAAAAGACTACTTTAAAACTAATGTATTCTATGTCTTTCAACGACAATTGTTCCTTAAAGCATGTACATCCATTATGTATCATTCCAAAATATAAGCTAAAAAGCCCAATCTCATCTAGTATACAGTGGTGCCTGGCTAAGATTAACCTTTGCGGATAGAAAAAGAGTTCACCTTAGGAAAGCATTAATCTTAGCTAATTGCAATGCTACTTTGAGCTAAGTCAGTGAGATGCCAGGCTAGGACAGTAATCTTAATGAATTATTTTTTTATAAGGGTTAATCTTAGCCAAGTACTACTGTATTCTTCTCTTCCATGTTCTATTTTCCCCTTGCTATCTACTAATAACTCAACTTTCCTGATCCCCACTCTCTAAGAACTCAATCTTCCTAACTACTTAGGAATGAAGGAACATAATCTTCTTTTTCAATTACTAATCAAAATTTTTTTTTTTACGAAACGCAAGTTTGTTTCGGTGTGGCCTGGCCTTTGACACCATGACACCTTCTCTGTGTCTTCAAATCTTGTGTGGATTTTTTATTAAATTATTTTCCGTGAACTTTTTCTAAAACTCCAAAAAGGGAAAGAGCGCTATCCTCTTGTATCCTGTAAGTTTACAGCATACAAGACAGACAAAGACAGAGAGAGCGAGGTTTGATGTAACGGAATACCAGAAGCCCATGTCACAAGGCTCATGAGAAGCAATCATAAGTTGTCCTAAAACTGCCCATGCTCTGAAAGAGTTCTCTGTCACATCGGTACGGTTTAAAGTTACGGTTTATAATTTTGATGGACTAAAGATGAAAAGATCGAGGTAGTGGTAGGGATGTTTTTAGAGCACCTTCCCATTCCAACTTCAATAATTTTATAACTGATTTCCAAAAATTAAAAGTGTGAATCATTGTGGGTTAAAATGTGGCTTCTACTTGTCATTTGAGAAAACCTGTTTGCAAAACGTTTTAATATGTGCAACCCTATAGAAAGAGTGAAAAACCTCTTGCGCCATTTGATAAATGCTTTGAGAACACCCCTCCGTAGTGGAGATGCTAGGTAGGTTAGGTAGTAAACAGACTTTGATTGTGAAGTTTAGGATATCCTTAACCCCTCAACGCTAGACTGGTCACAGAGATCAACCCCTTTAAGGTAGGAGGCTCAAAAAGCGACCCTGTCAGTTAACTAGTCACATAGATAACCCAAGAATGAATATGAGATGGTTTTTGAATGGACCCTCCCTAGTCTTAAAAGAAAAATTGTTTTTTATTACAAGAACTAATTACAAGTCTTGGATTCACCTAATCTCTTTATACATTACAGGGGGACGGTTTATGAGAAATCTAGAATCCTAAATAGGTACCTACTACAAAAAAATTTGAAAATTCATCAACAATTCAATAATGCCTCAAAAAATAAAAAAATTATTGGGTTACATTTTGCATCCATTTCTCTTTGTCTGAAAATTACTCAAAAATCTTTTGGTCTAGGGGAAGACCATGAAAAAGCAGATCAACCCTTAAAGGGTCGCTTTTTGAGCCTCCTACCTTACAATATTCTAAATTGGTGTGGCTAATGTCCACCCATTATAATATTGTTTCCAAAAATTGTAGAAGTCAATAGTGCATGGTGTCCTCATGAAAATTGCAAGTAGAATAACATGGGACCTAACATTATGTCTCTTAATCTTTTCACAATTTAGATTACCTAAAAACATGAGTGCGTCTAATGAGGTCATGTTTTGCCTTCCATGATGAACCATGTGTTTATGATCACTTCTACAAAAAAAAATCAAATGAAAATCAACTTTTTTCCATTCAACATAGCATTTTTTTTGGTTTGTAGCAAAAAAATTTGTCTGCCTTGACGTTTAGGGGTCAAGAAATGAACTTAGGGTGTGTAAATTTTAGAGCTTACAACTAAAGTGGCATTTCTCTAATCATTGGCAAAGTTTTGCACCATTTTTATGAGCTTAAATCTACAATCGTCCTAGTTGTAAGATAAAACCCACTTTATCATTCATTTTAGCATTATGAAACTTTTGATAATTATTGGACTTACCTTCGATTCAAATTTTGTTTCGAATTTTATTGATAATTTCCTTAATTTCAAAGGAAAAATGTAAAGGTTTTGCTCATGTATTGTAGTTTATTAACCCTCAAACAGCTTTTTGAATCTTGGTAGGAAATTAGAAATGAAATTATAAAAAGAAAACAAGAACCAAATATATAGATGGGCATGGATGCATGATCAATCACAATAAAGAAATAACCACATTAAGAATCAATTGGAAAATTGGGCAAAAATCAAATGATTTTTCAAAATTCTTATGTGCACATTGCAAATAAATATGGAAAATTTTGTGTGGTTAATAAATTACAAATAGGGGCATGAAAATGTAAAAAATTACAAATAGGGACACAATTTCAAAATAATTACAAATGAGGGCACGATTTCAAAAAAATTATAAAATTTTGTAAATTTTTTTTGGTTGGGACATTGGTTGATTTAGATACATCGCATTAAATGTTAGCTAATTCCTAAAAAACTTAAAGGTCTCTCCAAATCAAGCCTAAATAAATAAATTTTAGTAAAGGGATGGCAATTTTTGGAAACTTTTAATTTTTTTGGAAATTAGTTAACATTTAATGTGATGTTTCTAAATCAACCAGTGTCCAAACCAAAAAAATCCAAAACATTTCAACTTTTTTTAAATCATGCTCTATATGTAATTATTTTGAAATAGCGCCCCTATTTGTAATATTTTACGTTTTCATGCCCCTATTTGTAATTCCCCCTACAATTTATTAACTTGCATTGAGTTAAATTGAAATACTCCTACCTCGATTACCAAACTAAGTGGCACTTGTACACAAAGCAACATTTTATGAACACCAAGCTCCTAGGGTCTGGTATGTTGCCTTGTGGTTAACTACAGCTCCTAAAACCTTGAACAACGTTTTTTGGCAACATAGTGATTATGGGCAGCTTTTTACAAATGGGTTTTTCATTTTTTTTCTTTGAAATTTTCACTCATGATGTGTTCATGGAGTAGCTTTAAGGTCCAACAACTTTTATAACTTTTGATTTCATGGTTTTAAAGAAAAGAAATGTAATTTTTAAAAAAGTTTTTTGAGATGCCCAAGCTTCCTAATGAATAAAGAAAACTACATATCACGTAATAACTTTTGAACCATGAAATCAAAAATTATGAAAATTATTGGACCTTAAAGCTACTCCTTGGACACATCATATGTGAAATTTTCAAAGAAAAAAAAATGAAAATCCCATTTATAATGAGCTGACCAAAATTGCTATGTTGCTTTAAAAAAACGTTGTGCAAGGCTTTAGGAATTTATATTGGTCACTTTCTCTACCTTACAAACCACAAAAGTACTCTATTTGACACTAATAGTTGTTTTTGTTTCTATTCAATAAGCTCTACATGACCTCACCTAATTTGTTGAAGACCTATGAAGAAGTCAATCGAACACTCGATTTGGTAAACAAGATCTTAGGTAACAACGAAAGAACGCCAACAATTGTGCCCCTAACTATCTTCCTCATTTGCAGTTATCACCAACACTAACAAATCTGTCTTTTCGTATTGACATTGTCAAAGAGAGTTGGAAACCAAAAGTAGCAGTTTCACTCTAACCCCTTTCACACAATCAATTCTTTACCAAATCTAATATTTATTACATATTTGAAAAATTTACAAAGAGAGAAAAAACACTTTGAATTTTGAAAAGGAAATTTTTTCTCATCCATGATTTTATTCCATGGCAAGCGCAATTTTGCACAAATGCATATGCCATAATCATTGATACCATCAACAACACCATATTTGTTAAATTTGGAAAAGGGATACATTTTGGGACTCCTGAATTTTACACTTGTGAGAATATTTTATCAATTTAAAGTAAGTTCTACAATAATTTCTTCAATATCCTATGTCATTGATGTAAGATCTTGAAGAAATTATCATAGAACCCAATTTAAATTGTCAAAATATTCTCACAAGTGCAAAATTTAGGAGTCCTAAAATGTATCATTTTTCCCAATTTATCAAAAATGGTGTTGAACACCTTTGTAGCTCTTAACCTCCTTTTAGAACTTGAAATTGCCTCAACTCAAGCGGGCCTCTTATAAATTGAGAATAGATTGAGAGCATAAAGATGGTAGATTAATGATGAACTTGTAATAATTTCTAAAGCATTCAACCCCTAAGGGCCCATTGTCCTTACAAGCTAGGAACAAAATCAAATTTGGGCAAGCTTATGCATATTGGGGTTTTTAATCAAATTTGTGAACTATTTTTTGAAATAGAATTTTGCAAAGGTTATGTGGAGATACAGTTCTTATTCAAATTAAACTTACTATACAAAAGTTAATGGTGGTCAATGGCATTTTTTTTGTTCCGAGTAGAGCAAGTCATGCAAACCATTTTCCATTGATTTCTCCCAAGGCAACCAATGAAGACATGACCTTTCATTGGAGTATGTCCAAAGTAATAGTGTAATAGATAAACACGTTATTGTATTTGATAAACATAATACCTTTTGAAATGTAATAGCTACTAGAAATTTGGTTTTTTTTCAATATTTTTTGTTGTCATCAATAAAGACAAAACTTCCTAATTTACTATTTAGATTATTGGTTTTCAAAAACAACCCTTGGAAATTTGGTTTTGCAAAAAATCTTAGTGTAGAGTGATTTTTAAGCACATGTTTGCAATGCAAGCCCATGTAGGGAATGTTCCAAGTCTTTTTGGTCATAAAAACTTGTGGAAATATGTCTAACATGATTTAGAGCATGTTTGACAAATCTCTCTTGCATCCATAATGTAAACATGTCCGCAATATGCAATCAAAGGGACCTAAAAACTTTGATCAGAGGTAAAAATAACTTGTTATAATAACTTCAAATGAGTATATCTCTCAATTTGTAAAATCAAACCTCATGAAACTTTCAACATGGTTCTTAGCATAATCTTGTGTAAGATCCTACAACTAGATTTTTAGAAAAAAAATATGTCCATATTTTTGGGATTAAATGTCTGAAAACGACAATTTTTGAATGTTTTTAAAAAGAAAAAATGGACTGGGATTTTTAGGTATTAAACCATGATTTGAATTTTTTTTGTAATATCTTTTTACTAATGCTTCTCCTAATTAGATTCATGTAAAGTTTAAAGGCAGTTTGTTCCCTTTTTATGCTTTTCATATATGTAGTTAGGTTCAAATTTGGTGATGAATTGGCTACAGGGAGGGATGTGGGAAGGGTTTGAGTGAGAACTGCATTTTTTTTTGTCCCCAACTCTAACTTTATGAATGTCCAATCCGTTGTTCATTTATGCATATTTCAATATATGGTGTTGACTACTTGCAGCCATTTAGGTACCAAGAGGGGTTAATATTCACACAATGTTTCAAATGACCATCACCACTTAACCACTTTTTCAATTTCTCACTTGTTTAACCCTAGAACGCCCAGTTGGTCAGTTGGTCATTGTATGATTTGTGTCTGCCTCTCTATAATAGCTTTACACGCTCTATAGTGGTGTGTGGCAAGCGCACACCCATTATATCACTATTTTTAAAAGTTATAGAAGTCAACAATGCATAATGATCTCATGAAAATTGTAGGAAAATCTAGTAGCATAAGACCTAACATCATGTCTTTGAATCTTCTCACAATCTAGGTCGCATAAAAATATGAGTGCATTTGGTGAAGTTGTTTTATTGCCTTCCATGATGCATTATGTATATATATGATCACTTCTATAAAAAAACTAGGATGAAAATTAGCTTTTTTCCATCCTATAGAGTTTTTTTTTTGTTATACAAGGGACAAAAAAATGTCATCTTGAGCGTTTAGCCCTTAAATGCTAACAAGAACATTTTTTGTCCCTTAGCTACCAAAAAAACATTTTGAAGAACAAACAAAAATTGCCTTCCATTTGAATGTTTTGTGGAAGTGATCATATATACATGGTGCATCATGGAAGGCAATAAAACAACCTCACCAAATGCACTCATGTTTCTAAGCAACCCCAATTGTGAGAAGATTCAAAAACATGGTGTTATGTCTCATGTTGCCCTTCTTACAATTTTCATGATTGTTGACTTCTACAACTTCTAAAAATAGTAGTATAATGGGTAGACTCTTGCCACACCACTACTAAGCGCTGGAAAGCTATTGTAGAGGGGCACTCATGGTGACCAACCGAGCATTTAGGGATTAAGGGTTAACCCCTGAGCACCCCAGCGCCTCATATATCACCTCCCATGATTTCAAAGCCTTGTAATTGAGGCACTGGGTCTAACTTTTTTTATCTTGCTTTAACCCCTAAAGAACAAGCCCTTTTTTTGGCCAAAATCACTAAAAACTGCCACTTCTAGGAGGTTTAGGAAAAAGGGATTTTATGTACTGATTTTGGAAAATCCAACCGTAGAATTTGCCCTAGACTAGAAGAGGTACTTGTGGGAAAAAAATCAGCTCATTTCAAATGGAGAGGAGTGAGATATCTATATCTAAAGTGGAAAAAAAAAAAAAAAAAAAAAAAAAATCCATGCTGCCCAAAAATTTCAGAAGCCTTTGACCACTCTTATAACAAAAAAATTGCTCTACCCAAAGTTGCACTTTATTTTTTCCATGTAGGAGATCAAGTTAGGTACGTGTTAAAGAATTTTCAAATCAATTGGAACTATACAACACATGGGAAAAAAATGGTAAGTAAAAAGAAGTAGAGAATGAGTGAAAACACTAAATTGTTAAGAATTTAATTATGGAAATGAAAAATGCAAATCCCAATTGTGATAACGTTGTGATGAACAATCTACATCATTTGGTTTAATTTTTCTTCCAAAATATTGAAAATTGTGGAAAATAAATGACTTCAAAGTTTATTTTAGAGTAGAGAATCCATAACTGCCCGCAAACAAAAACTCCTCATAACTTTCATGTCATGGATTGAAATTGAATGATTCAAAGCTTCTCAAGAATTAAAAAAATCTAAAGAACCAATCTCAAAGATTTTTTTTTTTTTAAATTATTTTTTAAAGAAGTTTTTGGGCTGCCAGGACGGTAAGCCTTCTCCAAATTTTCATAAATTCATGCATAACTTCTTGTCAAATGTTGGAATGAAGAAAAAATTAGATGCCCACGTAGATCTTTGAATTCCCCACCTTCTATAAAAGTTTCAGAGAATCACACAAAGTAGTTTAGTCATAGGTACATGCCCAAAGTCCAACCTATCCCCCGAAGGGACAATGGTCCTTTAGGGGTTACACTACAATTATGAAGGCATTCAAGTTGTCCATGCTAATAGAGTAATGGCAAGGAAAGCCAAATGTTGTAAAAATGTTGCAAGAGATTTGATTAGTGAAACACCATACTGAGCGTGCTGGCAAGCAGCATTTACAGGCTACAATCGGTCAATATTCCTTGCAAGCTTCCTTGTGTAAGCTTTGTGGTAGCGGGAAAGTTGTTGGCAAGGGTTCAAGCATGTTCTAGACCCTTATTATGGCAACCATCACCAACTGTGCCGGTCGTTGTTTTTCCGTGCAATAGTGATTTGAAGCCCTAAAACTTGACATAAAAAGAAGTGCAATCTTCAATAACTTACAAGTGTGTGCATTCACATCTAATCTTGCTGCTCACAAAATTTGAGATGAATCAGGGGCTTATAGAATTTTGTAAAAACCATCAAGTAGCAACTACCTACCAAAAAATGAGATTTTGTCATCACATGTTGTTTGATCAAATGTTATAATCTCCCATCTCCCACAATTACTGGTTCCCAAAATTTATAAACCATTTTCTAAGTAGGTACTCCACTATTTTCAATGGTCATTTTTTGTGGATCATCCAATTTGACTAAGATATGATGCATCAAAGTTGTCGGTCTTCAAAAACCCTCATTTTAGTAAAAACGGTATGGGCGCTCAACGGTTAAGATCACAACGGCCTCAAGCTCAGTGTTGACAGATGGACCCAGGGCTAGGCCCAACAAACAAACGGTATTCAAATTCCTAATAATTCTAGCCCATGAACTGTACACTACCCAAAAGAAAGAGTAAATAACATCCTTTTATAGCATCCAAAGAAGCATGTATAACAAAGAATATAATTGACATTTCATTCTCATATTATGAATATGTGATCTTCATGCAATCTTGATCAAGCATATCAAATTTCAGTTACTAAAACCCAAAACTCTATTTTTGGTAAATGGTTTTGTGTCAAAATCATGGTTTTACAAGAAATTTGATTAATAAATAGTGGTGATGAATTTTTGAGATTTGATTGCATGGATATGTAAGAGACATCCATACACACATCTTCCTTTCAAACAAACATTTCCAAAAAAATTCAAAGTTCCTTTTGTAGAGATTTTAATGTTAGAGTGCTCATGACCAAATTTCGTAAAATACATATTTCTTCTTGGAAATTAATTTTTAGAAAAAAAAACATATCATCATGTTTAAAGATACAAACTTAATCACAATATATGAGTCAAATAACAAAAACTAATTTCCATGAAGAAATATGTATTTTACGAAATTTGGTCATGAGCACTCTAACATTAAATCTCTACAAAAGGAACTTTGAATTTTTTTGGAAATGTTTGTTTGAAAGGAAGATGTGTGTGTGGATATCTCCTACGTATCCATGTAGTCAAATCTCAAAAATTCATCACCACTATTTACTAATCAAATTTCTTGTAAAACCATGATTTTGACACAAAACCGTTTATCAAAAATAGGATTTTGGGTTTTAGTAACTGAAATTTGATATGCTTGATCAAGATTGCATGAAGATCGCATATTAAAAATGTGAGATTGAAATGTCAATTATATTCTTTGTTATACATGCTTCTTTGGGTGCCATAAAAGGGTGTTATTTACTCTTTCTTTTGGGTACTATACTGTACAGTGCCCTCAAGAAAGTCTTGCAACCCCTTTGTGAAGCCTTGCAAAATTTCTCCTTTATTTCCATTGTAAAAGTGATTATATCAAACTATCCTATCAAATGTATTGCTTTATAGAACCCTCACCAACATATGAAATTTCAATTTCTAAAAATAAAAACTCTATTTTTGGTGAATTATTTTATTTTATTTTATTTTCTTGGCTTCACATAAAAATTAATTGAAAAATATTTGTGATGATATTTTAACATTTGATTGCACAAATATATAGGAAATGTCATTGCTCACATCTTTTGTATTACAAAGATGCACACTATGTAGGTAGAATTTTCCTCTATGTGGCTACAACATGTTTTCCAATTTTCTTTCATAAAAATTTAAGGCTAAAGAAGTCAAACTCATGTTATAGTAAGCTAAAACTTGAACAAACGTAGTCAAATAAGGTATCATTAGAAAGCTATAGAAATGTAGAAGCCTACTATAACATGAGTTTGACTTCTTTAGCCTTAAATTTTTATGACAGATAATTGGAAAGCACGTTATAAGCTTTATAGCCACATAGAGGAAAATTCTACCTACATAATGTGCATCTTTGTAATACAAAAGATGTGAGCAATGACGTTTCTTATATATTCGTGCAATCAAATGTTAAAAAATCATCATATATATTTTTCAATTAATTTTTATGTGAAGCCAAGAAAATAAAATAAAATAAAATAATTCACCAAAAATAAAGTTTTTATTTTTAGACATTGAAATTTCATATGTTGGTGAGGGTTCTATAAAGCAATACATTTGATAGGGTAGTTTGATATAATCACTTTTACAATGGAAATAAAGGAAAAATTTTGCAAGGCTTCACAAAAGGGTTGCAAGATTTTCTTGAGGGCACTGTACAACAATCGTCTAATGCAAAACTATTACAAAATAATCAAAGTTTTTAAAGATTTGGCTGATTATAGATTTTGATTTTTAGACAAGCTTTACGCTCAACCTGACACATGGTAATATGGTACTCCTTCACCTACTTTTTTATTATCAACAAAAGTACTCAGAAAATCATAAATAATAAGGAACTCTTCAAGTGTACCAACAATTGATCGGGATAGATGTGGCACTCTAGCTTTTGGACAGAAGGGAGTGCACCAACCTACTGGGGCTTGGGTGGAGACATCCATACCAGTTGTCTGCACCTTGAACTCACATAACTGCAAGTCGGCCCACCATGCCAGCGAAATATCATGGACATTTTCAATGTCAAATATAAAGTTGGTGTACTTTCTGATACTTTGACATGCTTTGGAATCCCAAGATATTTGACTTTGCGTTTGATGAAGCTCCAATTCCAAGGGTTTCTCTACTTCTTCGGTGTTTGTTTGTTTGTGTTCATTTTTCTGGCGACAAGACGTCGATTCTGCCCACTGGTACGTCTTCCCTCCACATATGCTCCAATGAGGTGCGCAAAATCGACATCTTGTTGCCAATAAAAAAAAAAAAAACTCACTTTGTTTGTTCATAGAAGAGCTTAACCGTTGCACGCCCAGACCGTTTTTACTAAAATGAGGGTTTTTGAAGACTGACAACTTTGGTGCACCGTATCTTAGTCAAATTGGATGATCCACAAAAAATGACCATTGAAAATAGTGGAGTACCTACTTAGAAAATGGTTTATAAATTTTGGGAACCAGTAATTGTGGGAGATGGGAGATTATAACATTTGATCAAACAACATGTGATGACAAAATCTCATTTTTTGGTAGGTAGTTGCTACTTGATGGTTTTTACAAAATTCTATAAGCCCCTGATTCATCTCAAATTTTGTGAGCAGCAAGATTAGATGTGAATGCACACACTTGTAAGTTATTGAAGATTGCACTTCTTTTTATGTCAAGTTTTAGGGCTTCAAATCACTATTGCACGGAAAAACAATGACCGGCACAGTTGGTGATGGTTGCCATAATAAGGGTCTAGAACATGCTTGAACCCTTGCCAACAACTTTCCCGCTACCACAAAGCTTACACAAGGAAGCTTGCAAGGAATATTGACCGATTGTAGCCTGTAAATGCTGCTTGCCAGCACGCTCAGTATGGTGTTTCACTAATCAAATCTCTTGCAACATTTTTACAACATTTGGCTTTCCTTGCCATTACTCTATTAGCATGGACAATTTGAATGCCTTCATAATTGTAGTTTAAAGCAAGATCAAAAAAGTAGGTCGGTTTCCTCAAATAAGCATTTCTAATCCCTAGAGACAGTATACTGTCTGTAGGGCGCTCAGGGGTTAACCCCTTGAAGATTAATTCATTCATGTCATCATATTTTAATTCTTTAACGCTAATGCGGACGTTTTAACCCCTAAATGCCCGAGGCACCAAATTTTGGTGAGGTAGTCGTACTCATAATTGTCAAATTAAGGGTTTTGAATATAATGATTATTAATAAACATCTAGCAAATTATAGGATCCTCTTAGCAAGAGAAAATTGATGAGTTTGCACTTTCAAATGTATTAATTGGATACTTAGAGAATAAGTTGTGAATTTTTAAAGAGCAGACTACAATTGCACCTAATACCAACATAAAGGTTTCAGTACCATATTTGTTAATCTAGGAAAAATGGAGGTACCATTTTGTACTCCACCTTAAATCCAAAAAGTTACCTTAAACCAGATTCCAAAGTATCAAATTCAGTCTGAGCCACTAAGATTTTTTCCCTCGCAAATTCCTCCTCTCTAGTGGAAGCACGTGTACCAAAAAAAACGTTGAGCTTGGTTTTAGGAGATCTTCTAAAACCTTGAAAGTCCCAAAATGTACCATTTTCCTACATTAACAAATATGGTATTTTTCATGATCACATGTTGTACATCCTTGTAAGTACACCTATTCACTTCCACAAATTTGCCAAGATGTTAAAGGTGATTATTATGGGTATAGTGATGGTTATGGGTGTTGCTACCTTATGTATAGTCGGGTATAGGAAATATATGAACCCTAATTTGAGCCAGTGAGGTTTTTTTATAAAAACATGGAGTAGAAGTGGTCCATTTTGGTAGGACAAAATATCATTGCATTCTTATGCAATATAAAGCAAGTGTACCAAATTTTAGTTCCTAAAAACCAAAACTCCATTTTTGGTGAATTGTTTTGTAGGAAATTCATGGTTTTACATGATAATTTATTGAAAAATATTGGTGATGAATTTTTGAGATTTGATTCCATGGATATGTAGGAAACATCCATATGCACATCTTCCATGCTAAAAAAAACCCCCTTAAGTAACAAAAACTTTACCAGCAAAAAATTCAATGAAACTTGTAATAGGCCCAAATTTTGTAAAATACATATTTCTGTTTTTTAACTAGCTTTTCATCAAGTAAACAAAACATGATGTTTAGAGATACACACTTAGTTACAATATTTGAGTCAAACAGCAAAATTTGATTTTCATAGAAAAATATGTATTTTACAAAATTTGGGCCTATTACAAGTTTCATTGAATCTTTTGCTGGGAAAGTTTTTGTTACTTAAGGGGGTTTTTTTTAGCATGGAAGATGTGCATATGGATGTTTCCTACATATCCATGGAATCAAATCTCAAAAATTCATCACCAATATTTTTCAATAAATTATCATGTAAAACCATGAATTTCCTACAAAACAATTCACCAAAAATGGAGTTTTGGTTTTTAGGAACTAAAATTTGGTACACTTGCTTTATATTGCATAAGAATGCAATGATATTTTGTTCTACCAAAATGGACCACTTCTACTCCATGTTTTTATAAAAAAACCTCACTGGCTCAAATTAGGGTTCATATATTTCCTATACCCGACTATACAAGAGAACACCAAAATTTGGTGCCTTGGGCATTTAGGGGTTAAGTGCAATGGATGACAAACAAAATACTTTGTTAATGGAAAAATATGTTTCCATCCTTCATAAAAAAAGTGATTGTGGAAACATGGTCCATCATGGAATGCAAAAAGTGACCTCACTAAATGCACTTAAATTTTTAGGTAATTCAAATTGGGAGAAGATTCACAAACATGGTGTTAGGTTTCATGTGTCCTTACAATTTTCATGAGGATAACATGCATTTTTTACTTATGCAACTTTTGAAAAAAGTAAGAAAATGTATGCGCACTTGCCACACAAGCAGCTAGCGTGACTAACTCGGCATTTAAAGGTTAACCCTTGAGCGCCCAAAGTTGAAACAGACTTGTGTGCAATCAAAGTGCCCCTGTGGACTGAAAAATACAATCCACAAGATTCGACCATATGAATTGTTAGTGGAAAGAGTCTCCATCATGTTGGGCTTGATTGGAAATCATTTCACCAGACGTGCAATGAGATTATAATGGTCAAAATTGAGTTGACCCAGCTTTTTGAGTGACAGTATATTGTCACCTAGGCGCTCAAGGGTTAAGGATTACTTGAATGCACCCGCTCTCCCTTATGGTTATACAATGACCAGAATATCATAAATGTAGCCAAGTTTTTAGCAAAACTTGTATCATTTTTTTATAGAGAAAATTTCATGGATACCCCTAAAGTTTGCAATAATTTCATGGATACCCCTGAAGTTTACAATAATTTCATAGATACCCATGTTTTTTCAGAAATTTCATAGATACCCTTGGACCAAAACTTTCAAGCATTTATTTGTTTATTGTGCATGCCACTTCCCTTCTCCCTTTGTGCACCCACTATGTCTTTCTTGTTATGTGTGCTCACAAAAGAAGAAGGGAAATCACATGCACAACAAAAAATGCTTGAAAATTTTGGTCCAATCACTAGTAGAAAACTACGTTAGAATTCACTAAAAATGTAAGGTATTTTTGTGTTGAGTTTCGTGTTTCCAATGCATAATTTTGTTGAACAATGCAAAATTTTGCGTTGAAAACATAGAATTCAACATAAACTACCTTAGAGTTTTTGTGAATTCTAATGCTGTTTTCTCCTACCATTAATGGTATCTATGAAAATTTTGAATAAGCCAAGGTATCTACAAAATTTCTGAAAAAGCAAGGATATCTATGAAATTCTTGCAAAATTCATGGGTATCCAATAAATTTTCCCTAATAAAAAATCATTAGAGATGAATTGAAAATCATTCTTTGAATGTTGAAGTTAGTGTTGCAGTATATGAAACTATTACACAATAAATTGTTCTTACATGAATGACTTTTTTGTCATTTTAAACAAAATGGTTAGATTCTTTTTATTTCCTTTTTCAACAACCAGATCTATAGTAAGGTAGGATGTTCTAATTTGAACCATGCTCTAATTTGGACTAGTTCTAAGAAGGGCTGACATTTTAGATCAAATATTCACTATTGTCATTGATGAGCTAGGTGAGCCTAGCAAACTTGCTAAGCTCACCTAGCTCATCAATGACAATAATGAATATTTGATCTAAAATGTCAGCCCTTCTTAGAACTAGTCCAAATTAGAGCATCCTACCTTAATAAAATGTTTCTTCCTTAAAATGAGTGTTGAGAGTAAGGCGTCTTTCCTCCTTATTCGGCTATTTGGTATTTAATCATCATGAATCATTCATTCGTTTGATAACTGTAAGGATTCATCGAATATTCTAAATTTTATGGACGAATCTTCTAGTTTCCAAGTGAAAACTGAAAAAAATAAATTAGATTAAAATTGAACTTGCAAATAAGTGATTAGACCACTATTACTTTGACTAATATCAGCATTTAAGAGTCTAGGATTTCTTCCTTAAAAATCCTGCAAAATCTTACTTCATTATTTATATATTAATAAATTTTATTGATTTATAATCAATTAAATAATCTTAATCATATTAAATTTGACAAATGGAATCCGCAAACTTATTCTATTAACTCAAGAGAAATTTTGATGAATACCCTGAAATTTGCAATATTTGTATGAATGCCATTGGTTTTTCAGAAATTGCACAAATACCCTTAACTTACTTTCATAAATTAAGATATATCCTTGTCAAGAGTTACCAAAGGTGCATGTCATCTACTAAGAAATTGAAAGGTTGATCACAACACAAATTGTCAAGTCATGCCCAAAAGTAGGTGCCATGCAACTTTGATAACTATGAAGAAGTATACTTATCCAATTATGAAAGTGTGTCAAGAGTGTTTGTGCACTTTTTGAAAAACCATGGACATTTGTACAAGGGAAAATTTCATGGATACCCTTGAAGTTTGCAATAATTTCATAGATACCCTTGCTTTTTCAGATTTCATAGATATCCTTAAACTAAAATTTTCAAGCATTTTTTTTTGTTGTGCATGCTACTTCCCTTCTCCCTTTGTGCGCACATTTAACAATAAAGAAGTAGTGTGTGCACAAAGGGAGAAGGGAAGTGGCATGCACAACAACAAAAAAATGCTTGAAAATTTTGGTCCAAGCATATCTATAAATTTCTGAAAAAGCAAGGATATCTATGAAATTATTGCAAACTTTAAGGGTACCCATAAAATTTTCCCTAACAATTGTATTTTGTTTATAATAAAGCAAATGGACATTCTAGTACACTACTTGAGCAAACATAATATATAGTAAGAGCCATAAGCAACACCTTAAGGTTTGTTATTACATCTTAAATGGAAATTTTATTGAAACATCATAAGGGAATTGATATGCGTACCACACCTTCTTGACTATCCCACCACACCCTAGGGTAAATTTTAGATTTCTACCATCAAAAATCTGAACTTGAGAATTTGGAATTCAGATTTGGACTCAAAGACGGTGATTTTGTCTAGAATCACAAAAAATGTTCTAATTGAACAACACCTAATGAAAAAGCTTATCGTTTTTATAAACAAAAGTAAAAGTTGTGCTTTTCCCTTGAGCTAAGGTTTTTCATTGGGTATTGTTCAATTACAACATTTTTTCATGGTTCTAGACAAAATCCAAGTCTCTAAGCCCAAATCTGAATTCCAAATTATCAAATTCAGCTTTTTGATGGTAGAAATCTCAAATTTATCCTGGGGTGTGGTGGGATAGTCAAGAAGGTGTGGTATGCATATCAATTCCCATGTCATAATCCACAATCTTTTCAATTTCATCTACATAAATCCTAAATTTATCTAATTTTGTCATTAGTGGTGTATTCTATTCAAAATGCAATCAATTTAAATAAATAAAAAATATGGTTTCTTGCTTTTACCATCCAAATAGAAAGTAATTAGGAATTATTACAAGCCAATATTAGTCCTTTTGATGTTTAACCCCTAAAGGACCATGGTCTTTATTTTGTCAAAAGACACTCAAAACTGCCACTTCTATGGCAAAGTGTAAAAAAGTTTGAAAACTGGTCTTTTTGCATATTTGACCGTAGGATCTTGTACTAGACTTATATAAGAATGTGTCATTCAAAACTTAAAAACTTTGACCGCAAATATTGCAAGATATTTGCATTGAAAGTGTAAAAAACAAGCATTTTTGCACCTTGCACGATTAGGTTATTTGACTTTAAAAAAAATTAACTTAAATATCTTTCACCATGGAGTTCTAAGATTTAATTTTTTATGGTGGGGAATTGAATTGAGAATCTTTGGAAAAAATTCAAAGCAAAAAATACTTAATTTTCATTCTTAAAAAAAAAGTCAAACATAAGAAGGTTTGAGATTGAACAAAAAATGACATTGTTAATAACCTTGCAATGGAATTGAAACACAATAATCCTAATGGTGAGATTGTTCTAGCAAGCAATCTTCACCCTTTCCAATAGTTTATTTTGCAAAAGTGTTAAATTTGCATTCAAAAATGAAGTTTATAAGTAATTTTTTCAAGAGGATGCTTGAATTGGCCAAAAGACAAGATTGTCCATAATTTTCTCATAACTAGTCCAAATGAAATGAATCAAAACATCAGATGTAGACAAAGATATAATCTACAAGTAAAAAAAAAATTCAAAAAATTCAAATTTTTGAAAGAATTTTTATTTGCTGCCTGAAGCCTCAAATTTTTGCATATTTGGGCATAACTTTTGCTCCTTGGCATTGATTGGAATAAAATTTATATTCCCCAAAAACTAATGTTTTCCCTATCTTCAAAAAAAGTTTCAAAAAATCAAAACAAAAATTGAGACCATAGATACCTGCCCAAAATCCCATTTGTCCCTCTAACAGACAATGGTCCTTTAGAGGTTAATTTTAAATTAAACTTCATTTGTTTATTTATCAATTAACAAGTCTACAAGCATAAAAAGAATGATACATAATCTTTTCATAATTTCATAATATATTGATTGTTATGATAAAGATTCCATGAAATATCTTTCAAAAAGGTAAGGGTTATTCTTTGAGTAGCTCCTATTTTCTCATATGTGCTCACTTTCACAAGTTATAAAAAGCTGTTTAGTAATCTTAAATCCAATTATTTACAAAAAAATACTATTGAGAATTTGCAAATTTTCCGTTTCTGAAAGGTTATATGTTAGAGAATGACCAATACTTATAAGTAGGGAATTGATATCTGTACCACATCCCTTCGATTATTTTACCACACCTACTATATATTGCCAATATTTATGATACAATAGTAGGTGTGGACCATAAGCAAAGCATCATTAATTTGAAAATACAACTTATACATAGAAATTTCAACTTCTAATTTATTTGTTAGTTTTAGTCTTACTCATAGCATCTTTTAAAAATCAAATTTATGCTAAATTTAATTTTGATTATTTAGCCCCTAAAGTTCTTTTGTGTTTACATGGTCAAATGGCTCAAAATTGACCTCTCTCAATAAAATGATTAGTAAATCAAAAATTTGAATATTTTTTTAGTAATTTAATCGTAAGATCTATTTTGTAACTTGCTTATGTACATCCTCTCAAAATATTCAAACTTTCTCAGGCAGCATACTTCATTAGATTAGAACACTCAAAGTAGGGTTGCAACTTTTTTTGAAGCTTCTCTTAAGTGTCCATTTTTGTTTTGGTCATTCAAAATGATATCTTCCAATTTATGAATTTCTTGTGCAATTGAAATTTCTTGTAGAGCATGAAGTTAGCTATATGCCTCACAAATTTCATGATCATCCAATGCTTAAAACATAATGGAAAAAAAATGGAAGCGGGAATTGCTTTGTTCAAATTGTCATTACACTAAGAAAAATTCACTAAAGAGATTCTTATAGAAATAAATCTCAACTACAAAATTTGTATGGTGTAAACCTAGAACATCATGTGGAGTACTTGCCAAAGTAATTAAAAAAAAATTCAAAGTAAAATAGAAGTTATTACATAGTCAATGAGAGTTGACTAAAAAATTTGCCAATTGACCAAGCCATTGTAAAGTGCTTTTGAACACTATTTGGGCAACATCCTTCATCAATCCTTTGGTTGTGAGTTTTTTGGAGGATGCCCTTGTTGACATCTAAATCACATTTGGTACCATATCTCACTCAAAAGTATTCAATTCCACTTTTTTTTGGAAGGTATGCAAGCTTTTCAATATGAGTACATACACCCTTATTTTCACAATCTTATCTTTTGTATTTACTTGGGAAATGCTTGCCCAAATATCCCAAAAGCCCGAAGTGGGCTCCTTGGTCCTTTAGGGGTTAATCAACACTACAAGCCAGATTTGAAGCTGAAAAATAAAACTGAAGTTGCAACTTGTATGTTAGACTACATTTTCAAATCAATAAGTTTGGCTTGTGGTCCACACCTACTATAATATCATAAACATTGACAATATATAGTACGTGTGGTAAAATAGTAAAAAAAATGTGGTATAATTATCAATTCCCTTATAAGTAGGGAAACGCTAAAGCCACACCCAAAATTGCTAATGCCACACTCCACGATGTGCTTTGAGCATGAAGTATAAGAATTTAATGCTGATTTTTTAAATTTGGATCAAAAAGTTTGTTTCACTTCTATCATTCTAGTAGGGGTGTATTCAAAAAAATTGGAGGTGCTTGAATTTAATACTAAAAATGTAGGACTTTTGAATTACTTAAAGTAACAACGCTTCATGGTGCAGTAAAAGTTCCACAAAAATTTGTATATTTTCTTCTTTCTTTCAAGGAGGTGGTAATGCCATAATCGAGTGAATGATGGACCACCTGTATAAAAAAAAGTGCATGAAATTCTTAGATTACAAGCTCACAAGGGTGTGGAGTTAGCAATTTTGGGTGTGGCTTTAGCAATTCCCTGTAAGTATTGTCATTCTTTTCAAATTCTCTTAACCTAAAACGTATGTTTGGTTGATGTAATTTTTCTTCATTAATGCTTCTAATACTGATATAAATATAAAAAAACAAACATGTAAAAATGACAATTGTAAAGCATTGTTATAGTTTGAATGTCCTTGTGCTGAATCTTTTGTTTTGTAAGGAATGGTGTGTATCACTATATCATGCCCCCTTTCTTCACAAACTTATATTATTAAATAGTCTTTGGCAGATATTGGACATGACCCCTCTAGGCTTAAAGGGCATTTTACCTTTGTGTTGAATCTTTCTACACCAAATAGAGCATTTAGGTTGCCCTTAAAGGACCATAGCCTTTATTTGTCAAAAGACACTCAAAACTGCCACTTCTATGGCAAAGAGTAAAAAAGTTTGAAGATTAGTCTTTTGCATATCTGACCGTAGGATCTTGTACGAGACTTGTATAAGAATGTATCATTCAAAATTTAAAAACATTGACCATACAAATTGCAAGATATTTGCGTTTAAAGTGTAAAAAACAAGCTTTTTTGCACCTTGCACGATTAGATTATTTGACTTTGAACTTTTTTAACTTAAAATTTTTGCACCATGAAGTTTTGAGGTTTATTTTTTTATGGTGGGGAATTGAGTTGAGAATATTTGGAAAAAATTCAAAGCAAAAAATACTTAATTTTCATTCTTAAAAAAACATTAAATAGCAGAAGGTTTGAGATTGAACAAAATCTTACATTGTTAATTACCTAGCAATGGAATTGAATCACAATAATCCCAATGGTGGGATTGTTCTAGCAAGCAATTTTCACCCTTTCCAATAGTTTTTTTTTGCAAAAATGTTAAATTTGCATTCAAAAATGAAGGTTATAAGTTATTTTTTCAGAGCAAAACCACACCTGCCCGCAAACTAAAACTTCTCATAACTTTCATCTCATCTATCAAAATTGAATGATTCAAATCTCCCCATGTCTATATAAGTCTAAAGAACCTATTTCACATTTTTATTTGAAAAAAATGAAAATTTTAAAGAAGTTTTTGGCTACCCGGGGAGCATCATTTTCCAACTTTTCATGCATAACTTCTTCAATAAATGTCGGAATGAAGAAAAAATTACATTCCCATGTAGATCTTTGAATTCCTCACCTTTAATGAAAGTTTCAAAAAATCACGCAAAGTAGTTTAGCCATAGGTACATGCCCAAAATCCCATTTGTCCCCCGAGGGGATAATGGTCCTTTAGGGGTTAACAATGAGGTTGCCTTACCTTGGCAAAGTTCCCTCATGACTAAGTCTTGGCCACTTTGAGGTATGCAACTCTCTTTATGCAATAGTAATTCTTGGTTTTATTTAAAATTGAGCTTCCATGCTCCTTAATTTTGACGCATGTTGCTATGCCCAACCTTTGCTTGCTTCCTCCATTATTTATCAAATTAATTATTGACAAAATTTATTATAATCTTAACAAATATTCAAATAGTGCAATATCAAGAAATTAGTATGGGGCAACCTAAATGCACTATCTGGTGTACAACTAAATTTAAAACATTCTAATGACTATCAATGTTCTTCAATGAACGTCTACTTATCATTCTTGTTTTTCAATTACCCTACTACAAACGTAACTATTAGGATAGGATGGTCAATAATTAATCACAATTCTTTGAAAGATTCAAGTGCTCTAGTACAGCCATCGCATGTAGACTAATTACTTCTAAACTTAGACAAAGCCCAAAGTACAAAACATTTTGTTTAATATGCAAGAGTGAAGGAATCATAATAAAAAGAAATTTGAAAACTCAAATCCTAAATTTGGTGTTTTTGCACTGAGCAATGCCTGTTGAACATCTGGTTGAAGATTCTCTTATAAGTATCTTTTGAAGCGAGGACTTTATCAGGGCTTGCTTTTAGGTTATCCATTTAACTATGTCCCGGCATTACGGGGTACGCACTAATGCGCCCACGTTAGGACCGTGGACCCATCACAGCATTCCCCGTCACCAAGATATTAAGCCCGGCGCCACAAAAGAAGATCAACGTCAAAGTCCTCTCATGTCCTGCCACCTCCTCCACCACCGCCACTTGGCACACCCCTCACCGGAAAGTTCCCCGTTCTGCTATGCTCCAATCACTGATAACATAATTCAAAAAGGTCTAAATTATCCATTTTTAAATTCTAAATGCTCTTGCCTTGTGGCTTCGCGGGTTCCCACGGATATTAGCCAAGTGGAAAAAGGTGAGGTTTTATTAACAAAGTAAAAAGATTGGGGGTATATTGGGACGGAGCTGAAGTCGCTTGCCGCGTAGTTCGGCACCGCCATGATCGACTGGAACCGACAGGTGTCAGATGTCTTCGTCTTCTATGCTAAGTTTAGGGACCTTAGGTTGGTGCTTCGGTTCCTCCGTGTCGGGATCATTCTGCTTCACCGCTCTACCGAGTCGTTGAAATGCTGGCGGGGATGGAGCCCTTGGAATTAGCCGCTGTATTATAACCGTACTAGTCAATGCCGAATCTCTTCATGTTTTGATCGAGATTTGCGCAATTTCATCACAGAGAGGTTTGAACGGGAGTGAGATAGAGCCGGTGAGTTCGTTTAAGAGTTGTGTTAACACGGCGGTGGCCGATTCCGCGATCGGAAACGCTAGATGCATCGCTCTTTGTAGACCTTGTTATTGGATTCGGCATATTAGCTCTTCGAATTTCATTTTCCTTGGAGATTTGTATCTGAATTGGAGAGTTTTGTTCGGGAATCTTGTTTTTCTAAAATTTCGGTATCGCGTTTGTGAAGATTGTTGAATTATTGTTTCTCGGGATTCGAAGCTCGTTGCGGTGAAGCTTGATTTGCTAGAATTGATACTCTTTTTATTTTTGCGACTTATTCTTTTTGGAAGAAAGTCGTTAGATAGCATCGATTGTTGCTGTGCAAGCGATTAGTGCAGAGTAGGTTGAGTTAGAAGAGAGCGTTTCGGCTTAGAAGATGTCCATACGTCAAAAGGCTACACAATGCTTGGGAAAGCACATTCCAGATAAAACGCACAGGCGACTCGGTTCGCTTTCAAGCCGGTGGTCGGGACACCGAGCTCACTTGCACGAGGAACAAGAAAGCAATCAGGTGATTGAAACGAGCAGTAGCCGTGCGCATGTGGCGTCCGAGCGCATCTTACAGTCGCGAGAAACAGTTAAGGCGTGGCTGGAATCTAGCCCTAACTCCGTGATCCAGAATCTGGATGATGAGAGCGCTTGCTCTTCCTCCTTCGAATCCTTCAGCTCTTCGCCTGCCGAGTCTGTGGACCATTTCAGCTATTCCACTCAGTTTCAGAAGACTTCTCCTACCGAGGCTAAACCGCCAGGTCATTACAGAGTAAGCGACATTCTTATCTTCTTTTCTTATTAAATTTTGTGTGGCAACAGACTTCATTGATCGATAGATTTTGCAGGCTAGTTTGTGCGTTCGAACTCATTCCGCATTCTAAGTAACTATTGTTTGCTTTTGGTATGGTACATGAATGTGTGATTGAAGGTTTTCTGTGTGTCTCGCTTTTGCAGTCAAGGACCATTTCCCCTCCTAAACGTACAGCAAACAGGAATTCAGTAGACTTATCCAGGATTGACTACACCGGAGGCAGCTTCCTCTTGCTGGCTTTCAAAAATGCACAACGTAATTACTATCCCATTCATCTTTCTATTATTGTAAATTTTTAGAACTGATTTCCTAAAAGTATGGAACTGATGTTGGCATTCATGTTCATCGTGCGGAATTGTCCATCTTGGCTAATTATGCTGATACTTGAGAAGGTGAAATCTACTCGCAGATTGTGGCACTTCATCTCCGCCTACATTCCAGTATTCGTCCGAAGATTCCAGAGACGGTCACCTTCCTAATCTTAGTGCAGAGGAATGCGCTTCTCCAAGAAGCGAGTTCAGCGTAGTCTCGGAATGGCGATATATTTTGGCTGCTGCAAACGCTGCAGGCTTGAGCACACGCGACTCATCTGGGAATAACTCTGATTTGGAGACATCTTGTGAGGTCTTGAATGTTTCCAACCTCGACGCAGATTCCGCAGTTGGTGGTTTTTGCGCACAGTCGGATATTGTGAAGAAACCCTACCGGACTCAGTCGGTGGAGATTCCACGCGTGAAGCGTCCACTTCATCGCTCTTCAAGTGGTGAATCGAAAAACAGGCTGGTGGAGAACAAGAAATATATGGTACTGAACAATGCAACTTATTCTGAGCCAAGCGCAGCGAACTTGGACATACCTCGAGGTAACTACCATGTAATTCCTGGTTCTGTATGCTTGTGGATGATGTACTTACATACAATTCTAGTATGACTTAAGATTTCTATGGTTGTATACCATGTGAAAATTGTATTATTGTGTGTTTATTCATGGTAAAGATGGTGTTTTGCGTTTTTTAGATCAATCCCCTCCTCAGAGACTATCGAAGAGAAGTTCGAGAAGTCCTTCTTCCATACGTGAAGCAGCCGAGCAAGTTACAAAACGGAGTGCGCAAAGCGGTGGTTCGGGTCAGGAAGAACCGACGGCTTGCACCGAGACAGCCAAATAGCAGGTAGTTGAAGCTAATTGTTCCGGAAAGGCAACAAGATCAGCTATCGAAGCCGAACAGTTCTTCTGACAGACGAGCAAACTGCCTTGTGGTTGCCTGTTCGTCGGCTAAACCTCATCAATTCGCAGTTGTTACATGAAGTCACATTTTTTCCCAAATAACTAATTATATTCTAATTGACCATATATTTTTGGCATGCAACTACAAAGAAGTTTGGCAGCAGCGCATGAACCCTTTTCTGAAATGTACAGTGTATAAGACTGATTACCTACATTCAGAGACAAATGTCTGTCAGCGATGTTAGAAGCTCAAGGTGAAGTAGAACGACCTTGGCTTTACATCAGGCTGTAGGAGTAGGGCATTTTGTTCTGAAAATCGACCTTATTAGGTTTGTACAGATAGATATATACTATTGCAGAGTACGTCTTTATATCGCTTCGATTATCAGAATTAGATGAAACTGCCTACTTGAAAGTGTGGACATTTCAACGCTAGAAGCAATCCTCTAGAAGACCTATTGGTTATTTCGTAGATTAGATCCAATTTTGTTCTCAGCAAATTTTGTTCGCTGTAAACTTTACTGCAAATTATACTTTCCAGTGAAATCGTGCAACAATAGCCGTTCACCATTCGTGGCTAATAGAAATTGTTATGTTATTATGCATCTTCTGCGCATATAGACATGTATGAATCTATCTTGTCGTGGTACTATTTGAAGGGTAGGCTATTCCAAGCATTGTTGAGTCACACTATTTCCTGCTAACAGTCCTCTTCACTGATGATATTCGTTTTATCCCTTTCTGAATTTCGATGTCTGTAGAAGTATGGAGCATGTGCATATCTGTACGAAATGAGAGAAATTTATCGAAACTGAAGCAAGACCTGTTGTGAATGTTTTTATCATTATGCGCAAATCGCTTACGCAATTGTAGAAGGGCAGAATTGTAATCCATCATAAGTAACACTGGCTACCTTCAGTTCTCTTAAAAGATGAATGTATATGGCAATTTCATAATTCTTCAATCGCATGCAATCATGACAACCTCTATAAGATGCCCTTCTCAAATTTTTGCAACAGAAGTAGTTACAACTCTGAAAATGAAACTTCTATGAATGATAAGTAGTGGAGTGGAAAGAGGAGCCACTCGGAGCATTTCTCTAAGCAAGAGTACCTCCCCTTTTGCGGCTAGTGAAGAATAGAGAATGAGTGTACCTAGAAAATAGCGATATGGTAAGAAAGCAAGTTGCCTTAACATACTCATGCCCTATTCTCATCGGTGCATTCACTCACCAATCCGTCTATCGCGTACACTATTTCACGTGAGGTAACCAGAAATCTCATTCTCATTGGCAGTATACGTCAAAGGATTAAACATGAATACAAAATTATAAATAAAACTAAAAGTACAAAAAAGTTTTAGATACCCAACACTTCAAAAGGCCTCACTTGATTACTCCCTTCTTTTGAGGTCATATGGCATCATCCCATTGGCTGCTGAAAATGGGGGAATGCGTTATTAGAAAAAATGTTTTTCACTAACGCATTCTCTCAAACGTTTGAGAGAAGCATCTTAACCCCTAAAGGACCAGGCTCTTTTATCTATGAAAAACATTGAAAACTGCCACTTTTTGGGATGAAAGGAACAATATATATATATATATATATATATATATATATAAGGAATTATTACAGCAACACCCTAAATTGCTAACGGGACACCCCCTGTGAGCATGAAATTTGTTCATTTGGTGCTATTTTTGATTTATTCAAGTGGTCCATCATTCATTCAATCATGGCATTACCACCTCCTTGAAAGAAAATATGACAAATACATGTTTTTGTTGAAATATTATTGCACTAATCCTATTTTTGATGTATTTTTGCTTTGAGTTACTCAAAAGTCCTATAATTTATGCACATCTTTTTTCTTTGAGTATAACCTTAGAATGATAAAGGTGAAACAAATCTTTTGATTTTTAAAAAAAAATCAGCATTAAAAATCACATTTCATGCTCACAAGGGGTGTCCCGTTAACAATTTAGGGTGTTGCTATAGTAATTCCCTATATATATATATATATATATATATATGGAAATCTAATCATAAGATCTTGCTCTAGACAATATGAGGTACTTGGGAAAAAAATGAGCTTATTCCAAATAAAAAGGAGTGAGATATTTACATGTGAAGTGAAGAAAAAAGTTTTTTTTTGTACTGCCCAAAAAATTTAGAAGCCATTGACCACTCTTATAACAAAAAATTTGCTCCACGCAAAGTTGAGTTTTTTTTTCCCATGTAGAAGACCAAGTTAGGTATGTGTAGGTGAATTTTCAAATCAATTGGAACTATACCACACATGGGAAAAAATAGTAAGTAAAAAGAGGTAGAGAATGAGTCAAAACACCAAATTGTTAAGAATTTAATTATCAAAATGAAAAATGCAAATCCCAACATTTATAATGTTGTGATAAACAATCTACATCCTTTTGTTTTGTTTTTTTCCAAAATAATGAAAATTGAGTAAAATAAAGGACTTCAAAATTTATTTTAGAGTAGAAAATCTAGAAGTGCTTGCAAACAAAAACTCCTCATAAATTTCATCTCATCTATCAAAATTGAATGATTCAAAGCTCCCCACATCTATATAAGTCTAAAGGACCTATTTCACATTTTATTTGAAAAAAACGAAATTTTTAAAGAAGTTTTTGGCTGCCCAAGGAGCAACATTTTCTAGATTCTCATGCATAACTTCTTCAATAAATGTTGGAATGAAGAAAAAATTACATTCCCACATAGATCTTTGAATTCCTCAGCTTTAATAAAAGTTTCAGAAAATCACGCAAAGTAGTTTAGCCATAGGTACATGCCCAAAATCCCATTTGTCCCTAAAGGGACAATGGTCCTTTAGGGGTTTAGGCATTTTTGTGGACCCTTATTAAGGAAGATGACAAAATTTATGTAACCAAAACACGTTTGACTGTCTGGTGAGAATGGGCCTTCAATCAAGCTCTCCAACAACGAGGGCAAAAACAAGCACAGGGAGATGAAAATGCAATATGCATTAGTAAAACTTCACATGCAAAAACCTCTTAACCCTTTAGAGACCACCAAACCATATTTTGGTTTGGGAGACTAGTTTTTGGCCTATACAGTAAAATCGCTCAATAATTTGGAAAATGATCTTGAAGAATGCTTGTGATCACAAGAATTTTGCATCCAACCCAAAAAATGACAATAGAATTGGATATGGGAGTTGATAAATAATGGTGTTTATACATCATGGCCTCAAAATACGTATCCATATTTGGTCAAAGATGGATCAAAGCAACAACACTATACATCAAACATCCAAGAAGAATGCCACATTTCTATTGTGCAATCTTTAAAAACTTCAAATTACTCAAGAAATATGTTTGTATTGTTTCTCTATACAATAGTTGTACAATTGTACTATTTGAGAATCCATTGAAATGATGCTATTAATTTATTTAAAAAAAAGTTCATCCTACATTTAAGGCCAGTTCTTGATTGCTTTCACCAATTGGATTTTCAATAAAAATTTTCAAATTTCTTGTAGAACCATTTTAGGGTAGCAAAGAAAATGGGATTTTTGACCCTTTTTGTCCATTTAGCTACACCTTGTGATTGCTATTTTTGTTTATTTTGAGTGAAATTAGTCTTGTTGGAAAGGTGGGAAACCTTGCTTTCTAGAAATGTAAGGCTCTTCTCAATCAAAGCTTGCATGAAGCATTAACATTCAAAACCACACAAGCATGAAAAACTAGAGATTTCCCATATACGGCTCACTCAATCATTATGATATTTCACCTCCAACGGTAGATCTAGCTGAAATTTTGATGCATTGCAGCAAACAAGGTGTCCTTCACATTTGCACGGTTGGATTATTCAAATTGGGTCCATATTTGTTTCAAATGCACATCTAATCTTATTGCCCCGGTTTCTAGTGGATTTTGGGAAAATGTGTGTGGTCTTTAAAGGGTTAACGCCCATTTTCCTCCTCTAGAGGTGAAGAACAAAACTTCTCAATTTCCAAAAAAGAAGCTTTAGCAAATTAAGAAGAAAGTGCCATGTCCTCATTGTTGAGAATGGGGGTGAAGAAGGTGAGACGACCTCTGATCTTTCTACGTTTTGCAAACTTGTTGATGCTCTAATTTCAAAGTAGCCACACAATTATATCATCCAACTAGCACATGTAGCCTCACAATTTATTTCACTAGATGTAGGAATGAGTCCAAGCAAACTATATAAACAAATGAATTGTTATTGGTAATTAGAGGTTTGTAAAATGAAATCAAGTTCATAACCCTTTCATGCTCTTTGCATCACTTTATAAGAGCATTTCCATCAGTGATTCCAACATGTTCAAAGTGGATAAAAAGTGTTACATGCCCTCTCAAAATCCTCTCTTGACATTGTCTTACCATTTCTAACCTGTGTCTAGCAAGGGACACTATTCAACACTATTCATCCTAAGTTTTTAGAAATTTATCCTCTACTTTCTTGGATAAGTGTTCAAATGATTATTTATGGGACGTGTTGTAGTGCAAGGTGACCTTTTTAAAGAGCATGGATGGAGATCAAGGAGCTTGAGGACGGCCAAAACCAATGGAAAACTTTGAAAGAGCTAGGACCGGTGGATATGCTCTAAGGAATCAGAATCCATATTTGTAGCTTTTTGATACTATGCATTCTTCTGTTTAAACTGAGAGTAATGATTTTTTTGGGATCTTGTGTCTATTTTCAAAGGAATTGTTTTACAGCATTACCTATATATTATACAAATGAAATATAAAATTTTAAAGTTGAACGTACGAGATGATTACAGTCCACAGCATGTTTTAATTATACGGCTTCTCTTCTTTGATTTCCTCCTCTTTATTATCTCTACTTTTTTTCCTCCTATTTTGGTTATACACACACTAATTAGTTGCAAAAAAAAATTCCTTTCACAAAAACAGAATAAAATTGTGTACAAGATGAAGTAGCGTTGAAGGGAGTGGAATTGAAATCACAAACGACAAATGAGTACAAGAGCAACACTAAAACTAAAAAGAACTCCAAGAGATACATTGTTGAAATTGAGGATTTTTTCTTAGGCTCAACTCTTACACATCTAGTGAGGAAGTTTCAGTAGTAGCTTCCATTTGTTCAAGAAACATTTCTAAACCTAGGCTCCCTTTTAAACGACTATACTAAGAAAGTTAACCACCTATTTCAAAGCTAGTAGATAACTTCCTCATGTTTCTAAAAAGGCTTCTAAGAGCTCTGCTACAACTTTCCTGTTCTTGTGTATCCATGACACTTCTTTGTACTTTTAAATTAAACTTCAATGACGAAGTATTAATTGAGGAGTGGAAGAACATTTTTTTTAGCCTTCAAATTATTCTCGTCTTTGCATATAATAGCACAATATGACATAATTGTCCAGTTTTTAATATTACACGTAAAATACAAGAAATTTGCAAATTTTGTTATTTTGGAGAGCCTACATGCATGTGGAATAATAGGTGGCAAGCTGAGTTTACAAGTGGTTTATGGTTGAGTTTTTCACAAAGAGAATTTTCAAATAAATAATTCAAGTGAATATTGATATTTAAATAAAAGAGAGTAGGGAATTGGGTCTCATTATGGAAAAAACAAAAAACAAAAACAAATATTAGTATGAAGATTGCAATTTTTGTTGGCGCTAAGGTTGTTAAATCTCTTTGTAAATTGGATTTAGGAAATGGGTTGTTACTTGTGGGAAAAGTATTTAGAATTGTTTGTAAGTAGATGTAGTTTACCCTATTATCACTTAGTTCCTACTATCACTTCTTTGTTTTCAAACATCCATATCTTTTAAGCTTTAGCTTCAAACTCAGGTTGACAAGTATTGCAAGAAAGGCCTTAGAGTCATTTACTTAAGAGTGCAATTTTTTTTTTTCCATTTGACTAAAATTTACAAATGATAGAGCATGTTAGCTATGAAGATCACAATTAGACATACAATATATTCCCCCAGCTCCTTAACTATAGCAATGTCAGTTGTGGATGACCACAAAGGCCAATGAAAGGAAGAAGAAGTCCAAAGATGCAAATGACAAAATATGATCATTTATGACAATGAAAACCTCTAAGGAAATGATAATAAGGCAATTTCAGATTTGAGCTTAACCTTGACCTTACATCATTGAAACCGTGATAACTAACTCATACTTCACTCATTTAGGAATTTGGAACTTGATACAAAACCTTGAGTTGATTATCTTTTAAGTGATACCATAACCATGACATTTAGTGTATTGTAGCCTTTGTAATTAATATTTGAATTAAGACCCAATAATAACAGGGTAAACTGCTTATATGGCTTTTTGTATTGAAAAAGAGTTTTGTAAGGCAACTTGAAAGCATTTTGAAAGATTTTTGGTACACTTTGAAAGTGAATTTTAGTTTGAGTTCTAATCTCCAAACTTGAAGCCTTAGATGGAATCTCTTATATTGCCAAGGGAAGAAAATGATCATTGTTATTGCATGTCATTCCATTTAGCAATGTCAAGTTCTTCTTTTTACGTAAATTCCAATTTCTAAGATTTTGAGTTTGATTCAATAGGCATTCTTTGTGTGATTTTTGAAATGACAAAGATAGAAAGGCCTTTAATAGAAGGAAAACACGAGCTATATAAATTGACAAGTTTTGCATCATACTTAGTTGGACCTTGAATGCATTATTCATTCATTAGACAATAAGATGAATGTCTTGATATTGTATTATTTAGAACTTTATGTAGTTTTTACACAAATATGTGTTGAACTAGCATTTGGAGTATTGAAGGAGAAATAGAGAATCATAACAAAAGTAGGCAAATTTTCCTAACAAATGGTTCCTTATCTTACATGTTCATCTTATTGTCATTTATTATCATGCAATTTGTGCATCACAATGAAATATTGTCTAACAATTTTTTATTTATGAGGTGGAAATTAAATCAATCTAAAAAATATTTGAATAAATAAGGAATGGATTCAAATTATGTGGTGAAAAAGTTGCAAATGAAGAAATGAG
This sequence comes from Ulota crispa, assembly GCA_963920765.1. Lineage (NCBI taxonomy): Eukaryota > Viridiplantae > Streptophyta > Bryopsida > Orthotrichales > Orthotrichaceae > Ulota > Ulota crispa. The sequence continues at coordinate 28,983,993 of OY987242.1, forward strand.
GAAATTTTTCAATACATAATAAATTTAGTAGTTGAAATGTTTGGACATCTATAGTTAGTCAAAAGTTGATGTTTTTATCACGGCTCACACCTCTCAATTGCCTTGTGGCAAGTATAAAATAGTTTGTTTATTTTATCAATTTAAGCTTTTACTCATCAACTTTGATTTACATGCCTAAACAACCTAGTCTATCCTTTATTAGCCTTGGTTTGTACTTAGTTTGCCCTAGTGTGCATCATGTAGCAATTGTCATTAGGACAAACCTAAAATGGACGTGGTTTTTCCAAAGAAATCCAAATTTGTAATCTTGTTTGATGATAAAATAATTAATTAATGAAAAAAACAAGGATATATGGCTACATTTATGAAAAAATATTTGAAAAACAACAAATATGTACAGAACTTTAGCACAAAATCTTCCACATGCCTAAGATCATAAACACAATCTTAGCACCTCTTTTTATAATGTTTTTAGTTCTAAACAATGTTTAATTACATATTTCCTAGCAAGATTCAAGTTTTCTTGTGTAGCTTCTATAACATATTGTTCAATTACTAAAATGTAAAAATGAAAATGCAAAAATTGCTAACTACTTGTTCTAGTAATCCATGCTTGTTCTTTTGGTTGATTTTTTTTTGTCTTATGATTTTGGCAGTGAAAGGATTCTTTGGAATGAAAGGCATAAAGTCTATGGCATTAATAACTTGTTCCTTTCTTCATCTCAAATGAAATTGAAATTGTACTTTTGGTAATTATACAAGTCTCATGCTTCATTTCTATTACATTATTCCATCTCCAACTATATTTCTTTTCTCTTCCTAGGATGTTGTTTGCACTCTAATCATTGTTATATATTTTTCAAAATGACTTAATATCTTTTTTTTTAATAAAAAGCCATGTGAAATATTATCTTGAATAATTGCAACCATTCAATCATGTGATCTCACATACGTATTTATATTTATAGTAAGAAAGAAAAAACTACTAAAAAAAGTAAAAGTAATGTTTAAATAAAAGGGCACTATGACCTCAACATGGCTCAACATTTAACATAGGAAAGTGGCATAGTTTTTTTTTTTTTTTAATTTCATACATTCATGATATGGGTTCCTTTTCTTCACTTTGTCTCTTTGTGAAAGTTTTCTTCTTTATTACCCTTGCCTTCTCCTTTATTTTAGATTTAAAATTGTTTGTTATAACTCCTATCACTTCCAAATTTTTTGCCCCATGTAAATTTTTTGTTACTTATCCAAATTTTTCTACTTTTCTATTCTCACAATAATGGAGTGTTTTGTACAAATGTTTACAATACCCTTGAAATGGGCTTTTATTTTATTTGAATAATTTTGGCATGTATTTATGCTATCATATGGAAATCTTCGTAATAACCAAAAATAGATGCAACAAAGCTAGTCATTAATTTTGATTAGATTGTTGTGCCCTTGTTTGTATGAATATGTAGCTCAAGTTTTTGCAATAGAGGGATGTATTCAAAAATAGGAGTATTCCCAACTTTAGAAAGGGAAAAAATGGTCTCCGGATTCAGTATAGCCAAAAAAAATGCACAAAATAGTTGGAAACAAAGAGACATGTTTTTAATGAGTGTGTTCAGAATCTGATTGTTTTTGGGTCATTTCAACTTCTTATATGTCATGGCAAAAATAGCAGCAGCCATTATAGTTGTACACTATACTAATAATGATATTTAGTGTTATGCTACTAATAGCGTTACTTGAACTTTTATCATATTTATTTGAATTTCCAAATAGTTTGCATTTAAAGTTGCATTCCTTGTGTATCACTTCTTGACACTTCCTTCTTCTTTTCTTGTTTCTCTCACTCCGCCCTTCACCCTTGCATCCCCTTTGTGCTGTGGCATGCCATGCTCCCGCTCTGCCTTGCTTTAGTGTTGCACTTGTTTCACCTTGCCTTGTTGCTAACTTACTTTAGGGCCTGTTTGATTTTGTGTGCACTACAAACCAAGTGGGTTTTCATATGCCTTCATGTGCACATCAAACCAAGTGAGTTTTGTAATACCCAGCCCATAAAGAGTTAGGCAAGACATGTAACCGCATACAAGACAAAATAAGCAATTTCTTTGCCCATTCAAAAGCATTAAAAGTAAAAGAGGTTTATTTTGCCACAAGGTAATTGCTAATTGCTTCTTGATACAGAATTGATCCCTCTTTGCATAATTGATCCTTGTTGTAAATTATGCAATTGAAAATCAACATGAAATCAATAGAATAAGCCCCTTCTGCTTATAACGTTACTCAGGGTTATATTTTCTAAGTTTGTTTCTACAGGGGATATGAGTCTATCCAATGAACTCCAAGGCCCAGGCCCTTCCAACCCATGTAGAGTTTTATGTAGCCCCTCTTTGCCCCAAGCAGATTGTTCGTATGCTGATGAAGACCCTAGGACGTTTAAAAGCAAAGTACTACTCCTCGTGTATGACAAGGTTGCAATCCAACAAATGCCTCAAGTACTGTAATGTACAATCCTTCCATATTCACACTTAACAACCACATAGAACTCCGACCAATCTCTCCTGCATGTGCAGTCACTACAAGTTAGTAAGAATTCTCAACACTGGTGGGTGTCTTTGCCATTCTAGGAGTCTCGTCCACCAAAAGGGAGCTAATTGTTTCAATATGGGGATAGGGGGCTGAGAATCAAGGTAATCTTGTTGTGCATCACTGGTGAATTGTGATGCATTTGTGAAGGGGTGTGCCTAGGTTGCTGGATAGAAGTTTATGGTGCCTTCAATAGTGCTAGCTTGATAGCATTTACACCGTTACACACTCAAGATTTGATACACACAATACTTGGATGATAAGCGTTAAGGGTCTCTCAAAATGTTCTCTTGACACTCAAATTGATTGTGTCAAGTAGTGACTCTTGAAATCATTATTCATCTTAAATTTATTGAACTATGTTCTATACTCCATTTCATGATTGGTCAATTGATTATTATGAAACATGCTTAATTAGCAAAACTAGAGGATAAAATTTTTGAGAGCTCTTCAAAAATAAATGTAAACACTTGATGCGTTAACAATTGTGTGTAAGGGTGCGGATGCTCTAAAATGCACAAAAGGCATCCTTACCAAAACAACTTACACAATATCAACCCCTGCTCCCACCTCAACCCTGCAGCCCCTCTTTACTCTCCGTGCTCCCACCTCAACCCTGCAGCCCCTCTTTACTCTCCGTGCTCCCACCTCAATCCCTCTCTATTCACTTTGTTATCACCTCAACCCTTGACTCTTTGCTTCCACTTCAAACCACTACGCCCTTCTATACCCCCCGAGCCCATAAGGCCTACAACAAAATATTTCTGAAATTTTTGGAAAACTTATTGGTTGTTTCTTATTTCAAGGGTAAAGGCAAAAAAAAAAGAGTGGATGATTCTATGTTTGAACCTTTTATTGAGTTTTTGTAAGTTTTCGTATCAACTACCAAAACTTGTTCTAAATAACAATGTGTCGTAATAGCTAAAATAACATCTTACTTTTTAAGTAGAGGCATAATCTAATTCAGTTACTCTTGCTACTACAATTGGTATATCAAGTTCAGTTTTTTTTAGGCCGTGCTTTTTATATCCAACTATATCATTTTATGGTACAAGTAGCAATCCATATAAATGATATAATAACTTGTGGATTTCAATCCATTGTGATTTGTAAAAAAAATCTTTTTGATTTTGTATAGTTGTTTAATTGTGTCCTTTATGGCATTTAGAATCAATTAGAAAATAACAAATCTCACTAGTTTTTTTTGCAACTTTAGTCTTGAATTGTCCAATTTCATTAAGACATACTAGTTTAAAATGTAAAAATTGATTTTGTTTTGTATGTTTTATTTTTCAAGGTTTTCTTTCTTCTAGAGGTATAGACAAAAACTTTGTTTATCAATCACCTCTTCTCTAAAATCTAAACCGCATATGCATTGCAATAAGTTTTTACTATTGCAACACATAAAAATGTTATTACTTAAATTAGAGGAAAAATGAGCTCAAGAGAAGGCCCTCAAGGGAGGTGGCTAGAGGGGTCAAAAGCATTTAAATGTAATGTCCTTTTTCAAATAAAAAGAAACGTAGCACTTCATGAAGATACTTTTTTTTTTACAATATTATATTCTTTTTGTTTGATGAGTGTCCTTGTTTGATTGGGAATTCTCATTGGAGCTTGTTCTTGTGTCCCATTAGAGGTCCTTGCTTTAGTGATTGTCATGTTATAATATTGCCTTGTATCATCAAATCCTTTTGTCATGTAGCAGGGTACATTTGAGTACTTCACACAAGATAAAGACCTTTGTGTAAGTACCTTACCTATGCTTCTCCTACCTCAGAAAATATGGTAGTGTGTCAAGATTGGGAGGCTTCTCTTGAGCTCATTTTTCCTCTAAAGTATGATTGAAGATGAAACACTACATGTTGTTAAAAACTTTTGTACATGCACAATTGAAGCTAGTGTCAATCATATGAAAGTTTGCATCAACATTTAGTATTGGCAACATTAGTAAAATTGTTGACATTTAGTTTTGAGTTTTGTAAATAGTGTTGCCTACACTAAATATTATTATTAATGTAGTGAGGTTAAATGACATCAAAATCTGTGATTTTTTTAGGAAATATATAATAGTTGGTAGCTTCTTGAGCACAAAGTACTTAGGATATTTTGCTAAGGGAACATAATTGCACGGTTTTGCCACAAAACTTAGGTATCCATGAAACCTTATTTGTATTTAAGCATACACAAGCCAATGTTAAATTCTTGTTTATTATTGGTCTTAGTTTTTGTTTTTTCCTTTTCGAACTATCCAAAATAATATCGGACTAGTCAACTCTTGTCTTTCAATCACCAAGCAACAAAAATACTGGGCCATAGCCCTTGGTGGCTAGTGTGAAGACCTTCTCAAGAGTGGGATTATTTGCATGGGCTTCAACTATTTTTACTGGTTCACAATAAGACGATCTCACACAAACAATTGAAACAAGTAATCTATTGCACATTTTTGAGTAGCATGGTTTCAACCACAGACTTAAAATTCTAAACTACTATTCAAGCATAAGATTGGCATTTGCAGTGTATCTCGTGTATCATGCTGATGCATGTTTGACCATGTTTGATTGAGATAAAACCTTAAAGTATCTTGTTTCTTATAACTTCAATTTGAATGATGCTTGCATGCAAGTGAGTGACTTTTTCAGACCACAATAAAGGGGCTTCCATACACAAAGTGAGCTTCCCACCTTCTATTGAATCCATACAATATTTGCAACCGTACCAAGAAAGCATCAAACAATATAAACGATTCTCAGGACCATATAAAATATTCCCATTGTAGCTCATGGAGGCCAAAGAACTGAAATGGGGGAACTTTGGAAGAGAATATGTTTTTGTTCAATGTTGCACCCAATAAACATGCACTTTATATGAACTCTAGTGTGTAGCATTCCGTACTAGGTCAGGCCACGTGCTATGGTAGTAGCCAATATTGCTAAATACATTTTTTTTTTTGTGCTTTGAGCTTTTTGAAGCTCGTTTTGAAGTATGTTCCTAATAAAAGAAAACCAAAATTTTAATAAGTTTTAATAACTTACTTTTGAATTACAACCGAGATTACAACCCTACAATGTGCTATGGACCACACTTGAGAAGAAAACATACATCATCGCTTATGGATTAAAAGATTGTAATTTTTGATTTAAAAAATAATGCTGTAAATACCTAAGTAGTTTAAATTTAACCAATCCTTTGTTTGCATGTCAAAGTTGAAATTACAATTATGTAAGTAACAAAATGTTAAAAATAAATAACAAGCATAACTTTATTGCAAATTTATAAAATTTATTAATCTGCATAAATTTGATACGCAATTTTTTCCCTTGCAATCAAATGTGTTTGTGGCCTGTCTTTGACCCCTAAAGGTCCAAGCACTATTTTTTGGCAACATGGCAGTTCTGGGCAACTCACTACAAGTGAAATTTTCATCTTTTTTTTATAAAATTTTCACACATGATGTGCCCAAGGAGTAGCTCTATGGTTCAACAATCTTCATAACTTTTGACTGCATGGTTCAAAAGTTATTGCATGATATGTTGTTTTTTTTGAACTTTGGGTAGCATGGGTAGTCCAAAAGAAATCTTTAAAAATGACATTATTTGAAGTTTCTTTCTAAACTTGTTCTTTAGACTAATATGATTGTGAGAAGCTTTGAATTATTTGATTTCAATTAATGAGATGAAAGTTACAAGAAGTTTTAGTTTGCTGGTAGGTATGGTTTTGAGAGACTCCGTACCTACCCACAAATTAAAACTTCTCATAATTTTCATTTCAATAATCAAAATTGAATGATTCAAAGCTTCCCACGTACATATAAATCTAAAGAACCAATTTCCAAAAAAAAACTTCAAAAGATGTCATTTTTTAAAGAAGTTTTTTGAGCTAATTAGCCCTAGGCTACTCGGAGTTAAAAAAACATCACATCATGCAATAACTTTTGAACCATTTAGTCAAAAGTTATGAAAATTGTTGGACCTTAAAGCTACTCCTTGGGCACATCATGTGTGAAAATTTCAAAGAAAAAAGATGAAAATTCAACTTGCAGTGAGCTGCCCAAAATCCGTTTTGTCCCCCAAAGGGACAAGTGGGCTTTTAGGGGTTAAAATCTTTTAGGGGTTAACTGTTAAAGGCCCAAGCCCAATTTTTTTGAAAAAACACAAATAAACTACCAGTTTTAGTGTTTTGATCCTAAGACAATTTTTTCAAATGTTTACAAGTTTAATTGTATGATCTTGGGCATGCATAGGACTTATGCAAGGAGCCATAGTGAAGTTTTCATGAGGTTTGGATACAAATCAAGAGGTATGAGCATTTGAAGTTGGTGAAAAACAATTTGTTTGACCTTCGCCAAAAAAATCAGTTCTCTTTGACCACTTGTGGTGGATATTTTTTGTTACATGGGTGTTATAGAGAGTTGACTAACATGCTCTAAATCATGTTAGGCATAACTCTTCCAACTTTCAAGGTCATCAAAGACAAGGAACACAGCCTACATGGCTTTGCATTGTAAGCGTGTGCTTGAAATTTCCATAACACTGGGGTTTCTTGCAAACTAAATTTTTGAGGAATAACCTTAAAATACAAAAATCATAATGGTTGATTGAAAGGGTTTAACTTTATTGACAACCACAAAATAAAATTGAAAAAATCAAATCTCTAATAGCTATTGCAATTCAAAAGCTAGTGTATTTATCAAATACAAAAATGGATTTATCTAGTACACTATTGCTTTTGGTATACTCTTGTGAAGGGGCATGCCTTCATTGGTTGCCTTTGAGAGAAGTCAAAAAAATTTGGCATGCCTAGCTTGCCTCTTGAACAAAAAAAACAAAAAAAAGCATGTAAATACAACTATAACTTTTGAATTGTGAATTTGATTTCAATAATAATTGTACTCTTGCGTAGCCCTTACAAAACTCTATTTCAGAAATAAAATTCAAATAATTTGATAAAAAAATCCAATAGAAAAATCTTGCATAAAATCCATTTTGTCCCCAGTAGGGACAATGGGCTTTTAGGGGTTAAAAAGTCAAGTATTGAGATAGCTGTCCTAATACAAAAACTTCAAAAATGATTTTAAACAAAAGTTATCTTATGCTAAAATATATTCAGATGGTTACATATCTAACAATAAATAAAAGTGGGAACTTGATACAAAAAAAGTACCTCAATGTCTAAGGCACTTGGGAGTTAAAGACACATGTTATGTGGATTAAATCACACTCAATGATTCACTAAACTAAATCAATGTATATGAGTTTTCCAATCAACTTATAGTGCCATTAGAAACTGAAACGCATTATTTGTTAATTTGGGAATTTGCTTACAAAGTGGGACTTTGGGATTTCTGAAGGTTTCAACTAACTTTCAGGAGTACTTCTAAAACCGGTCCACGTGTCCTCACATGAGAGGAGGAATTTGCGAGGGAAAAAATCTGAGTGGCTCAGACAAAATTTGATACCTTCAAATCTAGTTTAAGGTACCTTTTTGGGTCTAAGGTGGATACAAAATGGTACCTCTGTTTTTCCCAATTTAACAAATAACGCGTTCCGAGTGAAAAGACCCAAGAGCATTCAAGTTCTTCATGTAAGCTAAACATAATACAAATGCTAAATATGGACAATTCATGTAAATGTGGGCTTTCTATGTCATGAAAGTTACGGGTATGTGCATATTTTTCATTTTAAAATTTGCATGCCTTCTAATATGGACACATTTTTCAATGCTTTGTAAATATGTCCTAATATTTTGCAAGTACTTTCCAATGTCTTGCAACCAAAAAAAATTTTGAATTATTATTTATGGATTTTAGATAATCCAAATTTAGTTAAACGTGGCACAAGTCAAGAATCACTTAAGGAATGAGAACGCCATATTTGTTAAATTGGGAAAATGTTGTTCCCAAATTGAACTTCACCTTAGACCCAAAAAGTTACCTTAAACCAGATTTGAAGATATCAGATTCAATTTGGGTCACTAAGATTTATTCCTTCTCAAATTCCTCCTCCCAAGTGAGGCCATGTGTACCAAAAAAATGTTGCTTAAACCTAAAACTGGATCTCAAACTGGATCTAAGGTGATCACCTTAAACCTTCAGAAGTCCCAAATTCGAACATAGTTCCCAAATTAACGAATATGGCGTTTCGAGGTTGCGGGTCGCTCTACCTAGACAAGTACAAAAGAAAACCCGTGCCCTGACCAAAACAAACCAAAAGAAAACCTTGGGTGACACTGTTGTGCACCTGCATTTGGAGTTGGCCTGGTGGGGGATCTGCATCATATTTTAATATTTTGCAACAGATTGGTGTTTGTTCTGATTGTTCTGATTATGGTGCATAGCGGCTATAGCTCGTCCGCCAGTGAGGGGATGGTCTCATCAGAGCTTGACTTCGACAAAAAAATGGAGAGTCAAACGAGATTCTGAACGCAAGTCCTAATCCCAAGAATACCGAATCTTGTGGTTCCGGAATCTATTTCAAGTGTTCCAGCCGTGTGTTGTTGATCTCTTGTGCGGCCGTCATTTTGACCTCACGATCACCTCAAAGTCAATCTCTGAACTTTCTTGCTTCTAGAGTTGTACCTCCATTCTCAATCCCTTCGACTTGGTAGGGACTAGGGACAGATTTTCTTCTCTTCTACAACAATTTTATGTATTTATTTGCGTCATCTCTCACCGAGAATAATCTACAGCAACTTCAGTCAGTTCTTAAACTACTACCAAACTAGTTGCAGTTGTGGGCATTTGTACACGAGCATGTATCAGCATTCGTAGGGCTCCGCGTTCTATTGGCAGAATGCAGAGTGCCCAAACTTGTAACGTTGCTCTAAAATCTAGAACCGCTGTAGATTAACGCTAATTTGGTGAAAAGTGCCAACATCCTAAATATCGTCCAAGGTGACGTTTTTTGCAACTAGACTTGCACCGTACGTGCACTGTCCGAGTCTCTGAGACAATACATTTTCAAAGGAATTGAACTGCATTCGACTCGTTGCGTCACCGGGGACCAGCTGTGAAGGACAATCAATTCTTATTATATATAGTGAACGGCCGTAGTAGCTAGCTCACCGGCTAGACTGAGATGATGATGGGGGATTAAACACGCAACTGAAGTCAACGAGCTACTAGAGTTCCTTCCAATACAGTTCTGAGGGCGGCAGCTTAGAAGGTGCTAAACTCTGTTCCTCTGGATCTGGTTCTTCTGCAGTACATGTACGGGTTCAGTTTTGGCTTTACTACGTACCTTTTGCAGATATCGAGGTTGATCAAACCCTTGGAGAAGAGAACCAACCATGCTAAGGTTAGCTGCAGCTTAAAGCGACAAGTTGTACTTCGAAGCATCGATTGGTGGACGAGCGAGAGTCAACCTGGTGGTTGTGAATATCTTCGTTCCTAGCTAGCTGTAATCCACATGTCCGTTTCCATGCTCTATTTTATGTGCTTCGTTTTTAAAGTCTCCTGAAACAATTTGAGTATACCCATGCTTGCAGTAGAACTTGTAGAGCTGAGTAGGAGAATTGGCCGGGCACCATCAGAGTAACCTAGATAGACCTGGCATGGCTGTTATCGGAGTGCTTACTGCCTAGTTGTCGTTTGCCAATTTTGTTACATAAAACAAGAGGAAGCATGGTTATTATCTAACGGGTGCAGTAAGTACTGCACAGATGGTGGTCCGACTGCCGAGGACAAGCAAGTCACTCCAGATCGATCCATGGTGTCAATAAAGTCATATCCGGACATATGTACTCGTTCCAGTCTTGTATATGGCACTGCTAACAGTGAATGGAGATCAACACATTGGGGGTTTCAAACTTTGACAGTCTGTGATCATATTAGGGAATCTCAGAGCTTGACATGCCTAGATTCTTAGAGCCTTTTATATGGTTTCTGATTGAGGAGAATATTGACTCCCAGGGGCTAGCCAGGGCCCTAGGCCTCATCAACGTTTCAAAGTACATAACGTTTCAAAGTTAAAAACTTTGTTTATATGGTTCAAACAAGTGGTTGCATGGACACCACAAAGGGCGGCTAGGCTGGGGCACAGCAACTGTATAGAAAAAACTTGAGTGCAACACTATAGTCAATGGCCGGGTACTTTAGCTGGCTTTGTCGGCCAATTCTACAAGGCACACTCTAACTTGTGCAATTGGAAACAGATGAAATCATGTAAATATTTAAATGGCCATGTAACACTGATGGACGGAGTCCGACGGACATATCTTTGTGTGGCCGTATCCTGTAGAAATGGAAATTAGGGTTTCAGAAGCTGGAAGAAGATTAATAAAAAAATCAAAGCGTGGCCAAAAAGTATGTTTCCAAGGGACATGGCAATTGGCAAAGATCTGTACAGGTTGCTTGAACAAAAATCATTGGTTGTTCTATACTTGTGAACGTAACTGAAAATTGCAGATTTGCGTCACTTTGCGTAATGTCACTCGTCACTCCTACTAGCAATAGCAAAAAGGACATCTTGCAGTTTTTTTTAAAAGAACGTTTGAACAAGCTAAGGGCCTCTCGTATAGGGCCTATAGGCAATCTCACATTTGTGCCACTAATTACTTGGACCCTACCCTTGTTCCTGGTGGTTTAACCCATGTATGTCCAAGAGGCCCAAAAGTGTCCTCACTTGATTTCACATGTCTCTTTGAGGTATTGGATTTAATTTTTTAACCTTGCTATAAACTACAACTATCAAGGCTTTCAAGTGATCTGTGCAAGTGGAGTAATGGTAAGGCAAGCCAAATGTTGTACAAGTGTCTCAAGAGCCTCAATTGGGTAAAACATCATACGAGGCATGGTGACAAGCAACGTCTTACAAGTTGCAACAAGTCAATATCTCTTGCAAGCTTCCGTGCATGTGCTTTGTGGTAGCAGGAATTTTGCCTCCAAGGGTTCAAGCATGTTCTAGATGCTTCTTATGGCAACCGACACCAATTGTGTTTGTCATTGTTTTTTGTGCAATAGTAGTTTGAACTTTGAAGCCCTAAAACTTAAAATCCAAAAAAATATAGTCTTTCACAATTTGCAAGTGCGTGCAATTACATGTAATCTTGGTACTCACAAAACTTGAAGTGAATCAAGGGCTTGTAGAATTTTGTAAAAATCAAGAAATAGCAACTACCTGCCAAAAATGAGATTTTGCCATCACATGTTGTTTGGTCAAATGTTATAATCTCTCATCTTTCACGGTCAATTGCTCTCAAACTTTGCAAGTTGTTTTCTAAGTAGGTATTCCACTGTTTTGAATGGTCACTTTTTCTAGATCATCCAATTGATTGAGATACAATGCATCAAGGTTGTAGGTATCCCAAACCCTTGATTTTGATGGAAATAGCTTCAACACTTATGGGTTAAAGACTATGAGCACCCTAATAGCTATGGGCACCAACTTTTGGACTAAAAGCACCTAATGCCATATTTGTTAAATTGGGAAAAAGCTTACAAAGTGGGACTTTTGAAGGATTCAGTACTGGCCGCAAAGGACCTTTTGCACGTTTAAGGATTAACTCGTAAGCACCAGCAATTGAATCAAGGAAATGAGGCCAAGAGGGACCATGCTCAAAAACATTGTGCGCCCCCAATTAGGAACTCAGATAGGGGAGGATTCACCATTGAAATAGTACACAGGGAGGTCACTCAACGTATCCTTTGGAGGTCACGTGCGATCAAATAAAAATTCCACCCCCTATTTTCTTTTTAATAAAATTTGATTTAGCTCCAAAATTTTGGGTGGTCTCACAAAATCATTACACCTTTTAGGTGAATTTTTTTTGGATTCAAATAAATTAAACAAGACATCCAAACATACAATTGAAAATTGCACTAAAATGACTGAATTTTCACTTCAAATATTTATCAAGATTGCATTTGAATGACAACTGTATCCAATTTTTAGTATAGACAAACTATAACCAAGCTTTCAATTTTTGGCAATTTAAAAATAATTTAAAAATAAGATTTACTACATGATATAGGGGGTCAAAACTTTTTTATGCTAAACAGTGTATTTGTTTTCTTCCAAAATTTGTAAGTAATTATTTAGTGTAAAGAAAATTTTCAATAATTCATAATGTAAACTTTCAATATAGAAGAACACACCATGATTTTTTCAAATTATTTAATTGATTTCTTACAATATAAAGATAGGGGTCAAAGATCTTGATCGCACATGTACCATAAGAAAATGGGGAGTGCACCCCCTGTGAAATAGTAAAATGAGTGCTTGATGCACCCAACCAAAAAAATTCAAATTTTTTGACCGCACCATTTTGTAGATTATAATAGGGTGAATGCATGATTGAGTGGTTCAAAATTGTGACACACTATAAAAAATTGCACACATCCAATTTTCAAATGCCTAAAAGGTACATTGGAAATTTTCAAAAAAGAAAAAAAGGTCCATTGTAGAGACTTAAACTTCATTGTAACTACAACAATGTTGTTCAATTTCTTTTTTGGCATTTTATGGAGGTGTGGAGGACTTTTGGAAAAAGATGAGTTTGACATTTTTGCTATCTACAAGTTTTTCAAGAATTTTTTAAAGATGATTTAGTTACCTAAGAGAATACAAAGGACTATGTTTCTAGTAATTATTTGGGTAAAATTTCAAGAAATTATAATCTTGTTTTGTAAATGTGTATTGAATATTTGCAAAGGACTTTTTAATGCCTTTTTTAACCTCGGACCTTACAAAGTCTTTTTCTCCTTTGTCTATTGTTTTTTTCCTAATTTTTCTTTCTTTTCAATTTGAGTACTTTTCTGAGTTCTAGGTGCGCCTCTCACGGTAAGGAATTTTTTAATAATTTTGATTGGTTTAAGTCTAAACCCTGGAACACAGCCTACAAATGTAATTTCAAAAAGAACAGATCCGGAAACATTGGGCTGTTGACCAAGTTTATAAGTCCATTGTAGACATGAAGAGGCCACTTAGCCACTTGGTCACTTGATGCAATTACAAACTAACACTTGAATCAAAATCCTTAAATCCACTTAAGGGACTTTGAAGACATGGACTTTTGCCAAAAATGAGGCACTCAACCTTGCATTAACCCATTAGTCAAAGTATAGTTGACTATGTATCAACCGGCCAATTTGGGGGGGGGGGGTCCATGGATGTGGATGCAAAAATTCATGCCTTAGAGGAGGCTCCTTTTGATGAAATTTAGGGAGGGGTTACAATTTATTGGTATCTTGCTTGCTACCAAATTTGGTGATGTTTTGACATCCACAAGGTGATTTTTTAGAGGCCCAAAGTTGCAAGGCTTATACGGCACGGCGGATGATAGACAAGGGACAAGTACGGCTCTGACCTCTACAAGGGCACAACTCCCGGTGGTATAGCTGTAAAACATACCCTTCTCCACTCTAAGGCATGTATGCCAAAACATCCCTACCGGTATGGAACCGGCCATAGCCAACCAGTGGTCTCTGTCCTCACACCTAAACCCTAAACCACATGAAATGAAACTCTAGTGTGTTGTCATACTTGACTTGCATGATCCAAGCTTGTACAAGTGGTGAAACCCCCATCAACCACTATGTGGCATGAGAGTAGTACCATAGCCTAAACCAAGTATAGTTTTCCGGGCATTACACTTTTGATTTGGACCAATTTTGTAGAAAGTTTGATTTTGGGAGGCAATATTTGCAAAGGTGGGGCGCTCATGGGTTAACCCATAAATGCCCAAGGGTGTTTTTCTTGTTTTTGGAAGGCAATTTTGAATTTTTTGAAATGTCCTTGTGAGATCATTATTAACTCCTAAAGGGCCCTTTGGCTCTAGAAATATGGTACCAAACACAATCACAACCAATATTCAGAAGTTTGAATAAGGTGGAAACTAAGTGTTACAACCATACATAATGAAGGGTTGTATAATGGTGGGTGCATAAAAAAATTTGGGAAATCCTCAAAGTAGCTCAAATATGTTTGTACATACGGCTGCAAAGGACTTTTGGGCCGTTTAGGGGTTAAGCATCAAAGCAAAATTGTAACCGTAGAATCTTGAACTTCAAGACTTCTAAATGGAGCTACCCAAAAAAATCCAAAATAGGCGTGCAGATTTTAAGATATTTGTGATTGAGAGATGATGAGTATGGAATCTTTTGTTTTTTTTGGAGCCGCCCAAAACTTCTAATGCAAATTGGCAATTTTTGGATACAACATTGGGAAACAACCACTTATGATGTTTTAGTGTTTATTATTGTTACTTTAAAACTAATGACTCCCCTTCCAAATCCATGACTACGTTTTCACAAATGAGCCTACAACACAATTGTCAAAGCACAATGGCCTAATACAAAGAAATGTTTTAGCTTCAATTATTGACCAAAAATCATTATAAATGAAAGAAAACTCAATGGTGAATGAATTCTAATTTGTACTACAAAGACATTCCAAGTGAAATTAGTCCCAAAGCACTTTTAGATTTTGGTAGATGACAAAATTTCAGTATAAGGACCCTTGTTGCCCAAGGGAGTGCCCAAGGGAAATCTTCCATTTTTTCTCTACTTGATGCCTACCTTTTCAACGTGGCAGCATGTCACATGCTTAGTGACACTAACTTATTCACAACACTATTCATGACACTAAAGATATGCTTGTAGTTTAGCTTTAACCAAAAACAATTGGATTAAGATATGGAGGAAATTAAAATTGAACGCTTAAGCTAATTTTAGCTTGCAACTTTTCCAAAAAAAGTCTCAAAACAATTAGATCTTTACCTTCCACATGGTTTCAAAGTTTTCTAAAAAAATTGAATACCAAAATGTGGTGCCTTGGGCATTTAGGGGTTAACCCTTGAATGCTCCAAAGGACCAAAATGGTCCTCATACAATTTCACATGTCTCTTTGAAGCATTGGATCTAATTTTTGGCCTTGCTATAAACTACAATTATCAAGGCATTCAAGTGGTCCGTGTAAGTGGAGTAATGGCAAGGCAAGCCAAGTGTCATACAAGTGTCTCAAGAGCCTTGATTGGGTGGAACATCATATGGGGTGAGGTGATAAGCAATGCAACTGGTAAATATCCCTTGCAAGCTTCCTTATGTATACTTTGTGGTAGTGGTAAATTTGCTGGCAAGGACTCAAGCATGTTCTAAAACTTCATTTTGACAACCCTCACCAATTGTGCCAGTCATCATCTTTAGTGCAATAGTAGTTTGAAGCCCTAAAACTTAATATAGAAAGAAGTACAGTCTTTAATAATTTGCAAATGTTTGCATTCACATCTATTCTTGCTACTCACAAAAACTAAATGAATCATGGACTTATATAATTTTGTAAAAATCAATAAATAGCAACCACTTACCAAAAAATAAGATGTTGCCATCACATGTTGTTTGATCAAATTTTATAATCTCCCACCTCCCCTGGTCAATTGTTCCTAAAATTTGCAAGCTATTTTCTAAATTGGTGTTTCGCTATTTTCAGTGGTATTTTTTTTGTAAATCATCTAATTGATTGAGATACAATACAATGTATCAAAGTTGTAGATCTTCCAAAACCCTAATTTTGGTGAAAATATTTCGGGCGCTTAGGGGTCCAAAGCAATTCACGCTGTGTTAGCTGTGTTCGCTGTGTTCAACATCTCAAGCTCCACTAAAACCTCAAAATTTGATCGGTGCAAAGAGCTTAATATTGGTTAGTACAATTTTTCATCATGTCTCCGTTTCAACTCTCAACTTTCTTTATATTTAGAAGTGTGTGTATGGCAATTGCATGCTACACCCTCTATACTTTAGGATATCCATTTTGTACTAATCTTGAAATTTTTATTGTGATTTTGACTAGGAAGCTATATTTGATATTGAGCAACTTCTTTCTATCCAAATCAAGTATCAGTCAATCTCGTATGATTCCTAAACTCTTATGGTATCCGATAAATTGTCAAATCTTGAAGTTTTAAAGCAATTTATGCCCTGCTACATATTTAGTACTTAATAGTGTTTAATTTGGGAATTGATATGCGTACACACAGGTTTGATATATGCATACCCCCTCGGGTAAATTTTAGACTTTTACCATCAAAAAGTTGAATTTGAAAATTTTGAATTGAGATTTAAACTTAGAGACCTTGCTTTAGTCTAGGACCATAAAGGAGGTTGCAATTGAACAACACTCAATGAAAATTAAAGCTTAGTTAGGGGACAAATATTACTCATACTTTTGTTTGTAAAAAAAGTTAAGTTTTTTCATTGAGTGTTGTTTAATTTTGACCCTATTTATGATTTTAGACTAATTCAAGGTCTTGAAGTCCAAAACTAAATTCAAAATTCTCAAATTCAACCTTTTTTGAAGATAAAAATATAAAGTTTACCCCCAAGGAGGTGTACATATATCAAACCCCGGGTGTGCCCATATGAATTCCCTCAAATTTGATTGTAAGGTCTATTTTATAACAAACCTATTTAGAAAAATGATTGGTGCGCCCCTCATAACACCCATCCAATTTTCAATACATTAATTTAAGTTCTCATGAGTTATTTGAATATTTTTCTTTACTTTGCAGAAAGTGTGACATGTTTTCTCTTTGACGGAAAAGTTTTTTTTCAAGAAATTGAAGACGCATGTGTATAAGCGATCACTTTTTGAATACACACGATGTACTCACGTAGCCAAAACACAAAAAGGATAAAGAGAAATAGAAAACAAAGTTTTGACCTACTCATACTCAGTACAAGAGCAGAGCAGCATTGAGCCTACATGGCAACATTTTATTGGAAGCCCTTCCACCAATAGAGGTGAGACTTTGCTCAAAGAGTGCACCACAAACGGAGACCCAACTTAGAAGCCAAGTCCCAACTAATTTTTTGCTCAAATTACGCAAGTTAGTTTCTTAGTTTATGTTTGCCCTTTACAGTCCAAGAAAGTCGAAAGCTTGCGTTGAGTTGGGACTTGCGGACATTGGACCAAGGAGTATTTTTGTCTTTTTTGTTTTGTTTTGTTTTTTTGTTTTTCTTGATGACGCAATATGCATGCAAGAATGTACGCAAGTAAGGAAAAAATTGGATGAAATCATCCATGAGTCAAGTTCATTCACAAAGTCTACTATTATTAGTAAGTAATGTTTCTTTGAGAGGGATTTGGCAATTTGAATCATTGTTTCTCCCAAAAAAATTAACATCCTAGGGATCAAACCCATTTTTTTCTTAAACAACATTCAAAATGCCATTTCTTATCATTTGACCCCAAGATCATCTTCTTTCTATTTTTCACAAATCCAACCATAGGATCTTGCACCTTATATGGAAGAAGACAAGGTGAAAGTTTTGTACAATTTGAGCATAAACATTTAGAGACACAATCATTTGAAATTTGTACAAATGTTTTTTGACCTTTGCCCAAAAAAATTAGGTCCCTTTGACCACATATTGTGAACATTTTTTGCACTATAGATGCTAAAAAGATTTGTCCAACATGCTTTAAATCTTGTTAGGCATATTTTCACAAGTTTTCATTATGAACAAAGATGTAGAACACAACCCACACGGGCCCACAAATATGTGCTTGAAACTCGCAATACATTAGGGTTTTTGGAGACCAAATTCCCAAAGAATAGTTTTTTTGAAAATAAAAATCTAATCATCAGAATAGTAAATTTCACCTTAATTGACAACCACAAAGAAAAAAATGAAATGAAGATAAATACAATAACTTTCAAAAGGGATAGGTACTAGAGATTTGGTTAAAACAATAATATAATTATCTAATACACTTTTACTTTGACATGAAGGGCCATGCCTTCATTGGTTGCACTTGAGAAAAATCAAGGGCAATTGCCATGCTTTATCTCCCCCTTGATCAACACTTTCTTCACAACTCCCCCATAACTTTTGAGTGATAAGTCTAATTTCAATAAATAAAAAACATAAATGAGCATAGCCCTTGCAATACTTTATCTAAAAAACTCAAAAAAATTGGACAAGAATCCCAATAATATAAGCATGCCCAAAGTCCATTATAGCACCCGTAGGGATTTTGATCCTTTAGGGGTAAATGTTAATGTAGTTCTTGTCAAAATGAGGTAAGATTGTGGCAAAATTTTGCCTACAAAAAGTTCCCTTCGTCATCAGACACTGAGTGAACTGCCCCTTTGTCGTTGCTATGATTGAAAATTGTCATGTTCCTTTGGAAAGTTTGTACATTACACCACTCAAGCGTGCCCGAGGCAAAAGAGCAACTGAACGGCAATATCCTGTAAAGGCAATCGCAACAGCGAGTAACTGTTTGATATTTTTCCAGCTCAGAAGTACCTGAAAGGTGATTTTGCCAGTGAGGAATAACTGAAAGGAGGTTTTTCCAGCAGGGAGTCCCTAAATTGGAAATTCCAAAAAGTATTGCAAGTAAGGTAGGTGCACCCATAAGCGTGGAAATAAGGGTTTTGGAGTAGGTAAAACAATTGCTTAACTTTGAAAAAAATATTGTAAGTTAGGAAATGGAAACCAAAAATATTGACATCAATTTCAAGGTTCCAACTGCAAGCATTTGTTCACAAAGATTTTTCAAAGTCCAAAATCACTGAAATTGTAAGAACCATGTGTAAGAGATGCTAATCACAAGGCTTGTTGGTTTTTAGATAGTGAGATGGGTACTCAAAACCTCATGCTAGTCACCCACAACCATCACTTCATCACCCATAACCATCATTCAGCCACCCACAACCATTTGTTTTTTTTATTGATTAGCCCCGCCATTGTCAGGTGATAGGCATGGGAACGCAACGCTTATGGATGTTGCTACCTTACAAGGCAACCCCACTACCCAATGCCCAGTGCCCATTGAATGCAATGTAACCTGCCATTCTGTATGTAACACAAAACAACCTCCAAAAATATACTGAAGCTTTATGGCTTGGTTGCACCAGCTTTTAAACGCTTTTGTATTGAGGTTTGCATGTATTTGCAATGACTAAGAGCATCTCCACCGGCTGACTCCAGCCAGTGGGATAGCTAGGCTTGAGCGGGGTTGGATCTCCACCAATCCCCCGCCTTGAGCAGTTGCTCCTTTGGCCTCGCCAAACATAGGTCCAGGGACGGGGAGCTCTCAGGTTTTGCATCTTCCGTAGCGCGCTAGAAATGCGCTCCAACTCACTCTTTTTAGGTTGTCTAAGATCTAGATATGTTGGTCCATCATAGACGGTGCCTGCGTGGCAACAAGCCAGCGCTTTCACGGACCTCATATCTCGCTCCAGGAACGTTGAACCCCCGGCCCGTGTCGAACGGGTGTGGATTCCGCCCTGAGAGGACTTCCCAGGCCCTGGCAAAGAGCCATCTCAACCCACCGGTTGGAGGCAGCCGGTGGAGATGCCCTAAGAGCATCTCCAACGATTGGTGCAAACACGCTCAGTGAGCGGGGCCGAGGTGATTTTTCATTCTCTAGATCTCCACCGGTCCCTTGGCTTGCCCAAATTCCAAAGCAAACTTGGCAAATGAGTGCCCAAGGACGGTGACCTCCCAGGATGTTTTGCTTTTGTAGCGAGTTGATTTTTTGGAGCTTGCAACTATTCTTGGATTCCATTATCTCAAGATTCAATCCAGATCTGTTGAAAACAATGAAAGTGCCATGTGGTTGACCTAGCCTGGGACCCGCGAGCATGCGTGGCCTAACTAGCAATGTCTGGGACTCCTTAAAACCAGCTAATGAGTTTGCACCTGTCTTCACCTATGGAGATTTGAGGCATTTCCTGTGTTGAACAGCACATCAAGGCCCGCTCAAACTGCTTCATTGAGCCAGCATTTGGTTAGACCGGTGGAGATGCCCTAAGGAAGAGCCGCCCATTCCCAACCGGGATTCTATTCCCAACCACTAGGGTGTGATGTTTCCAACCATCATATTTCCAAGCCTTGGAATGCACATTTTCTCCCTTTTTAAGATTAAGACAAATGAGGTCATGACATGTGTCTAAAAAGAAAGTAGGAAGTAGTGAGCAAGAAAGTATTCTGGCTATGATTGGGATTAGGAGAATCTAGTGATTGTGTATGGGTTCAAAACACTTTATGCACTTTGAAAATTGTATATAACTCAATTTTGCATGAAAATTCTGAAAAAAATTGTGTCCCAGTATTTTGTATGAAGCCACCAAAGAAAAATTTGTGTTGCATTGTTGCTCTAATGTATTGTTGTGCAAGAGCTTAAGTGATCGGGAATGGGTGGTTCTACCTTATACCCTAGTAGTACCAAGGTTTAATTTTTGTTTTTATCAGGGTAGAGCAACTCGCACCCCAAATTGCAGGCAAGTAAGGAAATTTTGGCTGAAGTTGGAACGAATGAAGGATCTACGGAGGTTCATCCAAAATTTTGCTAATACAAACTACTTTCCTCCAAAATATAGCAAGGTGGGATTTTGTTCTACGCAACATCTAGCAATTTCATCCATTTTATCACGCAAATTTCTTAGTGTACTAGTTGCCAGTGGACTTTCTAGGTAAGATTTAGGTAAAAATTTGTCAACAAATTAAACCTACCTCTATAACGGGGACGGCCCAAAAAAATCAATCGATAAACAGATGTTAATACTTTAGAGAAATTTCCTTCTTCCAAAAAAATTGCACGGAGAAAAGAAATCTTATGAGATTTTTGAAGATACTCTAGAATATTCAATTTTCTATAACTTGCTTTAACCCTTAAAGGCCTAGTTGTCCCCCCAAGGGACAGTTGAGATTTTGGGCATGTACCTATAGCTAATTTAGTTTTTGTGATTTTTTTAAACTTTTCTTGAGAGTGGGGAATTCCAAGACCTACTCGGGAATCTATTTTTTTTGTCATTCTGACATTTGACAAAGAAGATTTGCAAGAATTTCTGCTACCCAGGGCAGGGAGGGCAATCTAGGTAGCCCAAAATTTCTTAAAATTTTGTATTTTCTAAAATAGAAATTTGAAACTGGATCTTTAGATTTTTTTTATATGTAGGAAGCTTTGAATCATTCAACTTCAATCGATGAGATGAAAGTTATGAGATGTTTTAGTTTGTGGGCAGTTATGGATTCTCTACTCTAAAATTAACTTTGAAGTCCTTTATTTTCCACAATTTTTAATATTTTGAATAAAAAAAACTAAACCTAAGGAAGTAGATTGTTTATCACAACATTATAATCGTTGGGATTTTCATTTTTTCATTTTAATAATGAAATTCTTAACAATTTAGTGATTTGACTCATTCTCTACTTCTTTTTAATTACTATTTTCCCCCATGTGTTGTATAGCTCCCATTGATTTGAAAATTCTCCCACTCTTACCTAACTTGGTCTGCTACATGGAAAAAATCAACCTCAACTTTGTGTAGAGTAATTTTTTTCATGTAAGTGTGGACAAAGGCTTCTGAAATTCTTTGGACAACATAAAAAGAAACCTTTTTTTTTCACTTTAAATGTAAATATCTCCCTCCTTTCCATCTATAATGACCTGATTTTTTCCCACAAGTACCTCTTCTAGTCTAAGGCAAGATCCTATGGTTGGATTTGCAAAACAAACTTTATTTCCTACTTTTCTACTCATTCCCCTCAAAGTGACAATTAACAATGACTTTCACTAGAGAAAACTACTTTGGCCTTTAGGGGTTAACAAAAACTAAATATCTGGCAGTGATGAATACAACGTAACTTTATGCATTTCAAGCCCAACTTTTTCATCCATTCACATGTTCTTTGATCGTTTTATTAGATTTCTGACATTTGTGCAGTAAAATTTATCAAACCACTTTATTTTCATTATTTCATGGATCAATGAATACACACGTGTCTTGTCTCAAGACATTAAAAAAAAAAATGTTCAAAATATGAATGTTGGAAACTGATTTTAACAAGTAAACAAGGGAATCTAAAATCTCAACAAATTGCAGTAATGAAAAATTTAGGAGTATTGTTCAAAACAAAGAAACTTTGAAATTCAATTGGTAGCTATTTTAACAAGAAAGTTGAATTGGTTGATTTGAAAATTCTTTGTAAATGGGGGTAGATCCGATCATATGGATATAATCTATGGTACATGATTTGTGACTTTTATGTGAAATTTATTTTTTATTCTAAATTATATTTTGTAAGACATTTTATAGATTTTAAAATTGGATCTAACCCTAAATCCTTGGTCCTAGAAGGATTAACCATGAAAGAGCTTATGCATTATCTGGTCATCATTTGGGAACTTAGAGGTAAGTTCTGAACTTGTGGTGACTCAAAGGGCTAGCCCATGGCCCCCTAGGTCCAGTGGAGGGCACCATGCAAAGTTCTTACGAGTAAAGAGCAGTCCATACTATGTTTTGAGTCTAATTGAATTCTTAAAATGTAACTGCTTTCAAAGGTTGAAAATTGGGACTTCTAAATTCACACTACGTCTCAAGTCCCAAGTCTTTGTTCACTTTAAAACGCCGACGTGGAATCAATTATAAAAAATGGTATTAATAATATGGGTCTTTGCTACAAGAATTGGGTGTAGCCAAAACAAAAGCTTTGACAATGATCTGAAATGAACTTTTTTGTGCATACACAGGTGTTTCGTTTATTTCCAGAAAGTAGACAGAGGAATTAACCCCAAAGTGACATTGCATTTCTGGGGTTTCTAGGAATTTGTTCTAATTTGAACAAAAAGCCAACATTTTGATAAGTTGTATCAATTATTTTTTAATTGTAACCGTACAAAATCAAACTAGACATGTTAAAGATCTCATTAGAAAAGAAAACACAACAATTTCTCTTATGGATTGAAAGATTATAATTTTTAATCATGAGGGTGTTAAAATTGTGAAAGTGATTTGAAGTCTTTCAATCTTCTTTTCACATGTCAAATTTAAAAAGTTGGTCACCAAAAAAAATATGAGGTTAAAGGGCCTAACATGCGTAACCCCAACCAATTTATGACTTCTCAAAATCTACTTTACAATTTTTTAAATGAAATTCTAATGTGATTTTTTCTGAAAGATCTAGTGTATTTGAGGCTCATTCCCAAGAGCCCTCAACACTACATAAAGTCAAGATTGCAATGAACACCTGTGCACTAAATCTTGAATAGAAAAATCATAATCAATCATTTGCAAAATCAAATTGTTGAATCTAAAACTAAGCTTCAAAAAGAACTTTTGAAAATTATAAACTACGGAAAAAAAAATGGTTGGGTTTTATTTAATTTCAAAAATTGGTCGAGAACAGTTTCTGTCCCCAATGACGCTTTGAGGTTAAGGGCATCCTTCCATGTGAGAGGGGGTGTGAAGCTCAAATGTAATCAATCATGTGTGAGCCCATAATAATTAGGACTTCCATTTGACCAATTCTCGGTGAGCTTCATCCCACCCTCTTCACATGGAAGGATGCACTAAGAGCATCATCAATGCATACATCCGGTTTGGGATTGGGAATTGGTTGCTCATGGGTCGCTCAAGGTCCCCTAATTTTGCACTCCCGTTCACTAAATAAATCCTCCCACTTCCATTGCAACTCCCGTTGCAGTATAGGCACCAGAGATACTGTAGTCACTTGTGAGCACTTGCAAGTTGTTGCAAAGAAGTTGCGAGTTGTTGTGGAGGAGTTGCAAGTTGTTGTGGAAAAGTTGCAAACTATTGCAAGCAACATATCATTCTAGTAGCAAACACAAAGAAAGTTCTAGGACATTGAGAAATGAACAAATTTACCGTTTGAGAAGGTCGTTTTGACGGGTCTTCTTCTGATTATGCATTGTCGTGATTGCATTGCAACCCTAAAAGGACGTCATTCTCCTACACAACTGACGCCACCAATAAAAATGAAGTTACAGTCCCATTCCCTGTCTTGGGTTGATGATGCTCTAAATAATCTATGAGAGAGACAGCTTCTTGTAAATTGTCAGCAACGACCATGCAGTCCACGGGGGTGACTCACCAACTACTTTACCTCAACATGGGATTAAAAAGAGCTACACGGGTATCTCGGCTGATTGCACATCAGCAAACTTATTCAATTCATTGATTGATTCATGGTCAGCCATGTAGACCCCAAACCTCTACCCAAACCAGGACAGAATTCCATCAATTAAGAATTTTAGGCTAAAGTGTCTTTCCTCACTTTGCTCTTTTTGCTATGGTTTTGAGGGGTTGCATGGTTTGCCTCCCCCTGTGGAGCCACTCCCTGTACTTTCTTCGCTTGGGAGCCACTTGTTCACTGAGGAGCAATTCTTGAGGATATTCCCCCCTATCCCCCTATTAGATCTCAATTCTTAAGCAGGGTTGTGTTTATAAATTGATGTGCCAGCGTTACATATATTATTTACTCCTGTTGCAAGTGGGCAGGGTGATAACTTTTAGGCTCCATGATTGGAGCGCATTCTTATCTTGGAGATGTAAAAGGAGGCGTAGTTAGGAGGCCAACAAGGATGACTGGTTCCCCCAAGGCAAATGTTGAGAAGGGTAATTCAGACACTCTATGGTTGACCGCCGCCCACCGTTACTTACCGGAACAGAAAATTCTGGGCTGGGGTTAAATGACATGCAGTTTTGTGAGGTCATATTTGCAAAATCTCAGAGTTTTTTACAACTAGAGTACGAGTAATAATCTGCGCCCTCCCTCCCCCCGCCATTTTTGAGTTGGTCCGTATTTCGAAACTAAACCAGGGTGTTTGAATCCAAAATTGAATTCAAAATTCCCAAAACCAAACCTCTAGTGATAAATGTATATAATTTTACGTTTACAGTTTTTGGCAGGTGAAAAAACCGACATTTTCTACCTTGCCCCACAAAACGGCATGTCATCCTAATTCAGCCCAAATTCTGTGTGCGCTTGCCCAAATTCCAGAATCCATCCGTTTCCTGTCAGCCGTTTCGAAAAGCGTCTCAAAGTAGCCACAGCTGGTCCCTGGTCTGAATAAATGCAAGAGTCAGTCACCACTCACCACTCACCATGTACCTCAGATAAATACAGTATTCAGGGAGAACCGGCTACTGATACATAGTCAGCCGGTAGATTTCAACCGGTTGGAATGGTAAAAAACCGGTTGATATTTGAAAACACCTGGTGAATAACCGGCCAGGTTTTGCCAAGAGCTAATTACGGTATATCATAGTATAAAAATAGGAAAATAAAATTCTCCTAGAAAGCTGGCTTGGATAATAAACCCATTCAAAAATAAAACAGGAAACTGAGGTCCCACAACTTAACTGTCTATTTCCCTCCTACTGGGGTGGCTAAATTAAGGAAATGTTACTAATATTTTGTGAACATCCAAATGTTAAATTTGAAAATCTAACGTATTTAGAAGAATTTGTAATAACTTGAGCTTATTTTGAAAATTACATGGTGTCACTGACTGTTGGGTGAGAGCCCGCCCAAGGTTTATTTTTTGTACAAAATTTCCCTGAAAAGTGATACGATTTTTTTGAGAGAATGTTGAGCGATATGTTCTTGCAGTTTGGTAGATGGAATCGCTGATCTGCTCCACTATCTTGAGATGTTGTCGCCAAATTTGGATGAATGTGGGCTATTTCTGATGAAGAAATGAGTCTCCATCCATATTTTGCATAGACCATCCAAATGCAGGGATGTAAATAGCTTCGTCACTCTGGCAAGAATCGTTTTCTGCTACTGCCCAGAATATCTGGAATAATAAACCCTGAGCCTGCCCGGCCTGTGGTTATTTTTACCTCTATAAAATAAGAACAATCGTGGGCAGAGTGAATACCGGCAGCCAAGTTACTCCCTGGCCTTGTTCATTACTTTCTACACTTGTAGAAGAACCTCTTTCTTAATTGAAGAGAACCCCAAGCATCACTAAAAGCTTGATTTCTTTCTTTTCTTTGAGCCTTAAATGTTGGGACTCATATCGGGGTTCTAGGGACCATGCACTGTTGTATGTTATTATATTAGGAGTAGTCAGCCCTTCTCAGAGAATGAATTTCCTATGAAATATTAGAAATTGCGGAGTGGTAATAGGAGCCAATGGGAACACTTCTCCATGAAGAAGGTGTGATTCTCCTTTTGTGGGTTGTGGAGAATGAAAAATGAGTTTACCTAGAAAATGGTGATGACGTAAGAAAGCAAGTCACATTTACACACTCAATCAAGGTCTCCATCTACAAGGAGGATAAAAACAAGAAAAACAACATGAAAAAAATATGAATTGGTAAAAACTTCACATGCAAACACTTTTTCACATCCATTCCTATCCTCTAAAGGCGAAGAGAAAAACTTCTCAATCTTTATACAATGAGGCTTTTGCAGATCAAGACAATAGTGCCACATCTCCACTCTCTAAAGATTAAGAACAAGGTGAAAAAGTGTAAATACCCGTATTATTTGTTGCATGCCATGAGAAACATGAAGGGTTGTAGTGTGAACTCACTACAAAGAAACCATGGTCAAATCTACAGTTAAATTGAGAAAAATTGAGAAAAATTGTGACCTAATCTATAGAATATTGTAAATTATGTCACAAATTTTCTCAACTTTTGTGTAGATTTGACATGTTTCCTTGTAGTGACTCCATGTTCTATAAAATCAAGTCTAGGCATTGGGAAGATAGAAACATCCATTGTGCAAGGGTCACATTGTTTACATTATAAGATATTTACACTGATCTCATTCGGTTGGAGTATGAATGCATAAGGAGATATATTTTATTGTCTAGAGCTTGGGGGATCACTATCGTAAAACTTAAAAACCACACTGAGAGACGCTGTAATGTGGATTTCATTTTCTTAACCCTTAAGGGACCAAGCCCTTTTTTTTTCCAAAATCATTGAAAGTTTACCACTTCTAGGGATGAGTAAGAAAGTAGACTTTATTTTATTTTTTGGAAGTTTGACCGTAGGATCTTGCCTTAGACTAAAAGAGGTATTTATGGGAAAAAAATCAGGTCATTCTAGATGGAGACAAGGGAGATATTTACATATGAAGTGAAGAGAAAAGGTTGTTTTCCTTGCTGCCACTAAATTTTAGAAGCCTTTGACCACTTTTACATGAAAAAAATTGCTCTACCCAAAGTTGTATTTTTTAATTTCCATGTAGGAGGTCAAGTTAGGTACATGTGGGAGAATTTTCAAATGAATTGGAACTACACAACACATGGAAAAAAATAGTAAGTATAAAGAGGTAGAAAATGAGTTAAAACACCGAATTGTTAAGAATTTAATTATTGAAATGAAAAATGCAAATCCTAACGGTTGTAATGTTGTGATGAACAATTTACTTCCTTTGGTTTAGTTTTTTTTTCCAAAATATTGAAATTTGAGTAAAATAAAAGACTTCAAAGTTTATTTTGGAGTAGAGAATCTAGAACTGCCCGCAAACAAAAACTCCTCATAACTTTCATGTCATTGATTGAAATTGAATGATTCAAAGTTTTGCACATAAAAAAAAATCTAAAGAACCAATTCTAAATTTTTATTTTTTAAAAGTGCAATCTTTAAAGAAGTTTTTTGGGTTGCCCAAACTACCCCTCCTCCTCTAGTTTCAATAAATTCTTGCATAACTTCTTTGTCAAATAACAAAATGAAAAAAATTAGATGCCCGCGTAGGTCTTGGAATTCCCCACCTTCAATAAAAGTTTTAAAAAATCACACAAAGTAGCTTATCCAAAGGTACATGCCCAAAATCCCATTTATCCCCCAAGGCCCAAACGGACAATGGTCCTTTAAAGGTTAAGCAGAAATTACAAATAGGGGCATGAAAACAAAAAATATTACAAATAGGGGCGCAGTTTCAAAGTAATTTGTAAATTTTTGAGAATTTCTTTTTGATTTGGACATTGGTTGATTTAGATACATTACATTAAATATTAGTTAATTGTCAAAAAACTCAAAGGCCTCTCCAAATCAAGCCTAAAGAAAGAAAATTTAGTAAAGGGGATGACAATTTTTGGAGGGACCTCTAAGTTTTTTGGAAGTTAGCTAACATTTAGTGTGATCTATTTAAATAAACCAATATCCAAACCAAAAAAAGTTAATGAAAATTTACAAGTTATTTTGAAATTGTGCCCCTATTTGTAATTATTTTGAAACCGTGCCCATGTTTGTAATACTATTGATTTTCATGCCCATATTTGTAATTTCTCCTTTTCTTAATTTAAATATTACAAGGTAAAAAAATATTTGACTGAATGATTGAAGTATTTGTATTGAGTCAAAATAAATAATAAAGGTGCTTTTATACATTAACCCCTAAAGGACTAAGGGTGTTCGTGGACAACAAATCTCTAAAACTGCCAACTTTCCGTGGCATTGCCCAAAATTGAAAATGAAAACTTTTTTCTGAATTTCAATAAAACAAAAGTGTGTTAAACAAATAAGTTAAAATGTGTTAAAAATTTCAGCCCATTTGACTACAGAGATTGTAAGATTATATCGTTTGAAGTGAAAAAAACAATTTTTTTTCATTCCTGCAAAACAAGGTCAGCACATTTTTAGCCTTCTTAGAGTAAAATTTTAGCTCTACAAAAAATCTATCTCTTTGACCATTCACAAGCATATGATATGTTCACTCATGAAAATTTTCAAATGTAAATATAGAATCTAGCTTATTCTAAACCACCCGGCAATGTAAGGAGGTTAAGTGAATTGGCAATACACTAGTCATTTTTCATGATTTCTTGTGCAATGAAGAAGTTTTTTATTTGAAATTTGAATAGTGAAAATTTAGAAAAGCATTTGAAATGTTTAAAATAAGTTTCAAGAACTTTGAATTTAAGGAATACAAGATAAGAGGGCTTGAAGTTAGGAGAAAATATTTTTTCTTGAAACCACCAAAATTCAGTTAACAAAGTTTGACTCCTCTTAGATTGTGATTTGTGAGCTCAAAGTTTTTTTTTTTCAACAATTGTATACAATATTTTATTAATTACATACATGCTAAATTTTAGAGGTTGATGAGGGTTTTAGCACAAGATTTTCCAAAGATGCCCAAATTGCCCAAATTCTTTTGGGCATCATAACTTTTGAATTGGGCATCTGATTGGGGAAAAATTTACATTTCTACTTGGAAGTTACATATGTACACCTTGTGTAACAATTTTGAGAGCATCAATAAAATTTAATTTTGTATGACTCTACTTGAGTTCTCAAATATCTGTTGAACGGATATTTGGTCCATTAGGGGTTAAAATAGAAAAATAGATACTTTAGGGTGGATTTATAACCTCATGTTTTATACATACTTAGGGTTCAATAAAACACCTTGTCTCTTGTTGGGGGTACTTCAAATTTTCAAAGAGTGACCCCAAAAGTTTAGAATTGTGTTGAAAAAAGATCAATTGTTAATCATTCCCTTCTTTACACAATCAATGTCTCACCAAATTTAAACCAGCAACATATTCTATAGGATGACAAAGGTACGCATAATTTATTGAAATTTGAGGTGCATTCAAAAGAAAGGCGGTGGTAATTTTTTTGAAGAAAAACAAAAAAAACATTTTTATACAGCTAATGAAATCACCACTTTACCACCAATCCCTACTAATTTGTTCTCAATCTACAAGATTTTTGCATGAATTGAGGAGCTTTCAAGTTCAAAGGAGAAGTTTACCGGTATAACCCAAAAAAAATTGGTAGTTGTTATGAACATGGTATACTCATTTGAGTATGTATTGAATTTTAAGTTTAGTGACACTTGTTTGGAAGGGGTCCAACTAAAGCATGGATATTTTTACTCCCAATTTTATATTTTGGTACCATACAAAAACCATAATGGCTAAATAAAATGAAACATATAGCAGTATGGTATATAATAAGGGAATTGATATGTGCACACCTAGGTTTGATTTATGCATATATGGGGCAGGGGATAAATTTTAGATATTTATCATCAACAAGTTGAATTTCAAAATTTTTCATTCAAATTTGGATTTAGTGACCTTAACTTAGTCTAGAACCACAAGGAGGTTATAATTGAATAATGCTTAGTGGAAAAGCTTAGCTAGGGAGCAAATAACTACTTTTACCCTTGGTTATAAAAAAAGCTAAACTTTTCCATTGGGTGCATTGTTTAATTGTAATCTCCTTTGTGGATTTATACTAAATCAAGGTTTCTAAATCCAAAAGTGAATTCAAATCTCAGGTGGATCACTCTAAGTAAGTTGGGTACCTCACATGCGGCAAGTGGTAAATGTTGAGGGGGTTATTTAGTTTTTTTGGCGGAATAAAAGGGTCTCTATAATTATATAATTTGGCCAAATGACCTATTTTAAGGCACTCTTCAATTGCTTATAAGAACTAGATAATTCTTTTTTTTCTATGCTATTTTACTTATAAAAAAAAGCATGGATTGTTACGCAAAGTGACGTTTTAGGGGTTTAACCTTTAAAAAACCAAGCTACTATAATACGTAGTATGTATGGTGTTATATAATTGGCATTTGCTACCAACAAAAAGTTTTAATTTGGGATCTTGACTACCTCACTAGAATAGCACTGATTTATATTCTGACTTCTTTGTTGATCTCAATTATAATAAAGGTGCGGATGCATTCCAAATACAAGAAAAATACCCCATATTGTACTAGTTGCAAAGGGCTGCTTGGTTCTTTAGGGGTTAATGCACAATAGTCTTATAAGTAAGATAAAAACAAAGAGCATATTCTTAAAAATAACATACAATGATATAACTTCCAGAGTGCATAATTAACTCTAAACTAAAAATCAAGCAAATGAACAATCTTCATTTACATGTATGTATTATGCAAGAAAATTCATAGTCATTCTTGCAATCATCAATCTTATTTTTCATCTAGTAACACTTGGCACCTCGTATACCACCTTGTCAAACTAAATATAGTAGCTGTCATAGGATACCCCACGTCTTTGGTCCCTTCATCACTTATAATAATAATTAATACCCCAAGTTTGTTTTCACCCTATATTAATTATACTGAATGTAGCCCTTTTAATGTACCCTTTGTTAGTTCTAAGTTTGTTATAATTTTTAGTTGAAAGGAATAAACCCCTCCCTATATTATGCCACACGCTAAATCTAAAATGCCGTAAGTTATCCACCCAGGATTCAAGTCTTTCAAATTCAACTTGTTGATGATAAATATCTAAAATTAACCCCCTCGATGTGCATATATCAAACCCCGGGTGTGCACATAATAATTCCCTATAATAATCTATAATAATACCATCTTCAGATTATAATATTGATCCAATATCAGTATCGGGTTGATATTGTGATATTTGATATTAGTAGGATAACTTTTGTCATATCCTAATCCTATAGGGACTTGTATATCCTTGCTAATAGTCATGTAAAGAGGTCAAATTTCTTCTTTTGTTAGATAAATTTGTATTAACCCCTAAAGGCCCAATTGTCCCGGGATAAATGGATTTTGGGCATATACATATAGCTAAACTATTTTGTGTGATTTTTTGAAATTTTCATTGAAGGTGGGGAATTCCAAGACCTATGCGAGCATCAAATTTTTTCTTCATTCTAATATTTGACAAAGAAGTTATACAAGAATTTCTGCAACCCACAAGAGGGAGGGCAATCTGGGCAGCCCAAAAACTTCTTCAAAAATTGTATTAAAAAAATAATAATTTGAAATTGGTTCTTTATATTTTTTGTATGCGGGAAGCTTTAAATCATTCAATTTCAAACAATGACATGAAAGTTATGAGATGCTTTAGTTTGTGGGCTGTTACGGATCCTCTGTTCTAAAATAAACTTTAAAGTCCTTTATTTTCCACAATTTTCAATATTTTGGAAAAAAAAACTAAACCTAAGGAGGTAGATTGTTTATGACAAGATTATAACTGCTAGGATTTTCATTTTTCATTTCAATAATGAAATTCTTAACAATTTAGTGTTTGACTCATTCTCTACGTCTTTTTACTTACTATTTTTTCCCATGTGTTTACATAGTTCCAATTAATTTGAAAATTCTCCCACACATACCAAACTTGGTCTTCTACATGGAAAATATAAACCTCAACTTTGTGTAGAGCAATTTATATTATGTAAGAGTGGTTAAAGGCTTCTAAATTTTTGGACATCATGGGAAAAAAAAAAAAAAAAAAAAAAAAATCACTTAAGATGTAATATCTCCCTCCTCTCCATCTGGAATGACTTGATTTTGTTTCTCACAAGTACCTCTTCTACTTTTCTACTCATTCCCCTCAGTGCCCAATTGACCACTTTTGGGTTTATTTTGGTACTCCATGGTTCTTGTCATCTTTGTTCTATTTAATTTGCAAAAACACATAACGTAACAGAGTTGGGGGTTTAGTTTGTGCTCCTACTGGAACAAATTTCAAAACAAGGCATAAAGAAACATGGTATCTATGCGTGTTTTACATATGAAGTTGGGAATCTCATACGGGTGTAACAAATGAAATACTAATTCAGTGCAACTGTGACGTGATCCCAAAGCCCACATATTGCACCAAAGTATCCGGTGCTAACTCTCTAGTAGTTGTGCAAAAGATGCATGGTTTATTTAGAAGTTCTATGTATGGCATATTTCAACTACAACATTACGTATTCCATGAAATCTCAGGCTCCAAAGGTTTGCAATGCTAAATGTGGGACCTTGTACCTCAAATGACACCCAATGTAGATGATATTGACCAATCAGATTTTGTGGAAACATATCCCATGCATATTGTATTCAACCGTATATGTGTGGCCACGTTTGTATTCTTCCAATGCTCAATTTCACAAATCATGCCGTGAATGCACAGATTGACTTGAATTTTGTATTCTCTTTAGAAGTGCAGTCACCCAGAATGGGGCAATAGCCTCTAAGATTTTCACCACTATCAAAAGTATCAATTGCACAATTGACAGTAATTAGTTAGAGTGTCTTGTGTTTTTGCACAACAGGTTTTTTTGGATCATCAAGCTTTTCACAATCCTCATGCGGAATTGTTTCAATAAATCAAACATTTTTTTATATATTCATGTTGCCAAAGTTTATAACTTTGATATGTCCGGTTTGATCTGATTTTAGAAATACAGATTTTGTCCTGGAATGTGTTTTTCTGACTGTATGGTGAAAATTTGAGGTGCCCCCCAAATGGTTGATGGGCACTAAAGGATTAAGGGGCTCATTGGAGGTCACTCCCATAATGTTGAAGCTACATTTACCTCTAGTAGATGAATGTCCTCAGCTAGGAAGTGAAGCAACTACAACAACTATGCTTCTAACTCTTAAGACCCTATAAGGCCAAAAACACCACTTTGGTTTTTATTTGTAAAATCCATTTCTTTTTTATCATTTGATACAATAAAAAAAAAAAACTTAATTAATGATTTCTCTTAGTTTATTTCCTCACAAACCATTGGGTTTGGCCATTTGATGTTTAAAGATATTCAAATAGACAAGAGTCTTAAAAGCACTTTGCATTGACTACTTGGTTTCACCATACAAATGTAATAAATGTTAACTATGATTGACTGCTATGTGCAATAACCAATCGAAAATTTCAGGTTTTCGAATTAAAAAAATGTGTTCCCACAAGTATAATAAATCCAAATTTTGTCTTTAAATGAATATTTTTCTACATCATATGCTTAGGTACAGGTGTATTTGAAGGGTTTTATGAACAAGTTTTGTGAAGGACACGTAACAACAACGACTGAATTTCTTCTTTATCCTTTTGCAGAGACTTAAGAACAGTCCTTCAATATTTATAGGTAGGTTTTCAAATAGTCATGAGCAATTTGGAGATGTTCACGGTCCTACGTATAAATTTTACGTTTTTATTTTTGTAGCAAATTGTATTCTAAATCCACAGAATTTACAAAATTAGTTTTAAAAATGAACTCGACTTCATTTGGATAAAGCTTTTTCATGTGTAAAAAACATATGTAATAATTAGCAACTTCTACAAGGTACGGTATTCATATTTCACACATTTTGTCATTTGTTTCTTGATATTTTGTGGAAATTCAATTTTAACCTTAAAGCACTAAGCTCAAATTTTCACCAAAATCACTCCAAAACTGCCATTCCTAGTACAAGTACCAAATTTTAGAAAATATATATTTTTTGACAAATGTAGCCGTAAGATCTTGTACTACACTAGTATAAAAAGATGTGAAGTAAAATTTAGGAGTTTTCACTATGTAAATTGTTAGATATTTGAGTTTGAATTGACAAAAAGCCATTTTTTGTTTTTACAAAAAACCCAAGCATTTGCCCTTCACAAGGTCATATTTGTATGAAAAAAACTCCAAAATGGTTGTAATTTTTTGGATTAGGTCTTCAAAGCAAGTTGGCTACACACTTGAAAATATTCAAATCATTTGGAATTGTAAAATACATGGGAAAACAATAGTAAGTAAAAAGTAGAGAATGATTCAAACCCCTAAAATGTTAAAAACTTGATTATGGAAATGAAAATATCCAATCCCAATGGTTATAATGTTGTGATAAACAATCTACATCTTTTTTATTTGTTTTTTTCCAAAATATTGAAAATTGAGTAAATTAATGAACTTCAAAGTTTATTTTAGAGTAGAGAATCCATAGCTGCCTATAACAAAATCTCCTCATAACTTTCATCTCATTGATCAAAATGGAATGATTCAAAACTTCCCAAGTATATATAAATCTAAAGAACCAATTTCAAAAAACAAAATTCAAAAGAATGTAATTTTCAAAGATGTTTTTTGGCTGCCCGTCAAGCAAAGAAAACCACATATCATGCAATAACTTTTAAACTATGAAGTCAAAAGTTATGAAAATTATTGGGCCTTAAAGCTACTCCTTGGACACATCATGTGTGAAAATTTTAAAGAAAAATAATGAAATCCCCATTGGTAGTGAGCTGCCCAAAATTGCTATGTTGCTGAAAAAGGGTGTTCCTGGTGCTTTAGGGGTTAACATTTTTCAGTTAAAAACAAACAAACCCCATGTCACACTATAGTACAAAATTAGTTGTCAAAATTTGAAAACTTCACCATAGTTGTACATTATAGTGTGGAGCATTTTGGCATAAACTAAAATTTTGCATAATATTGCAATTAGAAGTCCAATAGCCCTTGGTTGTAGGACTAAAACTCAAATTGTCTTTGATGTTTGATTTTGGGAAATTTCCAGATTTCCAAATTGGAATAGAAATTGGGCTTAAAAATTATAATTTTCTTAATTGGATCCAAATTTTAAAATAATAATTTAATGACCAAGATTTAAATTTAGAGCAAGGAGATAGAAGTTGTTAAATACACTAAAAATATATTTTTTTCATCCATGAATTTTGCATAATCTTATGTAGAGAATTTGGAGTTCCTTAATGAGGGGCTTTCCATCAACAAGAGTTGAACACACACTCATGAAGCTCTTCCTAACTATAATTCATTATTAGTGAAAACAAGCCCAATTTGATCATTTGTAAGCCACTTTTTGGTTTGGCAAACCATAAGAGTTCATGTTCAATACAAGTTAAATTCCAAATTAGAAACACATGCTTCAAGCTACTGAGTACTAAGTAAGTTTTGAATGAAAATGAAATGTTGACATGAAGGAATGAGTGATTTTTATGTGGTTGGGGTAGAAGGATTTTCTCCATAATGTTATTATAGAAGGAAGTATTGTAATTTCATTTTTTTCACCAGTAAAAAAATGTATCCTAAACCATTAGTTCATAACAACTGTAAACGTTCACAATGATTGTAACTAAGTCATTAAACAATCATTATAAACATTCACAATCATTGTGGATTTAAGGACAAGTTCTTTATACATTTCCTTCTATTAGTGAATTAGACTTACTCCTTATAGAATAGTTATTTGCTTCTACGCAAAATACCAAGGGAGCTAAATAGTATTATTACCTCCAAGAAGTAAACATTTTCTTATTTGTTCTTTCTTGTGTTTTATGTTAAACAATACTCATATGTTTAGAATGTATATAAATAAGTATTGAAATAACTAACTGAAAAAAAGACAAAGGAAAGGGCCCTGATTTCATATCAACTAGCTTGCAATTTCAAAAATTTGAAGTAAGGTAGCAGAGCACCCCTCTCTATGAGTGTCCCCATTGGCGTTGCCTACAAGTTAGATTTTTGTCAGCAATAGACAGATACAAAAAAAAAAAATTGGCTATGGGTGACAAAATAATGGTTTTGGATGACTGGCATGATGGTTTTGAGTGCCCCATCTCACTATTTAAAGACTCCTCTAGTTAGTATTATGAGCATATGAGCACAATAAAGATTTCATTAAACAATCTATTTTAACATTTTGTACACCCAACTATACATTTTTAGTAACTTTTAATTTGATGTCAATATTTTTGGTTTCCTCTTCCTTACTTGACAATATTATTTTCAAACAATAATTTTTTCAAAGTTCATCAAGTGATTTTCCTACTCCAAAATCCTCAGTTTCACGCTTATGGGTGTTGCCATTGAATCCTCAAATTTGAGAATTTCAAGCTAGTTTTTTAAAGCATACTATTGCACTAGGCTTGCATCTACAGTGCCGAAGATTGATTAAAATAAAATAAAAAATAAAAAATAAAAAACTTTGCATCATAGGCATTTTCAACTAATGCTTTATTCCGGATTCAATTTCTGGTGTTCATATTTTTATTTTTGACTAGTTTATTAGCACTTTGCCACCTTATTACAAGTGTGAGAAATGGTCAATACGCCATCTTTAAACAAATATGAACTTTAAAAATATTCATATACATTAATAAATAAATAAAAAGAAAGTCAATCGGAGATCTCCCATTGGAAATTGAAAATGATTAAATATTAATAGAATTTCTAAGAATTTGCTTAAAACACAAAATATACATAATGTTTTGCCTGGGTTTGTTCACACATTCATAGATATCTAACATTTTACATAATTCACCTTTACTCCGCAAAGTTCATAAATGCATGAATAGTCCATATATAGTTAAGTATGGAATCAATTTTTCTTTAGTTGTATTTAATTTGTATATCAGTCATCATGAACATAAGCATACATGTAGTCTGTTCTTGAAATAAAAAAAATTATATGTTTCTTCTTAAATAAGTTATTTTGGACACGATTGTTGGTATAAGCTAACAACCCAATATTTTAATTTAACACCTAAAGGACCAACTGTCCCCTCAGGGGACAAATGGGATTTTAGGTATGTACTTACAACTAAACTACTCAGTGTGATTTTTTGAAACTTTTATGTAAGATGGGAAATTCAAAGATCTATATGGGCATTTAATGTTTTCTTCATTTCAACATTTATTGAAGAAGTTATGCAAGAATTTATCAAAATTAGGGGAGGAGGGGCAAGTTGGGCAGCCCAATTTTTTTTTTTTAAATTGCATTTTTTAGGAATTTCTTTTGAAGTTGGTTCTTTAGGTTTACATATACATGGGAAGCTTTGAATCATTCAATTTTGATTAATGAGATAACAATTATGAAGAGTTTCAATTTGTGGGTAGGTATGGAATCTCTCAAAACCATACCTACCCGCAAACTAAAATTATTCATTAATGTTATCTCATTAACCTCTAAAGGACTGAATGTCCGTTTGGGGGACAAATGGGATTTTGGGCATGTACCTATGGCTAAACTACTTTGGTGATTTTTTGAAACTTTTATGGAAGATGGGAAATTCAAAGATCTAAGTGGGCATCTAATTCCATATCTACCAGTAAGCTAAAAGTCCTCATAACTTTCATCTCATTTATTGGAAATGAGTGATTCAAAGCTTCCCAAGTATATGTAAACTCAAAGAACCAATTTTAGATTTTTATTTTTTTAAAATGTAAAATTTGAAGAAGTTTTTAGGCTGCCCAGACTACCCAAAGTCCAAAAAAATTCAGAGATTCATTTTTTACTACTTTAACTTTTTTTGGAATGAAGAAAAAAATATGCCCACAAAGATCTTTGAATTCCCCATCTTCTATAAAGATTTCAAAAAATTACACAAAGTAATTTAGTTGTAAGTACATGCCCAAAATCCCATTTGTCCCCTCAGGGAACAGTTGGTACTTTTAGGGGTTGAGAATAACGACCAATTCTATGACTTTTGAATTTAACATTTGTGAGGGTATTTTGTTGATTTACGGAGTAAACTAAATGATAATCACTTCAAGATCTTCCATCAGTGGATGGTCTCGAAGTGCTGGAAAAATCACTCTAAACTACCAATATACTTTCACATATGCAAAATTTAGAAATCCTAGAGTTGGTTGATTTTCCCAAAATAATAAATAGTGTGTTAAAATCTTTTGAGTAGCAGTCTTGCAAACGACACTGGCCAAAAATTTCCATTTTTAAAGGTTGTTTTTCAAAGCTGAAAAACACGCTTACAAAATTTATTGTTTAATAAAATTTCAACAAATATTTTAAATTCTCTTACGAAAGAGTGTTGCAAAAATTAAAGCAATTAAGTTGTTTTTCTTTACAATGTTGTTGAGTGTTCTTTTTACAAGTACTTCAAATGCTATTTTAAGTAAATTTGGAAAAAGTGAACTTTTGGGACTTTTGGTATTATTATTTTTTTAAAGGGTATTTAGTGAATAATCTTTAAAGGAAATAAAATCCAAAAGTTTTAAAGTTTCATTTTTTGTTTAACTCCTAAAGGATCAACTGTCTCCTCGGGGGACAAATGGACCTCAGGCATATACCTATGACTAAACCAACTTTTATAAATTTTTGAAATTTTTGAGGTTGGTGGAGAATTCAAAGATGTACGTGCCCATCTAATTTTTTATTCATTCTCACATTTATTGAAGAAGTTATGCATGAACTTTTGAAAAACGGGGGAGGGTGGGCAGTCCAGGTAGTCCAAAAAGCTTCTTTAAAAATTGCATTTAAAAAAATAAAAATCTGAAATTGACTCTTTAGATTTTTTATGTGTGGGAAGCTTTGAATCATTCAATTTTGATTGATGAGTGAGAATTTTATATTGTTGGTAGGTATGGGACTCCCAAACCTCCATTTCTTTTGCCCCTTCTAAAATTTGGTGCATTAATTTTTTTTTTGACTATTTTTTTCCAAATTGTAGTAGACCAAGATTCTTTGATTTTCACCATTTGGATCAAAGTAATCATATTTCTCAATTTTACATAAATCCTCCAATCTTGCCTAGTGTATATTCAAATTTCATGGCTTTACGGCATTGCAAGACTTTACAAAGTATGATTCACACTTATAATTCATTTGAAAATTCTCCCACATTTACCTAACTTGGTCTTCTACATGGAAAAAATAAACCTCAACTTTGCGTAGAGATTTTTTTTGATATTGGAGCAATCAAAAACTTCTAAAATTTTTGGGCAGCACAGAAAAAAACTTTTAGTTTCACTTCAGATGTCAATATCTCACTCTTTTACCCCTAGAATGAGCTGATTTTTTCCCACAAGTACCTTCCATAGTTTAGGGCAAGATCTTACTGTTGAATTTTGAAAAAAACTTTTTTTCCTACTTTTGTACTCATTCCTCTAAAAGTGGCAATTTTCAGTGATTTTCACCAAAAAATGGGCTTGGTCCTTTAGGGGTTAATACAGTGCTTTCAACTCACTCTTTGATGGAGAGTAATCAAGCAATCTTAACCCCTAAAGGACCATTGTCCCTTTGGGGGACAAATGGGATTTTGGGTAGGTATGTACGGTCTCAATTTTTGTCTTGATTTTTTTAAACTTTTTTTGAAAATATAAAACAATTTGCTTCTGGGAAATACAATTTTTATTCCTATCTATGCCTGAGAGCAAAATTTGTGCCCAAATAAGCACAAATTTGGGGAGTCTAGCTGCAAACAAAAAATCACAAGAGTTTCAAAAAAATTATAGTTTTTTTCTTCATAAATTATATCTTTGTGTACATTTGAAGCTTTGATTCATTCCATTTGGACTAGTTATGAGAAAGTTATGGACAATCTTGTTTTTTAGGCAATTTAAGCATCTTCTTGAAAAAATAACTTATAAGCTTCATTTTTGAATATAAGTTTAAGGTTATTTCAAAAGAAATTGTTGGAAATGGTGAATTTTGCTTGCTAGAACAATCCTACTAGGAATTTTACCCATGGGATTATTGTGTTTCAATTCCATTGTAGGGTTACTAACAATTTAAGCTTTAGTTCAATCTCATACCTTCTTCTGCTTAATGTTTTTTTTAAGAATGAAAATTAAGCTTTTTATATTTTGATTTTTTTCCAAAAATTCTCACTCAATTTTCCACCATAAATATTTAAACCTCCAAAATTAGTGGTGCAAAAATTTAAGTTAAAAAAGTTCAATGTCAAATAATCTAATCATGCAAGGTGCAAAAATGTTTTTTTTTACACTTTAAACACAAATATCTTGCAATCTTTGCTGTTAAAGTTTTTGAGTTTTTTTTTACACTTTAAACACAAATATATTGCAATTTTTGTGGTCAAAGTTTTTGAACTTTTTTGACACATTCTTGTACTAGTCTAATACAAAATTCTACAATTAAATATGCAAATAAACCAATTTTCAAACTTTTTTACTCTTTGCAATAGAAATGGCACTTTGAGTGTCCTTTAACAAAATAAAGGCCGCGGTCATTTAGGGATTAAAATAAAATTATCTCAATTCATTTCACTTCAAAAAGAGACAAGAACTCTCCATCTTGTTCATACAAGTATGGATGGCTCTATGTAAGTTTTATCATAACAAAATCTAAAACAACAAAGAGCATCTATTGGGGAATTCAAAAATTCAAGTCCGACGTTTTTTTGTTTTGGGAGAGTTAACAACAAATCACGATTAGAGGCGGTTCACATTGTATCCCACGTTTTGACTTTGCAAGTTCCAACTCAACGCTTTATTCTCAACTTTATTGGATTGTAACTAGCAAAAATAAATCCCAAAACCCGTTCACAATTTTAAGCATCTATTTTGTTGTAGTTTGGCTCTTAAGCTGAATTTTGTTGTTACGCACTTACACCCAATTATTGAGCGAAGTTTTAAATTTTTGGAGGGTATTTAAAAAAAAAAGTGTTGTCACAAAATTCTTAAGTCAGTGAAATTGAACTTATGACTTGTGACTTGGTGTAAACTGTGAAGTTGTGCGTTATAATTACCAATTCTTTACTAAGTAAAATTTGAAATTTCAGTAGTTAGACATGGAACATAGAAACCCACCCAAAACAAAACCTACTCCTCACTCATATCCTTCCCACAATCAACTCCTCACCAAATTTTGAAATGATTGTATACTGTTTGGAAAGTTGAGAAAGGGGGACTGAAACTCGAAAGTACTAAAATTTGAGGTGTATTCTGTAGATTGGAATGCCAAAATGGTAGTACGACAATTTCAAAAACATGTTCAAGTGACTAAGCTTCATAAAGTCTCTACAAATCCACTACCAATCAGTTCCAAATGTCCAAATCTACCACCAATATTATCTACAAGATTTATAGAGCCATAGAAGTGCTTGCAAGTTCTAGTGAGCAATTTTGACTAAAAAAACGTTGATGTTCGTTGATGAGTATGGCATATTCTTTTAGAATTGTATATATGAATTTATGCTTGGCAAGTGTTGCAAGCATAGGAGAGCAGTAGCTTGCACCTCAAATTGTTTAACCCCTAGTGTCCCCTCGCGGGACAAATGAGATTTTGGGCAGGTACCTATGACTAAACTACTTTGTGTGATTTTTTCAAAATTTTATGAAAAATGGGGAATTCGAAGATCCGTGTGCACATCTAATTTTTTTTTCATTCTGACATTTTTTGAAGAAGTAAAAAATGAAATTCTGAATTTTTTTGGAGATGGGGCAGTCTGGGCAGCTCAAGAACTTTTTTAAAATTTACATTTTTTTGAAATAAAAATCTGAAATTGGTTCTTTGAGTTTACATATACATGGGAAGCTTTGAATCACTCGTTTCTAGTAAATGAAATGAAAGTTATGAGGACTTTTAGTTAATTGGTAGATATGGCTCTATATCCCATATCTACCAATTAACTAAAAGTCCTCATAACTTTCATTTCATTTACTAGAAACGAGTGATTCAAAGCTTCCCATGTATTTGTAAACTCAAAGAACCAATTTCAGATTTTTATTTCAAAAAAACGTAAATTTAAAAAAAGTTCTTGAGCTGCCCAGACTGCCCCATCTCCAAAAAAATTTGTAATTTCGTTTTTTACTTCTTCAAAAAATGTCAGAATGAAAAAAAAAAATTAGATGTGCACATGGATCTTCAAATTCCCCATTTTTCATAAAATTTTGAAAAAATCACACAAAGTAGTTTAGTCATAGGTACCTGCCCGAAATCTCATTTGTCCCCCGAGGGGACACTCAGGGATTTAGGGGTTAAAGATCTCTTTTCCTCTTTTACTTTCAAATGATATAATTAGCTCTAAATTTGGAGAGGAATTGTTTATGTAGGAAGGGTTCAAATGAAGAGTGGATTTTATTGACTATGTCTCTATTGCGAACCAGCTCAATGTACTACACATACAAACATCATATTTGTTAAATTGGGAAAAACGGAGGTACCATTTTGTACTTTGGACACCTTAAACCTAAAAAGTTACCTTAGACTAGATTTGTAGGTATCAAATTTAGTTTGAGCCACTAAGATATTTTGCCTCGCAAATTCCTCATTGTAGGTGAGGGCACGTGTACCAAAAAAATTTGTGCAAGCTTGGTTTTAGGTGATCACCTCAAACCTTGAAAAATCCCAAAATGTACTATTTTTCCCAATGTAACAAACATGGTGTTTACAAGTTTGTGGGGCCAAGGTGGAAATTCTCAAAAAAAATTCCAAATAAAGGTAAGAATAAAAAAAATTGCCCCCCATTTTAGAATTAGTCAATGTATCGTGTACCATGCTTCTTAGGTAAATCGAAGTCTCTAAATCCAGAAAATAAATCCAAATTTCCCAAATTCAATGTGCTGATGGTAAATATCTAAACTCTTTCATATTCTGGCATGTGAAATATCAGGGCCTTTCCAATTTCCATCCTGGGCCCACAGACACGTCTATGCCATAAACCGATCCCTGTGAACCGCTTTTCGGTAGAACTATATCCAGCA
Source organism: Ulota crispa (assembly GCA_963920765.1). Lineage (NCBI taxonomy): Eukaryota > Viridiplantae > Streptophyta > Bryopsida > Orthotrichales > Orthotrichaceae > Ulota > Ulota crispa. The sequence goes on from OY987242.1 coordinate 29,027,454, forward strand.
GAGTCTTCATAAACGTGAATTCCAAAAAACTAGGTTACTCTCTTCGGAAAAGACATGAATCTTTCTACATGTACAATTTAGGTGTGTTAGCCTAAACTATGTATCTATAAGAAGAAAAGCCTACATTCGGGACCGGCGTGTGGGCCCTCCGAGCATTTGCAAAATCACTGCTTTTCCTTTTCTAAAGTTGGTCTTTCTAATAATCTCTGGTGATTGCACTCAGGTGAATCCCAGTTTGGAAATTGGTCCCGGGCACGCAATAAAGGATTGTTTCTGTTCGATGTGCCTGGCTACCTGCTGGTGCCTGGTCCAGGAGTGGACATGTCGCAACGATATGCTCCAGCGTTACGCGACGCAGGTGACGACGACGACGACGACGACAAGGGACATGGGTGACGAGTGTTATGCATGTCCTCAAATCCCTCCACTTCTGGAGTTTTGCTATCTTACAAAGGTAAAAAGAGCTCACTGCCTTGCCTTGCTTGTGTAACTTAACTGTATCGATGAGCACATGCAAGCCTGAACCAGTGAGGCAATGAGCCCTTGCTTTTGTCAGAGGCGGCCAGTTCCCGGGGAGTTCGCAAGCAAAGCTCCCTGGGCACTTCTCCTCCTCTCACCGGCAGACACCGGTTTTGGTCACCGCTCGCCGATCTCATCCTCTTAACTCCGGAGCCCTTTTGGGAGATTTTCCCTGCATGCAAGATCATTATTGCCGCTGCTCATTGCTTTTACATCAAAATCCCCTCTGATTTGAAAGCATTTAGGTTGCCCCATACTAATTTCTCGACATTTCCCACTATTTAAATATTTAGCAAAGCAAGATTATATAATTAGTGTGATAAATAATGGAGGAAGCAAGTAGAGGTTAGGCGTAGCAACAAGAGCCAAAATCAAGGAGCAAGGAAGCTGAAATTTTACACAAAACCAAGAATTATTATAGCTTAAAGATTACATGCCCCTCCATTCCAAGGATGAGTCATGAGGTAACTTTGCCAAGATAAGGCAACCTGATGGTTAAGGCAACCTAAATGCACTATTTGTGTGGTAGAATTATTGATGTAAGAGACTAACGTACTCATTTTCATAGCAATCCTGGCAAGAACTGAACTTGGCACAGTCCTTTGTTGTATGATGCCCTAGCATCCGCGCACGGAGATTGAGCAAAGATTGATGATGCAAAGAGTTAAACAAAAGCAAACAACATCACATTAGGTAAATTGGGAAAAACAAAGGGACCATTTTGTACTCCTCCTCAAACCCAAAAAGTTACCTCAAACCAAATTCAAAAGTATCAGATCCAGTATAAGCCACTAAGATTTTTTCCCTCACAAATTCCTCCTCTCAGGTGAAGGCACGTGTACCAAAAAAAGATAAAGGATGCAGTTCAATTTGAGGTGATCACCCCAAACCCAAAAGTCCCAAAATGTCCACTTTGGCCCAATTTACCTAATATCTCAATAAACAAAATCGAACCCAGAATCTAGGACTTAAAATTGTTTTCAAATAAGGTCCAAGACCAGAAGTTTAGTCCCAAGGTATTGATAAAACTCACAACCTCATACTTGACCCAACCCTCTTGGTATATGCCATGACTGATTCAATATAACTTGCAAATACACACGCTAAATATTTTGTTTAGGCTACCTTAATAATTAGGTCACCTGACTTTGGAAAGTTGCCTCAGGACTCATTGCTTGACTACGTGAAGGCACATGCATCTCTCTAAATACTAAAATTTCACATGATTGTTGTCTTGAGCAATGCTATTTTGTTATTCTGCTATCTTGTTGTGATTATCAAGTCCTTATTGTTGTTAATAATTGTTTGTTGTATTAATTATTGATGAATGATTATTGTAATATTAGGAAGTATTTAAATAGTGAAAAATGATAAGAAATTAGTGTGTGACAACTTAAATGCACTATTTGTAGTTTTATTGAAAAAGCGATCTACCATACTTGTATGTTAAATAGCAAGTTTCTCCGCTCATCAATTGATTTCCGGCAGTTCTTTCCATAATTTTCACCGAGGTTTGGATATTCAAAAATAATAATCCAATCAGTTGCTAGGCCATCCTTCACAGTTCTAGGCAAACTTTTCGTTATACTACGGAATTTGAATGAAAAGTGGATGAAATTGCCAATTCCCTCCCCATGCAAATACTTCATTTGTCAAAATTTGGATGAAAGGAGCTAATATTAGTAAATTCATTGAATGAACGTGCACACATTGTTTATCATTTCCCATTTTAGCCAATGTTCCTCACTTGCTTGCATTCTTAGGTACGGGCTGTTCTACCAAGCTTTTAAGTTCTTGGCAAATTTTTGCCTAAATGTCACTTTGATTTTGAATTGGCACTAGAAAAATCATGTGAAAAATGTGAAAAATGGATGAAACTGCTAGGTCTCTCCAAGCAAACATGATATTTGGCAATATTTGGATGAAAGCTACTAAGATTAGCATTTATTATGGATGAACGTGCACAAATTGTTGATTCTATTCAATTCTGTCCAAATTTTTCTTACCTGCTTGCATTGCTGGGTGCCTGTTGCGCGACCAACAAGAAAACAAAATATAACTTAATCCCTAATTGTCCAAGAGGACAGAAATTGTCCTTTCAGTACCGAAAACACACCCCAAGGGTAGAAAAATATTTTTTTTTCAAATTTTTTTTCTTGAAAGTGGTCAGAGAGATGTGCCATATCATTGAATGCCAAAAGTAGTTGTTTTCAATGCCTCCATATTTTTTAAAACACCAATTTGTAAAGAGATATACAAGGTCCCTACTGCCCTTTTTGTGAGGGCAGGATACACTATTGATTTTTCCTTCTTTTGAGAAGAATATTATCTCTCTTGTACACATGCCACAGGCTGTTTGCTGCCCATGAACAGTGCACACTCTTCTGGGCTGAGCCACGGGTTCAGGGCCAGTCCTTTAAGGGTTAAAGGCTGGTTCTACCGTGACCAAAAAAAACCCCCGGCTGGCTGTTCGCACTTCGCCCTGATCATTGGAAGTGGCAGAGAGGTGCAGCAGCGGGAACCGTATTGGCAAAGTCAGCTCCCCCCATGCGGCGCTTGCAACTGTTGCAAGGCGTGGACCAGCTGGGACCCGGGCCCCAGAAAACATGCAAGTGCTGGCAGTGGCAGAGCTGCCGTTGAATGGACTCCGTGCACGCCCACCGTCGATAAAGCACCGGTTCACACACAGCCATGCGCACTCACCGCACTGCACTGCACCGCACCCCATGCTCATCCCCGTCTCTGCCTCTCTCTGCCCCTCTAAGTTTATCTTAGAGCATCTCCACCGGTCCAGACTCGCTCAAAGTTTTCCATCTGGTTTGGCGAGGCCTGAAGGCTCTCAATCTCCACCCATGCTCTTTGAAAAGGTGACCTTACACTCAAACACACTTCATAAATAGGCAGTTGACTACTTATTTAGGGAAGTAGAGAATAAAACTCACTAAACTTAGGGTGAATAGTGCATGAATAGTGGCTTGGAGAGTGACTTGCTAGATTCGCCAAATAAGAGAGTTTGAGAAGGGCTTAAGAGGGGCCTAGCTAGTTTTCATCCACATTGAGGGAGCCAGAGCCACCGGTGGAGATGCTCTTAGAGCATCTCATGCAGCATGCTTAGTAACACTTGGATAAATGAGATTTCACAGGGAGGATGACGCAAACCTTCACGGCGAGGCTTGAAGTTCTCTTGCAGCCTTGAAACCTTTCAGACCTGCGCCTATGTTACAACAAATTGCACAGGTACACATGGCTATGGAGTGGGGTCGTGGGTGAATAGTGTGTGAACAATGCTCACCATGGATCCTAGTGGGGACCTGGAGAAAGCTGAAATTTGACTAGTATGCGGCTCAATCTGAAGGCCTTGTGACATGCACAAGAATATATCGCAAATAATGTTGGGGACTTGAATTGTAAAAGCCATTATGGATTAAATGCAAAGGGCTGTTCTAACATGCTGCAGGTGATGCTCTTACCTCTGCTATGCTGCTCTGCGTCGCCTACGGTGCCCAATTTTTCATGATCTCACATCAACTCCCAAAGAATGAAATAGTTTCGTTCTCTCCATCCACATTAGGGCCAGAGTGAGACCGCAAAATGGCCCCCTTCATCTCACTTTCTGACGATAAAGTCACGGTTTTGCCCACAGAAGTTACTAAAGCAATATTTCCATGATCTTATCACTTTCCCAGACACGAAATGGTAAAAAATTAATAAGGTGGTATCCTCATCGGTCTAAGGGAAAAAACTGGAGGCCTCTGGAGGTAGCCTTGTTATAATGACTCTGAGAAGTAGGAGGTTATTAAGTTTGAAAAATTAGTGTAAATCAAGAGTTTGTTGAAAATGGTTCAATTAGCCCAAACCTTATGGATCTAGATGGCTATTTTTGTCCTTGATGACTATGTTAGGAGGTAGACAATATTATAAAGAATGGACGTGTTCCTTCCTTCAGGAATTTTTGGGTTTCGATATGATAATGAAGTCAGTTGACCCCACCATAATTGGGTGTGGTACAGTGATCAACACCTTACCAGTGCTCATATTTGAACTCATGCCTACCTTATTGGTGTGCCAAGGTCAAAACCAATAAGCCATGGCTGAAGCCCTGAAAGTACTTTTGGGATATAACAAATTTTTTTGTTGAGGTGATACAGTAGAACTCCTCTAAACTGATATGGTTGGGATCCCAAGAACTAGATTAGTTTAAGTAAGTTATTAGTTAATTTTGTGGAAGTGTAAATGAAGTGACCTTGAGGTTAGTGCCTGGATAGCACCAAGGAGCATTACTACTATTGAATTAATTAATTTGGTTTATGACTAACATATGGTCCCACATTGAGATTTGTGTCATACATTAGTTTACAAAGGATATTAGCTTACAAGAGTTCTACTGTACTCATTATTTTGTAATATAACAAGCATATCACAAATTGTCTTGTAGTGCATTTTAGACAACTTGTAGCTTCTAGGTGTTAAGTGTTAACATCTAGCATTTCATCTAAAACACAATATTTGTTAGTCTAGGAAAAACACTTTCCCAAGACAAATTTTGAGGACATTAAATTTTACATTTAACACCATATTCATTAATTTGGGACTAAACCCTGATTTTGGGAATAAACTAGGTTTAAGGTGATCACCTTGAACCGAGCTATAGGTTCAAGCAGTATTTTTTTGGTACACGTGCCCTCACTTGAGAGGAGGAGTTTGCAAGGGATAAAATCTCAGTGGCTCAGACTAAACCTGATACCTTCAAATTTGGTTAACGCCAAAGGAGAAACGTTGGGTTCAAGGTGAAGTACAACGTGGGAATCTGATTTTCCCAATTTAATGAATATGGCATTATTTGTGAGAATACTTTGGTGATTTATTGTAAGTTTTTTTGATAACTCCTTCAAGATATTTCATCATTGATGTAGTAATGTCTTGAAGAAATCAATGCGTTATTTGTTAAATTGGGAAAAATGGAGGTACCATTTTGTACTCCACTTTAAACCCAAAAAGTCACTTTAAACCATATTCAAAGGTATCAGATTCAATTTGAGCCACTAAGATTTTTTCCCTTGCAAATTCCTCCTCTCAAATGAAAACACATGTATAAAAAAAAAAGGCTGAACTCAATTTCAGGAGGCCTCCTGAAACCTTCAAAAGTCCCAAAATGTAAGCTTTTTCCCAATTTAACAAATAATGTGTTAATCACCATAAAATCCACTCTAAATCACCTAATAACTTTTAAAAATGAAACATTTAGAAGTCCCAAAATTGAGGTTTTTTCCCAAATTAACTAATATTGCGTTCTAAATTGAATAACACAAATGGTAGCTTTTGGATTTGACAGCTTCTAATGAAATGAAGCTGACAAAATTATAGTTTCGAGTTTCCTACTCCGATTTTGAAATTATGAAAAATCCCTCAGAAATTGAACATTTTTATTGAATATTGAACTTTGGGTCAACAACCATATTTTCCTGGTTTGGATGACATAATAAAACCGGTTAACTTGTGATATTTTTATTAGAATATCCGCCTGTAGAGGAGATTTATAAGTTATAAGGTAACCTTACATTTGGTAAGAAGTTCCTTTACTATTGGTTCAAAAAATACCGTAATTCCTATTATTCATAGATGACATCATTGACATGAAATGGTTCATCACAGAAGAATCGAACAGAAAAGTTCTGACTCCTGAGTAGTGGAAATAGGCTTATAGCAAGCAAGGCGAGGATACTGTGAGAGTGACTACTGGGTCTGTACCACCGGCCTTTCAGGGTAGAGACTGTACAGCAGAGTGTGGCCCGGTACTTACAATCTTGACCAGCGGACACTGTTCAAGGGAAAACGGATCAACCGAGAGAGGCCATTACTACAGTAAAGTGTAAAAACTGTAGAGCAGTGCTACAGTAGGGGACTCTGCAATATATGACAAGCTGAATGTGGAGCTCTCGTGGTCGTCGATCGGTGCGCAGGGTTCGAGAGGCTCCCGAGAGGGTTGACGAAGTTGACCCCAGTTGACGAAGTAGGAGCGTTAGACCCGCGGGTTGTGTTTGAAGCTCCGGCGTTTGGGGTGCAGTACTCGTCATCTTTTAGTGATTTTTTCGGGCTATGTGTGCAGTTTGCTGGCTCGGAAGCAACGCTCGTTGTTGTTGGTCTGCAATCCAATTCTCGGTAGCTTCGGCTGCTCCACTTTTTGATCGAGCTGGACCCGTGCCTGGTACCTACCGCCCGCCCCAGAGCGTTTATGTGAAGCATGCGTTCCTCGCGGTCCATAGTTGAACAAGTGATCTTTGAGTTCCAACGTCGAATCCATGCGCTGAAGCGCTCATATCTCGACCCTGCAGCAAGCACACACGAAAGTGCTCGGTCACCTGGTCGAAGCTGGTGGCACGCGCGATTTACACTGCTGGAGTGGGTGTCTTAGTGCTCGATCAATGACAACGCGGTGGGTGCAGCCAAGCTGGGAAGACTTACTCGATTCTTTGTTGCAGTTGCGAAATGAGGTCAGTGGAGCCTTTGACTGACAGACTGACTGTGCTGGCTTAGCCAAGTTGGGGTTTCAGAGCGTGCTCTTTGTGCTCGCTAAGAGCTGAACACACTGCGTTACGGAGCCGGTGTATTTGTGGTTCCGGATTCCAACTAGTTCCACCCTTTCCTGTTGTAGTCTAGCCGTCCATCCAAGTGTGATGACTCGTGCGAGGGCGTAACATTACAGACTGTGGGCGAAACTTTGCTCGTGGGTTGAGTTCGGGTGGAACCAATCCACGGAGGAGAGGTTGTCAACTGGTGGCTCCGGTGTAATTTGTGAATGGATGTGGTTTAGACAAGTATTTCGAGGATTAAGTTTGTATAATAGCTGAGTCGGAAGTTGTCGAACTGTCAAGTCGTCAGGATTTGGACATTCTGAGGGGCGTGCTTCCCAACTCTCTCTCTCCCCACTAGAGACGTCCCAGAAGCTGAAAGGCTTGAACAAAACGCTTCCCTCGAGGCTCAAAATCATGTACACTATTCACTGCCAGTACACAATTGACTACAGCTGTTGAGGATGAGTTGACCGGATTTTAATGATCTTATGGGAAACAAAATTACAGGTCAGCGATTGTCCTGCAGTTATCTAAGCGCTAAGGATTGAGATGGGGAAAAACTGTACTCGTGAAATCTCTGCACAGTTCTGGTCCCAGCTTTCTTTCTGTAGCAGATCTGAAGATTTATAGTTACACTTCGTACAGATCTTTGGGGAAATCTGCTTCATCGGAAGTTGTATGCATAAGCTTCTCAAGGGAATTAGATTTGAGTTAGAGATTGACTGGTTAGATTTAGTTGGGTGTCTCCACCATGAAGTGGCTAGCGTAACTTCTGTCTAGGACTTCCAGTTCCAACGCAGCGAAGTTTCCTCTAGAGGTGTTCTCATATAATAATCTTCACATACGATATTCTATTATTGTGGCGAGTAGGAATTGCATGCAATGGTACTGCCGTACAGTCTCAAGGAGTCTATACAAATACTCTCAAAGTACCGGTAGTCATAGAGGGAATCTCAAGAGGGAGAAGATGTGGCATATGCCTCCAACACCTTCGCTTTTGTTTGCCTTTACTGTGTATTTGATTAGTAGATTTTAGTCTAAGTCTGTCGGGAGTTGTATCGTCTCTTGTGATGGGACATAAGAGGGAATTTTTTAAACTTTTCTGCGCTCTGTTTCAGAGGGTGTAGCCTGATCTGACAACATACGACAATGGCTGGAAAGCCAGCTGCGAGTATACGAGAGACCGACGTCAACAGAGAAAGCAGCTTCTTGGACCTCATTATGAGAAGGCTCGAAAGTAGCGGCGACCAGGGAGCAGCGTCCAGTTCCATTGAGTCTCTTGATGCGCCTGCCATGTCTCCGACTAATTCTGCAAACCCATGGCAGTATCTCTCACCTTCCGATCCCTCTTCACCCATTCTGCAGCGTGATTTCTACAACCTGACGCACTCACCTCTTGCATCCGAGAACCCGTGGATGGAGCAGGAGCAGCAAAGAGTTCCCATGCTGCAGGCTGACGAGGTGGGCCAGAGAGGTGGTGCCCGCGGTACCTTGCTCCAACGTCGGCGTGAAACAAATAACGTCGATAGCGATTGGCCAAGCGAAGTACCTGGATCTCATGGACCTGCCGCTCTTCCATTCGATGCAATGTTGTATGAAGAATTAGCTGCTGCATGGTACCGTAACGGGCACTTGAGATCACCTTCTGTTTCACCCCGTGGCGAAGGGCTGCATGGCATGTGGGAAGGATTAGTCCAAGCGTACGCGACTGTAGAACGATGGGGTAATTCGTCAGGAATCCCGAACGCAGGCTTCCCGTCTATGAATCCGCACTTTCACCCAAATGTGAGAGCATTTGATCGCATGGGCGCCAATGACGAAGCAGCTGGATGGCAGCAATCAATGTCGAGGTGCGAAGCAGATGGGCAGTTTGCAGAATTTTCAAATTCGGAAGCGGCAGATATGGACACTAGAACTGTTCCATCCTTGTCGGTTGACGAAGGTGGAAATGCAGTGAGGTCGAGTAGTGATGTTCTTGGTTCGCCAAGCACATCGTTGTTGTCTGGATCTGGCGGTGACGACAGCGATGACGAAGAATGCAATGAGGACCCGCCTTCTGTGATTGATAGCAACAGGAAGAGGAAAATCCCGGCTGCATCAGAAGAGGACGACTCTGCTCGAACCTCCGAGAGCGCTGGAGTCAAGAACACGGCACCATTAAAGTAAGGTCCCTTAATCCTAACTCAGGCTTTGGATTGGGTTTTTGATTAAAACTCAGCGGATCAGTACTAAAATTCGATTCTCGAACAGGGGTACCACCCGGCTAAGGAAGAAGAGGAACACCAAGAGGTCGCGGGAGCCTCGATACGCCATCAAAACGCGCACTGATGTGGACATCATGGACGATGGCTTCAAGTGGCGCAAGTACGGTCAGAAAGCTGTGAAGAACAGCCCGCATCCACGGTATATCCCTACAAAAATCTCTCGCAAACACTTTATAATCGTCGATTCAGAAACTAATGTAGAAACCCAAAGGGACTCTTTGAAATGCAATATCTAGATGTATGGTTCAGCATTACATTTTGCACTACAAGGGAGATATTATGGTCTCTCTAAAACCATTTGCTTCGAAGCACCAATGGGGATTGAAGCATGAAGGGTATGTCCATTTGTGGGGTGCGATCTAGAGTCGACAACATTAGCTACCATGTGATTTCAGCATTGAAAATTGAAAGAATATATTGGATATTGCAACATGAGAAATCATATAAAAGATCTGAGTTGAATACCTCCTTCATTTGCTAATAATTTGATTTGAAGGTGTTGCTCATAGTTACCCTCAATTGAAAGATGAGAGCAGAAACTGTTAATCGGTGGAGCACATATTAAAGTTGTCACTGACGATTAACGACAGGTTGTCTAGCTTTACGTTGCGCGCGGATTTGTAAGTTAACCTTACTGGAATGTTTGTATATTCTCAGAAACTACTATCGGTGCACCACACCGCAATGTCCAGTGCGGAAGCGGGTGGAAAGAGCAAGCGAGGATTCAGGCATGGTGATCACGACCTATGAAGGCACGCACTCGCATCACACGCCAGGGTTTATTCATCGTCCAGCGCCCGAGAGGACACCGCACCCGAGCAACCCGCCTCCAGGAGTAGGGTTCGGGCATCGGACCTCCAGCCTCTTGCCCCTGCCCCCCGAGTTTACCACGCTGGCCGCCCTACACCAGATGCGAAGCCTGCAACATGTCCTCGCACAGCAGCAAATCCAAATGCCGCCCATGCCGGGGAGATTGCAACGTGAGAGCCTCCTCCGAGCGCAACAGTTCCTCGCACAGCAGCAAATGCAAATGCCGCCCATGCCGGGAAGACTGCAGCTTGAGAGCCTCCTCCGAGCTCAACAGTTCCTCGGCTTGCACGACCCCGACGTCAAGCCGGGGCCCTTTCCCAATTTTGATGGTAACCACTTCATGGCCCGGCATGGGTTTCCATACAGGCCCAATTTTCAAACTGCGCCGCCGATGCGGCCGCAGCAGCAACGTCCTCGGGCGCCGGAGCCCCAAGCTGATAGCGATCTGGTGCGGCGAGTGCTGGAAGCCGAGGAGTCAGCGCGCGACGTAGAGAGTCCTAGAGAAAGCATAGATTCGCCGAGAATGTCTGCCCCACAGAACGATTTCGTGAGCCAGATTCAGAGTAGTTTGAGGAGCAGGGTGGAGCTTGAAGCGCGGCGGAGAGCGGCCCTTCTCGAGAGAGCAGCGGCAGTGCCACGGGGATCGGGTCCCGTGTCGCGGACACGGAGTACGAACTCGGGGGAGCGTCCTCCACGGAGACGGGCGCCCAGTCCCACGGAGGACGAACTGGTAGATGGGTTACTGCAGGAGATGGCCAAACGGGGAGAGTCAAGCTTGTCCAGATAACGGTGGCGTTTGGGCCTTCGCTCAATTAATGTAGACTATCTCCTCCAAATCCCTAGCCTCTTTGTAAATTTCCTCCTAGCCTTGATGTAGACATTTGCAATTTAATTGTCATTGTAGGAAGCAAGTTTTGCACTCTTGCTCTTCTAATTTGGGCACCTCCAATGGTGACTTTGGTCTGATTTCATGTTTTGATGGTAAATACGATCATCAATGTGGAAACGAACCGTTCATTCTTTAGAAATTACTTTTTCTTGTTTAATTGGAATAAGAATAACCCTTTATAATGCAATGAGTTTTTTGACACATTTGCCCAAAAATAATAACATATCAAACATACATAGACTCTTCATCCTCAATTTTTGACTAAGAATGCAAACTGTATCCAAACTTTAAACATGAATGAACTCGAAAATGTCCCAACAAAGTGACAGATTTCATCCGTATAATGTTTTAGATACTTGCATTGATTTTTTTGGTATTTCGACAACTGAAAATGTGCAAGTATATATTAAATAACAGTTCTATAAATTCAAAAGGGAATTGATATGTGCACATCTGGGGTTTGATATATGCAGCGGGGTGCAATAATTTTATCATAGCTAAATTTGGAAAGTTTGAAGTTAGATTTGGATTCTCAGAACTAGATTAGTCTAGATTTGTAAAGGAGATTAGAATTGAACAATGCTCAGTGGAAAAGCATAGTTTATTTTACAAACAAGAGTGAAAGTAATAATCTGCTCCCTAGCTAAGCTTTTCCATTGGGTATTGTTCAATTGTAACCTCTTCTGTGGTTTTAAACTAGATTAAGGTATCTAAATTCAAATTTGATTTCAAGATTTTCAAACTCAACTTGTTGATAATAAATATCTAATATTTACCCCCTCACTCAATGTGCATATATCAAACCCTAGGTGTGCACATATCAATTCCCTTAATTATTAAAAATAACATAGACACAAAGTTAGGAGAATGAATTAGAGCTCTAAGAGATTTAAAGACCCAAATAGAAAATGAATGAACACCAAAAAAAATATACACTGAAAAATGCATTGTTGAGATCAATGATCTTCTCTTCTTGGTCTCAAGTTCTCAATTCATGTTTATACAAAATTCAATCTTTCTAAAAACTAATACTTTTTCTTTTATTATTTGAAGGGGAAATTACAAGTAGGGGCACAAAAATGAAAAATATTACAGAAAGGGGCATAGTTTCAAAATAATTACAAATAAGGGCACAATTCCAAGTTCGTTTTTTGAAAATTTTACTAAATTTTTTGTTTAGAATTTGAGACATTTAGATACATCATATTAAATGTTAGATAAATTCTAAAAAACTTAAAGGCTTCTCCAAATCAAGCCTAAATAAGGTAATTTTAGTAAAGGGGTCTTAAAACTATGCCTCTATTTGTAATTATTTTGAAAATGTGCCCCTATTTGTAATATTTTTCATTTTTGTGCCCCTGTTTATAATTTCCCCTTATTTGAAACAATGATTTTATTTTATTGTGAATTATTTTATAATACCTGATAGGAAAAATCTATGTGCGTAACATTACTTTTCTTCTTGTGACAAGTTAGAAAAAGGATTGCATGTATTGCCTTGCCATTCTATGGTGACTCTCACATTATAATATATAGTTGGTGATGCATGTGTGAAGATTGTGCTGTGTTGTCAATAACTCAATTTTGATCACTATAAGAAACCTATGTTTTTTTTCATGTATTTTGTTGCACATCCACTTTTTTTGTGTTACAATTGATGTTAAAATTAATATCTCAATGTTATGTTTGATGTCATTTGTTAACATAAAAAGGTGGACGTCCAAAAAAATTTGTTAAAAAAACACAATTTTCTTACATTGGACTTATTGAGATACATTTGATATTGTTTTTACACTTTACAAAGTGTGGTAACTAAGTTCTACTTTTGGTTCTCATGTATATTCATTAATTCACATTCATGTTTGTATATAATATTTTTCAATTTGCTTCATTTGTGCCATGAGTAAGTATGGTTTTTAGTTTGTTCTTTTCAAAATTATTAATTGGTAATGGCAATTGACAAACCTCTTAGTGCCTTGTATGGTTTCATAAGATAATCCTATAAGGTCACATTTACCTTCATCAATGATAATTAATTGTTCCAACTTATGAAAAATAAAATTAATTTGCCTCTTTGTAGAAATTAGTTTTAACGTTTCATATTTTAACTTCTTGCTTAAACATCATATTTTTTTAAAAGGGAAAACTAAATTTCCAAGTTGTACCCTAATGGTATGTTTAAGTTGGTCACCTTAAACCCAAAAGGTTACAAAATTTCCAATTTAATAAATATGGTGTTACTCTTGATGTTATACTAAAAAGCTAGACTTTACTTTTGACTCAAAAAAAGGATATACCCTTGTATGTCCATTTATTGATGCTTTTTAACAATTGTGATAGTTCAACAATTAAATTTTATGATGTTTAGAATTTTAATAATTTATTGCAAATTGCTTGATCATTGGGTAATTAAATCTGAATAAATTTAAATTATCAAACGTTGGAAGGTAACCATAGTACGTGTGGTGCACACAAGTTTAAAGAGGATTTTCAAATAGAGTAATGAATAATTTTACAATCTTATTGTTGAATAAAAGTGCAAGAGCAAGATTAGATAGAAGAATGAGTTAATTAAAGTTAGAAACACATGGACAAAACTTTATTCTTAATCATTTGCAAGTATAGATTTTAAAAAATCAATCAAGGACTCTTTCTGATGGGTCCATACGGCGTATAGCCGTTTTTATAATAGGAGAAATTTTTAGAAGTTATCTATTAGTAACTTTAAATTTTGAATAACTTCAATTTGCCATGTATGTATACTTATTTTCAACCAAACATCTTCTATCAACTACTATACTTTTTTTGAAGTTTATGAGATAAATTTAACTATTTCAAAATGTACATGCATCTCAACCCTTGTTGGAAATTTGGGGCTGTCAAATGTATTTTGATGGTTGTAATAAGTACTCGTATGTTGAGTACAATGACATATATCAAATTATGATAGGCATCGTTGTATACAAATACATTGAGAAACAAGACGGCTAAACATTTATGCTAATAATGGTGCATCACAAATATTGCTACAACATTTCATTGTCTTCACTAATTTGATCATGGATTTTAGGGCAAAAAGAGAAACTGGATTTTTGCAACTTTGGTACAAATGATAACCAATAATCTAGTGTGATGTTGTTAGGAAATCCATGGTACTAATAACCTCTTTAGAAAAAATCTTGTTTTTTTACAAATGATTGTCTTCTTTCAAAGGAATGAAGTGTGCCATCTTTGTTGAATAATTTACAACCACAAAAATTAAAGAAAGAACTCAAAGTTGATAGGATTGAAACAAAACCTTTAGAAAGAGAAGATCTTCTCTTGAAATTGTGTCCAAATTGACTAAATGTGTCCAAAATGACAAAAATTGTCAAATTAGACAATTTTTGTAGATTTAGCCATGTTGATTTGGACATATTTTTGTCATTTTAGGCAGTTTTCCTTGTAGTGGACCACCCTTACTAGAAAATATGAGAGGGATACTAGAGCTTGTAGAATCAATGCACAAGTTCTTCAATGACTTGCTATAGTTGGTATCATCAAAAAAATTGTAAGAAATCATTCCAATAACTTGTTAAGTCCAAAATTTATAGTAGTTTAATAATTGGAAGTAGCTTGAAAACAAAATAGCATGCATGCAATACAAGGGAGCAATGTCAATTTGGACAATTTTTATCAATTAGGGCAACCTTGATTCAGACATTTTTTTTGTCAATTTGGACATGTTTTTGTCATTCGAAAAGTTTAGTCAATTTGGATGTGTCACTCTAGACAAATTTTCAATGAACCTAGGCTCATTTAGAAGACAAATGTGCTTTAAAAGATAGAAGAAGTCATTTATTACTTTGAACTTGCTTTACTAATGTCAAATCATTATTTGATGTTAAAAACTAAAACATCCATGGACAATCTTGCATAAATTTAATAAACATCTAAGGAGTTTGCTAAGATGAAACAATATTTATGCAAAGACATAACTTTTGTGGATTTTTGGATTTGGTTTGTCTTCTATTGTAAGCTGTTTTTTTATTTGCAAGGTATAGTTTTTTGAATTTTTTTACAACAATCACTATTGTTTTCAAAAAAATAGACGATGTTGATCTAAATTAGTACTGTAACATTTCAGTAAGCTTGTCTACAATTTACAATGTAAATGAAACAAAACAATCAAAGATTTTGTAATTGCTTGTAAAGCCATTGGGTGTAAAGCACTTTTAAGTTATGTCTTTCTTATAATGAGGCTCCCATAGGAAAAGGGTTTTTACTATAGACCTTGTAATTAATTTTGTATAATGAGAATATCTAGAAATATACAATTGAATAAAACATTTGGTTTTTTTTGTATTATGAGAATACAAGTTTAGGTACTTGTTGTATCAACATAGGCAACAAATTGGTTCAAAGTAAAATTTCAATGTAAATCATTTTACACATGTATCCCTCTCTCTTCTATTGGTTCTTTGTTAGGAACTTAGTGTAAATCACTTATGCATGTACCCTTCTCTCCCCTATTGATTCTTTGCTAAAAAGACTTTGTGTAAACCACTTTATGTATGTACCCCTCTCTTTTGTTGATCTTTTGCTAAAAATACTCAACTTAAACCACTTTATGCATGTACCCCTCTCTCATGTGGTGATTAACAATAAAATATGACAAGTCACTGAAAGTTACACCACAACACTCTTTTGTAACCAATTAGAGTGAATTGCTTCACCAAACATTAGCATGTTCCTAGCAGTTGCACCACAACACTCTCTCAGCCAATTAGGATGTGAATGTATTTATATATATGTATTATGAGAATATTGTTTTCAATATAAAGTACAAAATCTTTGTTTATCTAAAAAATATTTGGCAAAAGCTTGTCAAGATTGGAGCGATCTTTGAATTTTGAAAGGCCTCCTTGGCAATGCATCTCCATTTTAGGTTGTCTTTTCATGTCAAGCAAGCAAAGAAGCTACTTAAAAATAGTTTTTATTACATGTTTAAAAACATTTTACTAACCCAATAGTCCATCGTATGTCATGCACTCCTTGAGTTGAAAATTTTATAACTGCTTGAGTTATTTTACATTTGTTCCACATTTTTCTTCGAAAATGGGATACTCAAAGATCTTAGTTTACAACAAGAAAATACACACTTGAAAACACAACAAAATTTTAAATTTTTATGACAGAACTACTGTAGTATAACCCGGTAGCCATTGACTTGGGCTCTCGAATTCAAGACTTGAGCTTTCAATTTCAGTACTTGAACTCCTTATCCGTTGAGCGCCGAGGCCATTTTTACAAAAAAACAGGTTTTTGGATACTTACAATTTTAATGCATCATATCTCAGTCACTTGGATGATTCACAAAAAGTGACCTTTGAAAATAGTGGAACACTTACTTAGAAAACGGCTTGTAAATTTTTGGAACAATTGAGTGTGGGAGATGGGAGATTATTATATAACATTTGGTCAAACAACACGTGATGGCAAAATCTCATTTTTGGCAAGTAGTTGCTATTTAATGATTTAAAAAAAAATCTACAAGCCTTTGATTCATCTCAATTTTTTGAGTAACAAGATCAAATGTGAATGCACACACTTACAAATTGTTGAAGATTCTACTTCTTTGTAGGTTAAGTTTTAGGGCTTCAAATTGCTATTGCATGGAAAATGATGATTGGCCCAATTGGTGAGGATTGCCCGACAATGGTCTTGAGCATGCTTGAACTCTTACTAGTGAATTTCCTGCTACCACAAAGCACATGCAAGGAAGCTTGCAATGACTATTGATTAGTTGTAGCTTGTAAGACATTACTTGCCACCACGCCCCGTATGGTGTTTCACCCAATTAAAACTCTTGAAGCACTTGTACAACATTTGGCTTGCCTTACCATCACTCCACTTGCATAAACCACTTGAATACCTTAATAATTGTAATTTATGACAAAGTCAAAAAAATAAATCTAGTACCTCAAATAGACATGTAAAATCTTGTGAAAACCATTTTGGTACTCACGGACGCTCAAGGATTAACCATGTTTAACCATGCTCATAACTTAAATTATTTCACTTACAGACACAACTAATACAATCCTAATCTATTATATATAGATGTTCACATCTCGGTTCACATGCTTTTCAAATTTGTTTATTTTTATGTGAACACAAACATCATCCAATTGAAACGAGTACATTCAAAATTTCACATAAAATGTCACCAATCAAATGTTAAAAGACTTGTTTTCATTAATATGTCAAAAAGGCATGGCTTTGTCTTTGAAATGGCTACTCCAGGGATTGAAGAGAATTGGCAATTAGTATATTGTCATTTGTTTGGTATGGCAAAAACACTAGTTGGATTTTGAACGTGTAAATCGAAAAAGTAGAGAAAATGCAAATAGACAAAAAATCAACAAATTAGAAAAAAAAATTGGATATTTTAAACGGTTAATATGGAGAAGAGACAAATTTTGGCTTCCCTACTTTTTAGAATATTGGATGTATGCTAGTTTGAAAAATGAACAATATGCCAATACTCAAAGCCAAAATGG
Source organism: Ulota crispa (assembly GCA_963920765.1). NCBI lineage: Eukaryota > Viridiplantae > Streptophyta > Bryopsida > Orthotrichales > Orthotrichaceae > Ulota > Ulota crispa. Next base: position 29,045,050 of record OY987242.1, read on the forward strand.
AATAGGTATGAACATGATAATTTCAAACACTTCTAAAATTCAAGCTCTTGGGTGGTTGGCGGCAATTTAGGTTCTACGTTATGCAATTTTGCAATAATGCAATTGTCTCGCTGTTTCCTTGCTTCTAGTCTTCTACAACTAAGGCTTTGAATTCTTGGCAATGGTGGTCATCCTCCTCTTTTTGGCAACCAATAACTTTCTTATGTCCCCTTTACTTGCTTGATCTCCACGCACCTCGTTATAGAGCATTTGGTTGCTTGTTTGCTCCTGCTAATATCTCACCAGTATCTTTTAGAGACTTTTTGAGTTGCCGCTTTGCTAATCTAAAATATAGAGTGCCAATTTTAAACACTCAAAATATGTTGCTATTGCTTTCAATAATGTTAAATTGAACTGCTCTTCTAATTACAAGTTGTCAATTTCTTATACTTTGTTGATGGTACTCCCTCCAATCTTGCTAACTAATCTTGCTCCTCTAACATTGTTGCTTCCAATCATTTTAGTGCCTCCCATTGCACCGTTGCAACTCTTGCTTCTAGCATCATGAAGGAACACCTCTTATTTGCTTAACTAGATTGCTCAAAATTTGGTGCTAAAAAGTTAAGTTTTAGAAATGTATTCCTGCAATCACTTTATTTCAATATTATAGTTTGTGAGTATTACCAACAATGTAATTAGTGAATACACTCATTTTTTCAAATTGTTCAACTTCTTTCCAAATTTACAATAATCTAGTATTTGATTAGGGATTAATAATCTTTAAACAACTAAAGTTGTCACTAGAAGAAACTTTGTTGTTTTTGTTTGTCTCCCAATTTTTGCAAGAGAATGATTTATTCTTATTGTGTGATATTATAAAAAAACAAATCAAAATTTCCCTTCAAATTCTAATCGAAGCGATTGCAAGTATTGATGATGATTCTGATCATCAAATTCTCATAGAAAGTGAAGAAAAGCGAAACCTTTAAGATTATTGTGTTATCTTAGTATAGAGCAGCTTTCTCTTTGGTTGTATTTTACTGAGTTTTGGATTTACACGATATCTAGAAAGGGAAATTTGTTAGCTTTAATTAATATATTGCATTTAGAGATTGGTTTCTAAAGGGTTATTGGAGTCAAGCACATTTGAATTTAGATAGGATATATGCTGCAAAAGCTTCCAACGATGTATGAGAAAATGTTCAATGGAGAAAGACATAGCCAAATTTCTTTAATGGAGTGATTAAAATTAGTTAGGATTCAGAGTTGAAGTATGCTTTTGGAGATTTAGAAGTTACTCCCTCTATCCCATTATAAAGCTCCAAAAAATTTCTCCATGAGGGATTAACTATATTTTTAGTCATTATGCTAGCGACAAATGCATTCTAGAATCAATATACCACCTACCAAATATATGTAAAATCTCAAGTTTTTATGTTGCCATTTAGACACCCAAATTCCATGCAAAAAGTACCATATTTGTGCATAGTTTGTGAAGGCTGCCGGCTCCTCATTATTCTAGTCTTTGTACTAATGACACATGCGTTCTAGAATCAATATACCATCTACCAAATGTGTGCAAAATCTCTTGCTTTGATGTTGCCGTTTAGGCACCCAAATTCCATGCAAAAAGTACCATATTTGTACATGTTGCTAACTCCTCATTATTGATGATTTAAAGATTAGTAGCAACAATGATACCTCATATGGGCAAGGCCAAGCTTGCTAGGAGAGGAATGCTATCTAATTGCTTAACTTACCCTATGAGATCATTGGATATGACAAATGCTTTCTCAGCAATTGAAATTAGCAAAATGAAGCTTTTTAGTGGGACAAGAACTATGCCTAATTTGGAACTTTATATTAGGACAGAGGGAGTAGTTTAGTATTTTTGTGAGCACAACTTATAGTACAAGTAATTTGGTTTGGTAAATGGTATCATTTACACTTTTGTAGACCTTGTGCATTCTAGAAGGGTGTGCACTTGTAGATTTGATTTGGTGCATAGCAGCATGATATGCATGTCAAAAGTTTTGTAACATGATGTACTGCAACCATTTTGAGACTCAAGACTTGCGTTGAGCTATATAAAAACAAAACCAAAAAAATAAAAACAAAAAAGGAAATAAAAAGCAAAAAAGACAAAAAAAAAAACAGAAGAAAAAACAAATAATAATGGGGATTGATATGTGTATCACACTCTTTCAGCTATTTTACCACACCCTGGGGTAAATTTTAGATTTCTACCATCAAATAGTTGAATTTGAGAATTTGGAATTCAGATTTGAACTTTAGAGACATTGATTTTGTCTAGAATCATAAAAAAAGGTTGTAATTGAACAACATCCAATGAAAAAATTTAGCTCGGGAAAAAATGTTACTTTTACTTTTGTTTATAGAAAAAGATATGCTTTTTCATTGGGTGTTGTTCAATTACAACTTTTTATGATTATAGACTAAATCACTGTCTCTAAGTCCAAATCTAAATTTCAAATTCTCAAATTCAACTTTTTAATAGTAAAAATCTAAAATTTACCTTGGGGTGTGATAGAATAGCTGTAAAAGTGTGGTAGAATAGCTGAAAGAGTGTGGTACACATATCAATCCCCATAATAATCATCATAACAGTAACAAACTATTTTTTGAATATTTTGGGTTAGGAAATAAGCCCTGGCCAAGTAGCTTGTTGACAAGGTAGGAAGTCTTGTCTTGACTGTGCTTTTGCCTAAGCTCCTAGCGGTTGCTCTCTTGTTGTTTTGTTTAGATTTTGATGCAGATAAAGATCGAGTTGAAGGGAAGAGGTATCACAAAGGAGGTGATTTTTGGTTTAGTTCAAAAAGGAGGAGATTGCAAAGAAGGCTTGGAGTTGGATACACAAAGCAAGAAGTGAAGTTGTGCAAGGGAATATCAAAACCAAGGGTCAAAACTTGAGTTGTGGAAGCTCCAAGGGGCTCATTAACAACAATATAATATACTTTGGGAATTACTATTGCAACACTCCAAATTGCTAATGGGACACCCCTATGAGCATAAAATCTGATAATTCAGTGTTATTTTTTATTTATTCAAGTGGAAAGAAATCAAGACAAATACAAACTTTTGTTGAAATATTATTGCGCCAATACTTCTTTGATATCTTTTTACTTTGAATAACTCAAAAGTCCTATATTTTTAGTTTCAAATTTAAGCACACCTATATTTTTTTTAGTATAGCCTTAGAATGATAAAGATGAAACAAATATGTTGATCCAAATTAAAAAATCAGCATTAAAAATCACATCTCATGCTCACAAGGGTGTCCTGTTAGCAATTTAGGGCGTTGCAATAGTAATCCCCTACACTTTTTTCTCCTTTTGGATGCATTTTGATCATTCACTAAAAGAAAAACGGGCATAAACAACTAAGTAATTTTGTTGTTGTGCAGTTATTGTGACCATATGTAGTCATTCTATAATTGTTATATGGTCACATATGGTCACAATAACTGCACTATAACCAAATTACTTAGTTGTTTATTGCCATTTTTCTTCTAGTGATTTTTGCACGCCCTCATGCTCAAGGTCTTGGTGGTGCTTGTTGTTTGAATAAGTGCATGAGAAGTTTCTTTGTTGTGGCTTATCAAGTCTTTGGACATTTTGGATATGGATTATAAAACTTCTTCAAAGAATCAAGTTGTAGATGAATTTTGCAAAAATTGACTCTTCATCTAAAGAATCTTTAATTGTAGTCCTTAAGTAAGTTGTAGTTGCAAACTCATTTAATGAATAATTCTTTTGTGACAATTATCACACCTAAATATTTTGTGATTAGTTCTTTGATGTTTTTTCTCCCATATTTTTTATAATTGTCATTACTAGTGTTACTCAAAAAAACTAAAATGTTGGCCAATAGCGTTTAAAATTGAGTTTTACTTGACTTGCGCTGGTTGAGATAGTCTTCTTAATTTGTGTATTTTTGTTCTTGTGGTATCTCTAGTGTGGCTATTTACCTCACATAGTCATTTTTGTTTACAAACTAAAATCAATAGAATAGATGTGACTTCTTTTCTATTATTCAATTTAGTTCTTAAAAATATGCAACCTTGCATTAAGGTGGTCTATTTTAGGAATGCATATAACACAAAATATCTAAAATATATTATATAATATAAATTTGTCACTTTGACCCACTCATTTATAGCAAATAGGATAAATTTTAATGCCTTAGAGGCATTAAAAAAAAGTTCTTGCAAAGAGATTTTCAATAGAGTTGATGGTGTTTTAAATGTTTGATTGAATGGTTTGACATGCCCTAAAAATGTAAATCTATTTTAGAAATTTGAAAAATTGATTAAACAAAGTGCAAAAAATCTTAAAATGTCACTACAAAATTAAAGAATTATCAAGAAGTCAAGAAATTAGTACTATATGTTACTTTTAGAGTTTGTTATGATTTTTGTGCATCAAACACATGCTTATAAGGACTGGGAGGCCATGCTCATCATTACATTCCAAGTTAAGAGAGTTTAAGTTGATATACATTTTGTATTGTTTGGCCAACATCTTGCAAATGTTGCTCAAATTGCCAAAGATGATTCAAAATAAGTTTGTCAATATCGCCTCTGTAGATTTTGGGGAAAATTTTGTGGATGCCCCTAAAGTTTGCAAAATCTTCATAGATACCCCTGCATTTTTAGAAACATGACAAATACCCTTGGATCAAAAAATTAGGCATTTGTTTTGTTGTGCATGTCACTTCCCTTCTCCCTTTTTGTGCACTCAACATAATGTTGTAACCTCTAAGCACTCAATCAAACAAGTAGATGGGCTTGGAGTCTATGCACATAGATTTCTTTGTTGAGATATCCTTGACCTTAGCCTCTTTGTTAACCTTAACCCCTAAAGGACCAATCACTTTTTTCAATGAAAGTTACTGAAAACTGCCACTTTTGGGGGAATGAGTAGAAAAGTATGAATTTTTTTTTTTTTTTTGGAATCCCAACTGTAAGATCTTGCCCTAGACTATGGGACATAATTGTGGGGAAAAATCAGCTCATTCTAGATGTAGAGGAGTGAGATATTGACATCTGAAGTGAAACTAAAAGTTTTTTCCCTACTGCCCAAAAATTTCACAAGCCTTTGATTGCCCCTAAATATAAAAAAATGCTCTACACAAACTTGAGGTTTATTTTTTCCATGTAGAAGACCAAGTTAGGTAAATGTGGGAGAATTTTTGAATGAATTGGAGGTGTGAATTATACTTTGTAAAATCTTGCAATGCCAAAAGGCCATGAAATTTGCAAATACACTAGGCAAAATTGGAGGATTTATGTAAAATTGAGAAATATGAATTACGCTAATCCAAATGGTGAAAACCAAGGAATCTTTGTCTACTACAACTTCAAAAAAAAAGAATTCAAAAAATAAATTCACATAGAGCACAAAAAAGTAAATTACCAAAGGCAAAAGGAATGGAGGTATGGGAGTCCCTACTTGCCTGCAAACTAAAACTTTTCACTCATAAATCAAAATTGAATGATTCAAGCTCCCCACATATACATAAATCTAAGGAATCAATTTCAGATTTTTATTTTGAAAAAATGTTATTTAAAAAAAAGGTTTTGGCTGCCCGATCTTGCATGTTTTTAGAAATTCATGCATAACTTCTTCAACAATTGTCAAAATGAAGCATAAATTAGATGCCCATGCAAATCTTTGAAATCTTCATCTTTAATAAAAGTGTTGAAAAATCACGCAAATTAGTTTAACTATAGGTACATGCCCAAAATCCCATTTGTCCCCCATAGGGACAATGGTCCTTTAGGGGTTAAACAAGAATCATTGAACAAGAGTGGAATTCTGTGAGCCATTTTTAAAAAAATTAAAAAACCTCAATGTTGGTATTTAGTTTTGTTCATTGTGGAAGGGAGCTTCAAGCTAAAGTGAAAATTTTAAAATTGAAACTATAAATTTTAAGTTCAAAATTCAAAATTCAAAATTCAAAATTTTAGATTTTGAATTTTAAATCAAAAATCAAAAATTTGAAGTAAAAAACAGAGCACGTTTTCTAGATTTATTTTAGCCAAGGTTGCTGAAAGAAGTAGTGCGTCTGCCAGAAGAACTGTTCTTAGTTGTGATTGCTGCAAAAGAGAGCTGCACTTGAGCAATGGAAAATTTACTAGGTTATTTCTGTTGCTAATGAGTCAAGAATACTATTGTTGTGAAGAGCCCGAGTCAATGTTTGGTGGTTCTTTGTCTTAGTGATCTGGCAAGCGCCAATTTTTTCTTTCTCTTGTCAAACCTTTTAAGTATGTTCAAATACAACAAGCAAGGTATAAAAACAACGTATATGTCACTGCAGTCTTGAAACAAAGATAAAAGATGTGTCTAATTAGAAACTACGGAAATAGTGGCCAGTGCTTACGCATTACTTATAACATTATTTCCAAGGGAATTGTATGAGGAAACTCTAGTGATTGTCACTTCCTCTTTAGTATAATTGTATTGCATGGTGTTATAATTTCATATCCTTACTATTTTTCCAAAATTGCAGAAGTAGTTTTGTTGAAGCTCTGCACTTGTTGTGCAATAAGTTTTTTTTAAAGAGCCTGCAATTGCTTGCGTAATTTGAAATTACATGTGAATATTGTATTGATTGATGGATTATGTATAGTTGTGTTTTATCAACGGTCTTTGATTTAGGTTGAGTGAGATTTGAGGAAGTCATCTTCAACCTCCTCTATGAAGTGTCTTTAGAGTAGTGCTTTCACTCGTTTTCTTATCAACATGCTATCAATTTTTGGTGAGCTGTAAATTCTACATAAAATAGTTAAAAGTAACAACTCTTGAAATAACTTGAGAAATTGAGGCTTGTGTGGAGGCTAGCAAGTAGTCTCCAATAGCGATGGTGGTGGTAGCATTAGCATTTAGCATTGACAAAGCCGCTGAGGCAATTTTGAAACCTTGAAAAGGTATTTTGCAGTGATATTCAATATGCAAAAGAGCTGCATTGAGTTTTGAATTTTCTTGGGCAACGATTTGCAACCAATGAACTAAATTATAGTTTTCAACAATACTGTGAGGACCTTAAGGTACATTCCCACTTCGTGTTAGGAGAGGTATTAGCGGAAGAAAATTAGATGTGTATGGACTCACTTTTAGATTACATTCATATTGGTAATATTTTTCCTAACACCAAGTGTAAGTGTACCTTTAGAATTGCAGTTGGAGTATTCTATTTTTGTAGCAACATGGCACTCCTATACCTCATGTGTGCGGCTTTAATGATGTCCAACTTAGATACTGCAAAGAAGAGTAGGCGGTGAAGAGGATTGGTGGTCAACAACTCCCTCAACAAGAAGAAGGTGTCATTCTTGACTAAAGACAAATCTAGGAATGTGATGTGGTTTATACACAGGCCTCAAGGGGTAACTTACCTTTGCATTTTAGAAACAACGTGCAACAAAATATAGATATCATTTTATTCATTTTGCGTAAATTTTTTAACAAACTTACAAATAAGGTAAGCAATTGGCCCGTAAGGATCATTGAAAACCAAAAATCATTTATAAGTGATTTAGGTAGCCTCCAAATGTGGGTCATTAGTATTTTATACATATAATTTAGTGTGTCATATATTGGATCATTTGGACTGAATTTAATATAAGCTCGGTGCATAGTTAGGTTAGGTGCATTGTAACTTTTTGGGCAATTAAATGCCTAATTTCTTCAAAATAAAATAAGTAGTTTCAAGTCTTTAATTAGAAAATGGAGTTGTATACTTCTTTGTCTAATCCTTCTCCTTTCAACTCATTTTTCAATTCTAGATTTTTTTTTATAAAGAATCTAACCTAGAATAAATCATATTGAAATCAAGTATAAGTAATGATAGAGTTTCATCAAATAAGTCATTTTGCCAATTATAAGTAACAATATGGATTCTTTAATTCTTGCCTATAAGTTAAATAGTCCCCCTAAAAAAATCCTTGCCGCACGGGGTACTCAAAATACATATAGAGTGCCCCTCTCCCCCCAAGAAACGGGTTGACTTTTTGTGACTTATTTCATGTGGGACATGCAAGAGGAGTTTTTTCACATTTGATGTTATTTGGTGGATACTTGTGGATTACTTTAACTACGGAGTGACTTATGTCTTGAATGTCACCAATGTGGATGACAAGATCATCTATCAAGCAATGAGAAATAATCTCATGGATCAATACCCTTGTGATGCAATTGATTTGAACAAGGTGATTGAAGATTTGGACATTGTTGTGGAGGAGGAGATGATCAAGCAGCACAAAAAGATTCTTGATACAAATTTAGTTTTTTTCCTTGTTATTATGTTTCAATCATGCAATGACTTTAAGGAAATAAGCAAAAAGTATACATATGTATCAATAATATAATGTTGTCAAAATTGAGTTAGCAGAAATGGACCAAGGCGTTTGGTGAAAATCATTTTAAAATACAGGGAGGTAGAAGAGAGATGTGGTTGGTTCCGCCAATAATGTGTTTTTCTAAATTCTACAAAATTAGGCATTTAGACTTGGAAATAGGGATAAAATCAAACACCCAAAGCACACAAGAATGCAAAGTTCTTGGTTTTCATTTGGAAAAAACTCTCATGTTAATTAGTCAAATTTAAGTGAGCTAAATTCTACACATTTGTATGCGCAAGATCTTAGAAACGAACACACATTGATGAACATGGCAAGAAGGAGCTCTTATAATTGAAAGGGTGGTTTTATAAAAAAAATGTCATTGAAATCTTCATGAATAATACATCTAATTTGATTGTTTTGAAATTAGAGGATGAAGTGCTTGTGAGTATAGGAAATATACAATGTACATGCACTTTTGGAGTAAATTTTAAAATTTTGGCTTCTAATACAATGAAAATTATCAATCTGATTCAAATTGAAGTGAATTATTATTTTGCATAAAAATCAAAATGTTGGTATACATATGATATAGGCATCATCTTTCATGACTAGTGCTTGAAATTCATTAGGAAACTGTCTTCCTTAGTTACATTTTACAATATATGTTCACAATATTTGGAATTGGAACTACCACTGGTTCTATAGGGATTAATGTTGACATTGAAAATCTTGTGAAAGCAAGCTACTTCATTTATCTCAGAACATATGCTATAAATTTCATGAAGTTTGATCGTATATATTAGAAGATACTAGCATTCAGAGTAGGCATTTTTTTATTTTAACTATCTTTTGTGGAAAAAGTTTCACTATGGACTTTGAATTAGGAAAAAGCTTATGTTGAATTATTTTTTTTTAACAATATAGAAAAATTATTCAAAATATATATATTCCACCTAATTTTGAGTTTCTAAAAACTAGTTAAGCAAAAGGAGGTCTAATATTAAACAGGAAACTAAATCATTAATAGTTCTGAGGTGCAATTGTAACAAAATAACTCCAATAGCAATACTATTTTACCAAACCAACTTCTCCTTTCTAAAAAAAATTCAAAAATCACGTGAAGTGTATTTAGAAATGAATCTTATAAGTTGTTTTTCCAAGAAGATGCTTGGGTGTCTAAGGAGGAGATTGTACATAACTTTCTCACCACTAGTTCAAATGGAATGAGTAAAAGCTTGACATGTAGAGAAAATATAATATTTGAAACCAAAAGTTTTGAAAATGTTAATTTGACTACTGCATACTTTTTGTGTTGCTTGCTTAGTATGAGTTTCAAGTCATTGTTTTGTAACTCTTTCTCTTGAGCTTGAATTGAAACAAAAATATTACCTCCAAAATGCTAAAAGTTTCTATGTCTTTTGCAAAATTTTCAAAAAGTTTCCCTAGAACTTGAGGTAATAGGAGGTGGCCCAAAACCCAATTTGTACCTTGTGGGGCCTATGATAATACATGAAATAAAATAAAATCCATTGTACAAACATAGCATTTGTTTTATGTTTAGAAAAACATAGCATCACTTACTTTTAATTGCAAACTATGTTGAAAACAAAAAGACCCCACCTCCTTCAAAAAAATCAGTTTTTGGAAAATGTACATTTTTTTACATATGCTTCAAGAAGCAAGCAAGATTAGACTTTCAATGCACGTACAAATGTTTGTTTGGAGCAAAAATGGTACCCCATATGGATTTTTTTACTTACAACGTTCAACATATATATTGGTAACAATTAAAAAAATACAAAGCAGTACATTCAACATTCAAACCATTCACTATAAAAAATTGCAACAACTCCTCAAATCCGCAGAATTATATGCCCTATGTTCTTATTTCAATGATAATGCAACTTGCTTTCTTATTGCATTTCCGTTCTCCAAGTAAACCGTTCTCCATTCTCCACCACCCACATAATGGAAGTACACCTTCCATGGAGAAGTGCTCCCATTGACTCCTTTTTTCACTCCACTTCTCATTCTTCATGGAAGTTTTAATCTTGGAGAAGGTGTGCCTACAAGCAATTTATCCTATATTCAATAGACCTTAATTCAAAAAACTAGTTACAAAAGTCACAATATACCCAATGCCATGGTTATGGTATCATCTAAAATATAATCATGTCAAGTTTTTGTATCAAGTTCCAAATTCCAAAATGAGTGAAGTATGGGTTAGTTATCAAGATTTCAATGAGGGCAAGTCAAAGTTAAGCTCAAATTTGAAATTGCCCTACTATCACTTCCTTAGAGATTTTGGTCATCATACGTGATCATATTTTTTCATTTTCATTTTTGGCCTTCTTCTTCCTTTCCTTGGCCTTTGTGGTTATCCATAAGTGCTAGCTAAGTTGACAAATTTCAATTGTCTTTTATATTTTGCAATTGACATTGCTATAGCTAAGGCGTTGGGGCACAAAATTGCATATCTAATTGAGAACTTCATAGCTAATACACTATATGTTTAGCAAATTTTGGTCATATGGGAAAAATTGCACTATTAAGTAAAGAACTCTAAAACCTTTCTTGCAATACTTGTAAACCCAAATTTGAAACTAAACCTTAAAAGATATGAATTTTTGAAGATAGATAAGTGATAGTAGGAACATAGTGATAATAGGGTAAACTAACTAATATACCCCTGATACCCCTAATGTAAAAATATCCCAAGCACATGAAACTTTAAGTCTTTTAATCTTTCATTGCATTGATTTTTGGTATTTAAATATTAATTGTTTGAAAATCATTTTTGCAATCATCGAATAAATCATAGAGTATTATGATTAGACTAGTTTACGTACCCGCTATACCAACGGAAGCAACAAAAATATCCCTGCAATAAAAAAATTGTGCAATAGCAATCTTATCCCTGTGCCCTCCTATCCCAATGCCTCCTATCCATGTGTCCCCTATTCCCGTGCCTCCCTATCTTTGTGCCCCCTATTCCCGTGCCTCCCTATCCATATGCCTCCTATCCCCATGCCCCCTATCCCCATGCCCTCCTATCCCCGTGCTCCCTATCCATGTGCCTCCTATCCCATGCCCTCTATTTCCATGCCCCTCTATCTCCATGCCCCTCTATCTTCATACCCCCCTATCTCCATGAATACCTATTTCCATGCTCCATATTCCCATGTCCCCTTATCATTGCATTAGTATACTACTTGTTGTACCAACGGGTTTATGCCCCCCACCCCCTATTCCCGTGCTTCCCGATCCTTGTGCCTCCATATTGCCGTGCCTTCTATCCCTGTGTCCTTTATCCCCGTGCCCCCTATCCCTGTGCCCCCATATCCTTGTGCCTCTTTATCCCTACGTCCCCTTATCCCCGTGCTCCCCTTATCCCCGTGCCCCCTTATCCCCGTGCCCCCTTATCCCCGTGCCCCCTTATCCCCGTGCCCCCTTATCCCCGTGCCCCCTTATCCCCGTGCCCCCTTATCCCCGTGCCCCCTTATCCCCGTGCCCCCTTATCCCCGTGCCCCCTTATCCCCGTGCCCCCTTATCCCCGTGCCCCCTTATCCCCGTGCTCCCCTTATCCCCGTGCCCCCTTATCCCCGTGCCCCCTTATCCTTGTGCCCCCTTATCCCCGTGCCCCCTTATCCCCGTGCCCCCTTATCACCGTGCCCTCTTTTGGCCGAAAAAAAGTTGTGGTGCAACTGCCAGTGACTTGTTGTTAATGTTTAGTGAAGCAGACAAAAGAGAATCATAGGTGATTTTACTTTATCCATTTATACCATTTTGATTCAAGTCATGCCCAAACCTAACTTATGCCCGACCTTAACTGATTGAATGCTATCATATGATAAGCCCTAACTGACTGATGGCTATTCTTTTATTAATATAGATTACGTCACACTAGGAAACTAGCTTCTCTAGTAAAAAAATTAACCAAAAAATAACCAAACAATTCAGGTATGATAAAAAAAAAAAATCTACTGTAATCACAATTAGAAAGCAGCATTATGAAAATTAAATAAACGAAAATCTTGTGAAAATATTCACTTTCATTCAGTACTGATTTGAGAAGACATTGTGAATTAAATATTTCCAATCTTACAAATAATCATCTGTAAATATCAGAGTAGAACCTTTGTATGAATATGATATAATAATCGTAATTTGAAACTATTGTATGATACTTTTTCTTTAATTATTCTTCAAGAGTGAACTTTGTAAATAGTTATTTCTATTTTTTGAAGATCCAAAGTATTAAACTTATAAGAGATTGATGATTGCAAGGTTACGACTCGATTTTTTTTTTTTTTTTTTAGTCTGTTGAAAAACTAGTTTTTAACATACTTCACAAGGCGCTACCCAGTCTTGAGCATTTTAGAGGTACAAATAAAGGAAAACACCAAAAACGAGCCTTCATTCTTTTCACAGCATAAGAAATCCTATGTCTTTGGAGATTTCAAAGTGCCCTCAAGTATTGTCCATAGTGATGGCACACGTAGAAGCCTTTTGATTATTTATGAAAATTGGGTGTCTTTGATAAATAAATAAAAACTACTCAGTAACCCCAAAATTTGAAAGTTCCTATAGTGCCCCTACTATCACAGTATCACCAAAATGTTTAAAATGTAATTATACTTCAACTGACATTTGCGGGGTTGTATATATATGTATATATATATATATATATATATATATATATATATATATATATATATTATAATAATAATAATAATAATAATAATAATAAAAGAGCATTAGGAACAAAGTTTTCTTGAGGCTATTTGGACAAAAAAGAATTGTTTTTCTTAACCCTAAAGGACCGCAGTCTTTATTTGTGAATTTCAATGTAAAACTGTCACTTTTGGGGGAGTGAGTAGAATAGGAGAAAAAAACTTTTTTTTGGAAAATCCAACCTTAGGATCTTGGCCTAGACTATGGGAGGTACTTCTTGGGAAAAAATCAGCTCAATTTAAATGTTGAGGAGTGAGATATTTACATCCAACGTGAAGAAAAAAGTTTTTTTCTTTACTGCCCGAAATTTTCAGAAGCCTTTGACCATTGATAATCCAAAAAAATTACTCCACGCAAAGTTGAGGATTTTTTTTATCATGTTCAAAACCTAGTTAGGTATGTGTGGGAGAATTTTCAGATGAATTGGACATGTGGATCATACTTTGTAAAATCCTGCAATGCCGTAAGGTCTAGAATTTTACAAATACACTAGGCAAAATTGGAGGATTTATGTAAGATTTAGAAATCTGAATTACTTTGATCCAAAAGGTGAAAACCAAGGAATCTTAGTCTACTACAACTTGGAAAAAAAAGATAAAAAAACAAATACACAAAGAGCTCAAAAAAATAAAGCAAAAAGTTTTACAAGGGGGAAAAGGAATGGAGGATTGGGAGTCCCATACCTACCCGCAAACTAAAGCTTCTCATAACTTTCATCTCATCTATCAGAATTGAATGATTCAAAGCTTTCCAAATACATAAAAATCTAAAGAACCAATTTCAAAAACATAATTGAAAAAATTCCAATTTTTTTTTTGGTTGCCCAATAATCCCCTGTTTTTTAGTTATTCATGCATAACTTCTTCAATAAATATCAGAATGAAGAAAAAATTACATTCCCACGTAGATCTTTGAATTCCTCACCTTCAATAAAAGTTTCAAAAATCACGCAAAGTAGTTTAGCCATAGGTACATGCCCAAAATCCCATTTGTCCCCTGAACGGACAACGGTCCTTTAGGGGTTAAAGTACACTCCAATTTTTTATGGAAAAACCCTAAAAATTGAGTACCTACACATGTGCAAAAGAGTGGAAGCTACAAGTTTCAAGAAAACATGGAAACTACAAGAAACATGTCTTGAAACCACTGTGATCCACAGTGAAAAATCTACAACTTCCTCTTGCAAAAAGGGTTAAAAGAAACCCTACCCAGCCCTACAACCCCTAAAGTAGACATACCCATACTCGACCGTTTAACCCTTTAAGGACCACACCCATTTTCACAAAATCCACTAAAAACAAGGATGTAAACTTAGGTGTGCAATTGACTCAAATATGGACCCATTTTCAATAATCCAACCGTACAAATGGGAAGTACACCTTATTTATTGTAAAGCACTAAAATTTCAGCAAGATCTACCATTGGAGGTGAAATATTATAATGATTGAGTGAGCAGTATGCGGAAAATCTTTAGTGTTTCATGCTTGTCTGGTTTTGAATGTTAATGCTTCATGCAAGCTTTGATTGAAAAGAGCCTTACATTTCTAGAAAGGAGGGTTTCTAACTTTTACAATAAGACCAGTTTCACACAAAATAGATAAAAATAGCAATCACAAGGTGTAGCTAAGTGGACAAAAAGGGTCAAAAAACCCACTTTCTTTGCTACCCTAAAACAATTCTACAAGAAATTTGATAATTATTTTGGAAAATCCAATTGGTGAAAACAATCAATAATTGGCCTTAAATGTAGGATGACATACTTTAAAGCCAAAACAGCAACACTATTTTAGTAGATTTTCAAATACTACAATTATACTACTACAGTGTAGGAAAACAATTCAAGCGTATTTCTTAAGCACTTTGAAATTTTTTAGAATTGTGCAATTGAGATTTGACATTATTCTTGCATACTTGATGTATTGTGTTGTTGATTTGATCCATCTTTGACAAAAAACGAATATGTATTTTGAAGCCATGCCGTACAAACAATATTATATGTCAACTCACATACTTGATTGCATTGTTATTTTTTTAGATGGATGCAAAATTCTTGTGATGACATGCATACTTCAAGACCAAATTCCAAATTATTGAGTGATTTCAACCTACAGGCCAAAAACCACTCCCAGCGACCAAAATATGGTTGCATGGTCCTTAAAGGGTTAAGGGTTTGAGGTACAACAAGGCCTCAGAAAGTTTAAGAAGAAAACCCGTAGGATTAGCCTTTCAACATGCTATCATGGAGCATCATTTTTTGTGGAAAAATTATTGTAAAATATTTTATATTAACCCCTAGCTTTATTTTATTTTTGCAAAAGTCATTGAAAAATGCCACTTCTGTGACAATGACTAGGAAGGTGGAAAATTTGTTCTTTTATAAAAATCCAACAGTAGGATCTTGCCTTGGACTATGGGAGGTACTTGTGGGAAAAAAATCAGCCTATTCTAGAGGTAGAAGAGTGATTTATTAACAATTGAAGTGAAAAATAAAATAAAATAAAATCCTTGTTGCCTAGAAGTTTCAGAAGCCTTTGACCTCTCCTATATCAAAACAATTGCTCTACGCATAGTTGAGGTTTATTTTTTCCATGTAGAAAACCAAGTCAGGTAAGTGAAGGAGAGTTTTCAAATGAATTGGAGGAGTGAACCATACTTTGTGAAATCTTGCAATGCCAAAAGGCCATGAAATTTGCAACTACACTAGGCAAAATTGGAGGATTTATGTAAAATTCAAAAATTTGAATTACTTTTATCCAAATGGGGAAAACCAAGGAATCTTATTCTAACACAAATTGGAAGAAAAAAAAGTCAAAAAACAATACACAAAGTGCTCAAAAAAATAAAGCACCAAATTTTACAAGGGGCAAATTAAAGGAGCGGAGGTTTGAATTGGGAGTTCCATACCTATTGCAAACTAAAACTTCTCACTCATCAATCAAAATTGAAATGGAATGATTCAAAAATTCATATATATATATATATATATATCCAAAGGACCAATTTTAGATTATTATTTTTTAAACGCAATTCTTAAAAAAAATTGGGTTGCCCACCTTCCCCTATTTTCTAGAAATTCATGCATAACTCTCGAGGTGCCACTTTGTGTATCTATAGTATACCACGTGCAATAAAGTGATTTTTGACCCCTATTTACTTTTTAATAAACTATGATTTCAACCTATAATTTTGAGCATTGTTTAATCATGACTATATGATTCTATTGCCAAAATCTCCAATCCAAATAATATATCAAATGATTTCTAGAGAAAGTTGAAAAATGAACTAAAATGACTTTTTTTTCAACTCAAGTATTTACAGAGAACACATTTAGATGACCATTGCATCAATACTCCAGAAATATAAACTTTCAATAGAGCCTCATTTTTTATAATCTTTTGTGTATTTATAAAAAAAAAAAAATCTTATATAAAATAGGGGAGTGAAAGTTATTTTCAACTTTGTAGTGTATCATTTTACTTCAAAAATTTGTAACTAATTATATTTAACATATAAAATTATCAGTAATTCAAAACATAAACTTTCAAAGTAGGGGAACCTACTCATGTTTTTTTCTTTTCTTTTTAGTTAAGTTTTAGAACATAAAATAGGAGGATCAAAATTTTATTGCACGTAGTTTGTAGGAATACACTAAGTGACCCCCCCAATGTAAATTCTAAAAGAAATTTTTGGGCTGCCTAGATAGGCAATCCTCCCCAAGTTTTCATTAATTCATGCATAACTTCTTCAACAAATGTCAGAGTGAAGAAAAAATTAGATGCCCACATAGATCTTTGAATTCCCCACCTTCAATAAAAGTTTCAAAAAATCACACAAAGTAGTTTAGCCATAAGTATATGCCCAAAATCCCATTTGTCCCATGAGGGCCCAATAGTCCTTTAGGGGTTAAAGGACAAAGTTATAACTTGGAGGGTCCCTACAAGCAACTCTAGACTAACCTTGAAACTGCTTGGATGTGTTATGTTCCAATCCCAACCCTCCCAAACTAGCTTAGCAATCAACATGTGGCAAGATTTCATGTGCAAGTACATGTCCATTTCTCCACTTTGGGTTCACAATGAGTGGTGAACATGTCAGGGGTAGATTTTGGGGACCAATCAAAAAAAGATATATCTAAGGTAGGAGGTCCATAAACCGACCATCTAAGCCCGCCTAACTCATCAATGATAGTAATAGATATTCAAAGGAACATGTCACACATTTCTAAAATGTGAACGCAATTAGGACCCAAGCAGAATTTGAGCCTCCTAAGGTAGGACCATCCATTCCCAATCTTTTAAGCTTGTGCAAGTTAGTACGTTAGAACAATAGTGCGGTGCAAATTTTTCTTCAATGACTTCATACAAAATACTGCGACACAATTTTTTTTTGAAATTTTCACACAAAATTGAGTTGTATATAAATTTCAGAGTGCATAAAGTGTTTTGATCCCATAGACAATCACTAGACTCTCCTAATCCCAATCATAACCAAACAACTTGCTCAAAATACTTCCTATTTTTTTTTGGAACACATGTCATGACCTCATTAGACTTAATCTTGAAATGGAAAAAAATTCGCATTCAAAGACTTGAAAACAGGCTAGTTGAAAATAACATACCCTACATGTTGGGTTTGGATCCCCGGTTAGGAATGGGTGGTCCTACTTACCTTACCTTATTACGAAAAGAACCAGAATGCGTGTGAGGATAAGCCTATTTATTTTTGCATATTACACATTATTTTCCTGGGACATTTTCAATATTATGGAAACATACAGTGAAGAACAAAAGTGAGTACTTGAATAGAGTTGCCAACTGCAATTAGCCATTTCTGATAATTGAAAATGTGAACCGTGAAAGCCTTTGTTCAAAAGTTTTAATTAACATGTTTAAACCACATGTGTGAACACGAAAAGGGGAAAAGTGACAAAGCTCTTATCAGAAGAGAATCTAAACTCCTTAGGGTTTGAGGACTCGGTTTTGCTTGTTGCCTTTTGCCGGAGTTTGAAATTCATTTCCCTATATGTCCCTGCTTGTTTTTAAAGAAGTTTTTGAGGTGTTGATACTGCACGTCTCTAGAGTTTGTGAGGACTCTTAAGATTCTCTATTGTTTGAGTATGGCTCTTATAAATGAGATGAAGAAGAATGTTGCGTTGTCTCAGCTTAGGAGTGACGAATCAATAAGAAAAGTAGCAATTTTAGTTGGTATGAGTCAATCGTGGGTGGCAAAGTTGCGAAAGGAGGTTGTTGGAGAGGTGGAGAAACAGAAAGGAGGGTGTCCAAAACATTTTAATGCAAGAGAGAGGTGACATTGTGTGACCTTGCTCATTGAAGGTCGTCTTGGAACCGCATCAAAGACAGCAAGAGCATTTTGAAATGAGACAGGTAAAATTATGTCTGACACTATTGTGAGGCGTGCTTTGAGAGAAGAAGGTTTGGCTGCACATGTTCAACAGAAGAAGCCATTCTTGGCACGGAGACACGTTTTGGCACGGTTGAGGTTTGCTCAAAGGTATGCAAACTGGACAATTCATGATTGGAAACGTGTTATCTTCAGTGATGAAACGAAGATAAATAGGTTTAATTTGGATGGTAGGTCTTGGTGTTGGATTAGAGATGGAGAACATGTTCAACCGCAACATCTTTGTCAAACAGTGAAACGCGGTGGCGGACATGTTATGATTTGGGGTTGTATGACTGCATTTGGACCTGGAGCTTGGTATAGGATTGAAGGTATTATGGATTGGCATAAGTACAAATTTATTTTAGAAAAAAAATTGTGATCTACAATTTGGCATTATAGTATGGATCCAAGCAACTTAGTGTTTCAACATGATAATGATCCAAGACACACAAGCAAGTTGGTGCAAGAATGGCTTCAATCACAACCATTTGAACTTCTCCAATGGCTTGCTCAATCACCAGACTTGAATCCCATAGAGCATTTTTGGACTCTTTTGAAACGGCAATTGAACGAGTTTTCTACGCCTCCAAGAGGAATTGAGGAATTGTGAAAGCGTGTGTACAGTTTTTTCCAGTTTTAGTCAAGAGGATTGCTTGGCACTGTATGAAAGCATGCCGCAAAGAGCTGCTGTTGTGTTGGTTGCTAGAGATTACTGGATGGATAATTAAAGTTCTAAGAAGTAAGTTGAACAATATTGAGTACTTGCATATAGTTGTTGATTATAAGTTGTAAGAAACTATGTAATTTTTAATTTGATTTGTGGTTTTGCATACATGTTCACAACTCTATTTACTATTGAATACAATTTATAATTTTGAAAAATGTTATGTATATTGTTTGTAATTGTGTTTTGAAGTTCACTTCTTGAAAAGAGTACTCAGTTTTGTTTGTCATTGTACAATGGTCCTTCCAAGATTTAAAGAATGAAAATTACACACAACGTACTGAATAAAGTGTTGTCTAGGTGCAAGAGGTCCAGGAGGATCGGATTGACTCAAAATAAGTCTTACTCAACTTTCGACAACTTGATAGGGACTAAAGCCACTAAACTTGGACCAACTGATTTGCTAGTGACTTGTTGGCGACGTGTAAGTGGACCAATCATCCCATAGAGCTTGAAATGGGCTCGGTGAATTGCATATACTGTAGGTTGATAGCAGATTCAGCATAAAATAATTCACCAAAATTTTGCCTAATTATTCTATAAAATTCTCTTCAAAAATACCCAATGTCAAACAATTCAAAAATTAGAATGCCAAATATTATAAAAGTTATTAAGCTTAAGTAACAATGGAAGGTCAAGGTTGATTCCAAGAGGGCTCAATCTACTGCAAATTTTTTATTAAGGGTTAATTTTAGAAAGTGGAAGATGCTTAGAAATAGGCTTAATTCTACTAATTTTTTTGATTGAATGCCAAATGATAACAATTTTTTTGAAAGTACCTAATCTTGTTTAATTCTAAAATTTGATGCCAAATAGATTTTTTCTGAAAAAATAATCACTTCAGCAGTGAGCAACCAAATCTGCTCCCCGCCTACAATATGTGTTTGTGGGGCCAAGGTGATTTTTTAATCTTTTCTCATAAACTAATAATCTACCCCCTATTCAAGACTTGGTCAATTTTAGGGCATCTCAACTGCTGGCTCAAACATGCTCAAAGTCAAAGTGGATGAAAAGGATTGCAACCCTAGTTTTTCTTTCTGGCTTCTTGCAATCAAATTCAAAGTTCCAGTATTTGATTTTGACTAGTGTATTTGCCTCCTTCCCAAAACTAACCTTACTAATGAGGGCACTTAGGCTTGTCCCTGTTCATCAACAATGTCAAAAAAAACCCTGATTGCAACCCCTCTCAAAACCCTCTCAATACACTTTGTCCTATCGTGTCTAGCAAGGGCCCTTCAAGACACTATTCATCGTAAGTTTAGTGAACTTTATCCTTTACTTTCCTTAATAAGTGGTGAAAGGATTACTTATGGGGTGTATTAAAGTGCCATGCCACCTTTTTGAAGAGCATGGGTGGAGATCAAGGAGTTTGAGACCCTTCAAAAATAGATGAAAACCTTTGAACATGCTAGGACAAATGGAGAGGTTCTTATCTTTTATCCTTCTCAGAGGTTTTTAACAGAATCAAGGTTTTTGATTGCAAATATGAATCCATAATCCCCAGATTCAATCTTGAGATAGTAAAATTTAGGGAAAATTTCATGGATACCCCTTAAGTTTGCCCTATTTACATAGACATCCCCGATTTCTCATAAATTACACAAATACTCTTGGTCCATAATTCTCAGGCCTTTGTATATGGTGCATGCCATTTTTTCCCCCTTGCGTGCACACTCCTTTTTATTTGTTTTATTGCACTCCTTGTTTAACCCCTAAAGGACCGTTGTCCATGTGGGGGACAAATGGGATATTGGGCATGTACCCATGGCTAAACTAATTTGTGTGTGACATTTTGAAACGTTTATAGGCAATGGGGAATT
The DNA here is from genome assembly GCA_963920765.1 of Ulota crispa. Taxonomy (NCBI): domain Eukaryota; kingdom Viridiplantae; phylum Streptophyta; class Bryopsida; order Orthotrichales; family Orthotrichaceae; genus Ulota; species Ulota crispa. The sequence continues at coordinate 29,066,072 of OY987242.1, forward strand.
CAAAATTATGCATGGGCATCTAATTTTTTCTTCATTCCAACATTTATTGAAGAAGTTTTAAATGAATTTTTGGAAAACAAGGGAGGGCTCTCAAAACCGCACCTACTCACAAACTAAAATTTCTTATAACTTTCATCTCATCAATCAAAATTGAATGATTCAAAGCTTCCCACATTTATAAATCCAAAGAACCAATTTGAGATTGTTATTTTAAAAAAAGCAGTTTTAAAAAAAGTTTTTGGGCTCCTCGCCTTCCCCTATTTGTTAGAAATTCATGCACAACTTCTTCAATAATTTTTAGATTGAAGAAAAAATTAGATGCTCACATAGAACTTTGAATTCCCCATCTTTCATAAAGGTTTCAGAAAATCATACAAAGTAGTTTAGTTGTAAGTACATGCTCAAAATCCCATTTGTTCCCCAAAAGAGCCAACGGTCCTTTAACCCTTAAGCGTCAGGTGGGTCACCGTGGCCTGCCTTGACTTTGGCTTCTACAGTATTTTGCAACTGGTCACCAATAATATTGCCTTAGAACATTGCAAAAGTCAATAGTACATGATGATTCCATGAAAATTGCAATAAAGGTAGTTTGAGACCTAACATATTGATTCTGAATTTGGGGTACCTAAAATTATGAGTGTATTTGAGGAATTTTATTTTTGCCTTCCATGGTGCACTACGCATTTATGATCACTTCTAAAAAGAAATCAGATCAAAATTAGTTTTTTTTTGGGCTACAGTGGCTTTTTTTGGAGGCAAAGGACATTTTTCGTCCGGGCCGACGTTTAGGGGTTAACCCCAAAAGGACCATTGTCTGTTCAGGGGACAATTGGAATTTTGGGCATGTACCTATGGCTAAACTACTTTGCGTGATTTTCTAAAACTTTTATTGAAGGTGAGGAATTCAAAGATCTACGTGGGAATGCAATTTTTTCTTCATACCGACATCTATTGAAGAAGTTATGCATGAAAATATGCAAAATGCTGCTCCCTGGGCATCCAATTTTTTTTTTTTAAATTTCATTTTTTTGAATAAAAATCTGAAATAGGTTCTTTAGACTTATATAGACATGGGGAGCTTTGAATCATTCAATTCTGATAGATGAGATGAAAGTTATGAGAAGTTTTAGTTTGCGGGCAGGTGTGGTTTTGCTCTGAAAAAATAACTTATAACCTTCATTTTTGAATGCAAATTTAACATTTTTGCAAAATAAACTATTGGAAAGGGTGAAAATTGCTTGCTAGAACAATCTCACCATAGGGATTATTGTGATTCAATTCCATTGCAAGGTTATTAACAATGTAAGATTTTATTCAATATCAAACCTTCTTCTATTTAATGTTTTACTTAAGAATGAAAATTAAGTATTTTTTTTTTTAGTTTTTTCCAAAGATTCTCAACTCAATTCCCCACCATAAACAAATAAACCTCAAAACTCCATGGTGCAAAAATTTTAAGTTAAAAAAGTTCAAAGCCAAATAATCTAATCGTGCAAGGTGCAAAAAAGCTTGTTTTTTACACTTTAAACACAGATATCTTGCAATCTCTGCAGTCATGTTTTTAAATTTTGAACGACACATTCTTATACAAGTCTAGTACAAGATCGTACGATCAGATATGCAAAAGACTAATCTTCAAACTTTTTTACTCTTTACCATAGAAGTGGCAGTTTTGAGTATCTTTTGACAAAATAAAGGCCATGATCATTTAGGGGGTTAACATTGGTCATGAAAAAAAAGTAGAATGCATGACGAAACAAACATCTGAAAACCAAGGGTATTTGTGTAATTTCTGAAAAACCAGGGATATCCATAAAATTTTCCCTAAATTTTGAATGGCGGGTGAAAAATTAGAGCTTTCCATCCTGGCCCCACAAACACGTATGCCCTTAAAACTGCCACACGTGGCTTCAACGGGGTGTTCTTTTCTGGCCCTAGAGTGGTCCCAGGTGGCGACCACCTGTCACGATGTCATTGCGTCACATCACATAGAAGATTTGTCCATTAGAACGTTCCTGATTTCTTTTGGTACTTACACGCAGACATGCAGTTACCCTTTTAGGCAATTTCCTGATATCCGCCGGTCTTCACTTGACTACTTGGGCCACACACCCTACTTTTTCATTCGTCAATATTAGGATCAGACCATCCTTATCTGATGTTTATCCCTAAACGGTCGTTTGACCACAGTTTAAAAAAACAAAAACAAAATAGTTTTCGAGCTAATTTTTTCATGTTCCATGCGTGCCCATTACATGTATGTAGGGTAAATTTGATGGATACTCTTGAAATTTGTTGTTTTTGTAAAGACGTCCTTAGATTTTCAGAAATCGTACAAATACCATATACATCTCAAAGGAGCATCTCAAGGTAGTTTTGCAAGTAGGTTTCTTCAATTTTTTTGTTCTATCTTTGTGTGTTCCTATGTTTCAAACAATTTAGAACACACAAAGATGAAATAAAAAGATCAAACAAAATACTTGCAAAATTATCTTGAAATACTCCTTTGAAATGTCAAGAATATTTGTGTAATTCCAAAGAAGGGCATATGTACAAATATAGAAATTTTTAGGGGTGTCCATCGGATTTTCCCTTACATATACTTGTGGTTGCATTGTCAAGAATATGAAATATCCACAAAACTTGAAATGTCAAGTGATAAACAATATTGCATACCATATTTTGATTTTAGCTCCATTTTTTTACTTTTTTTTGTGTGTCTTGTAGATGATCTCAATTGGGTTTGAACATTGCTCACAAATTAAAGATCACTAATAAAAGCTTGTGAAGTTTAGTTCTTCATTCCATAGTTTGGTTTTAAAGTGTTTATGAGTTTTAAGACGAAAACAAGGTGGTTGGAGAACCACGTTGAGAAGAGTAGTTGTAGCATAGTTGCATTTTATCTACACCAAATGGTGCATTTAGGTTGCCTCAACAATTAGGTTGCCTTACTTTGGAAAGTTATCTCATGACCACCACTTGCCCACTTGGAAGTGCATGCAACTCTATACATATTTAAATTTCACTTGATTTACAATTTGAATATTGCTAGTTTGTCTTTCTACAACTTTGAAATATTTGTCAAGTCTTTTAGAAATGATTTATTACAATAATTATTACTGAAAAGTACTATAGCAACAATAAGTATTTAAATAGTATGGAATGTCAAGAAATTAGTATGGGGCAACCTAAATGCACTATTTGGTGTAGTCATGTTTCCTGATATGATGGAATGTTTCACCACATATGTCATCGAAACTTACAGTTTAGGAAAAACACCTCTTGGGGGAAAATACCGGGAGCGGCCCAAGAATACGGTTGTATTAATCAATGTGAGATGATACAAGACAAAGAATCCCTCTTATGAGGGGAAAAATACCCGAAAACCCTTAGATGGGGAGAAAACTCAGAATGTTCTGAGCTTCAAAGTAAATTGGCAAAGTATATATCTAGTACATTTGATTTTTTTCTACACTACGGAACATAGGGGGTGTGGTTACCCATTCAACACTAAATGCTGATTCTAGTGCTAGCAGGGTGTTTTCTTCTTTCAGTTTTTGATGTATGGACCTCCAGGTTGCCAACCGCGTATGGATAGTTGTGGGGAGTCGACTCCAACAACAAGAACCCATATAGAAATTTATGCTTTATACAACAACTTTGAAAATCAACTCGTTTTGCAAAAATTAAAATTTCTTGATTTAAGACTTTTCAGAGGTAGCAATAATTTTAGTTTTTATTTTAGTTTTGGAAAATATATAATAAATAGAGGATGTATGGTTTTAGTTTTTAAAAACATAAGGTAAAACTAAAATTTGACAGTAAAGTAATATTGTTGAACATTTATAGTTTAGATCCTCGTGAGGACATGCAAGTGGTTGGCCATGTTCAACCTCCAAAGAAAGCTAATGCACAAATAAAAAAAAACATGTGGTTGTTTTAATGAATCAAACATAGAATGAAGAATAATGTTCAATTTTAAAATAACTCCAATACTTACACACCATTTTATAAAAGTTTCATGAATATTTAAAAGTGAACTTTACAAGTTATAACAATCCAAATATAGATGATACAGCACTTTCCAAGACATATATAATCATATTCAAGATTGCAATTGATAAGATAAATTTTATTTTGCTTCCTTACAACCTTCCTTACAAATCAATCAAAGTCTACAATCTACATCCATTCAATTGTGGACATCTACAAAGGTGTTGAATTCTATTTAATTCACCTTGTTATTGAGAGAGTATGATCGAATGAATAGAGCATAATACCTTAAGTTCTAATTGAATGAAGTGATTTTGACTATTGAACTAGATGATGGGATATATTCATAGTTTTTCTTGAGAAAATTTAAAAGTAAATTGAATTCTTATCAACATCCTTTGTATCTCCTGTTCTATGCCTACAATATTTGAATCACTTAAAAGAACAAGGCTACAGGGGTTTGATTGGGATGTGCCCATCGATTATTGATTAACTCATTTACAGGAGGTCAATTTGGAAATCACAAATGAAGGTAAAAATATGTCCTTTTTCCTGCCGTATTTGAAATGTAATGGCAAGAGTGGACCTTTGACATCAATGCCTCAGGAAATGAATGAAATGTATTAGACTGTAGAGGAGACAGTACACACAAAAATTTAAATTTAGTTAGTGCAAGACTTTAAATAGTGCAATACTGGTGTGAGACTTCTTTGCACTAATTTGAATGCATTTTTCTTGATTAATCTGAAAAGATGGCATGCATTTTGCCCTTGATTTATATGTGAGATTTGGGTCATAACCTTTCTTTGCCCTTCAAGTAGCAACTTGGTGACAAAGTCTTTGCAATGTGACATCATTTACACACTTTAATCAAGCTATGTGCTTGCAAATCTCCTTGGAATATTAACAATTTAAGTAACATTAAGGTAGCAGCACCCATAATCATCAAATTAAGGGTTTTGAACATGATGATTATTAATAAACATCTAGCAAATTATAGGATTTCATTAGTAAGAGAAAAATTATAAATTTGCACTTTCAAATGTATTATTTGGATACTGTGAGAAAAAGTTGTGAATTTAAAGTGCCAATTGCAATTGCGCCTAATACCAACAACAAGGTTTCATGTTGACATGTTGTACATCCTTGTAATTACATCTATTCACTTCCACAAATTTTTCAAGATTTTAGAGGTGATGGTTATGGGTATAGTGATGGTTATGGATGTTGCTACCTTACTATATCTAAGATAAAATTTAAACACAATAGCCCACAAAACATTGACCCAAATTAGTGTGAATCACTTTATTACTGCCCCTCACAAATTCACCTATATCTCAAATTAAGTGCAATTCAAATTTATTAGTATGGAGCTCAAAATCTTGTGTACAACACAATGTTTCGAGAGAAATTTTAGTTTCAACGGCTGAAATTTAACAATTCCCAATTTCAACCAAATTTTCACTAACATGCATCAATTGTTTCTTGTGAAATTTCTATATTTCTACTGTATTATACTATGATTAGGGTTTTAAAAGAAAAATGACCAAATTTTTATCCAATAGTTTCAAATTCCAACTGAGTTTTTTGCAATACCAATCGGCTGACAATACACTAACCACGGGTTCTCCCAAAACCCTGGTAGAGCAAGATATGCCTGTCACACAATCAAAAACAACATCCTGATGGGTAAAGATTTTCATAGGGGCAAGGATTTATTTTATTGATTTGGCAAATGAGGTATCTCAAAGTGTCAATTGAAGCCATTACATGTTTACGGCAACTTAACCTTTTAAGGACCACGTCTAGTAAAAAAAACAGGTCCTAAATGATTAAGTGACAACAACTAAATCATGAATGCAATGACTATACAACAATTATAAAATGACTCAATTTCACTTGTACAATCATGGTTTAGTCATTGTCATTTAGTCATTTAGGACATGTTTTTTACTAGCGCTGCACACGACCATATTTTGGTCGCTAGGAGTGGTTTTTGGCCTGTAGGTTGAAATCGCTTAATAATTTGGAATTTGGTCTTGAAATACGCATGCCATCACAAGAATTTTGCATCCATCTAAAAAACAACAATGCAATTGGGTATGTGAGTTGACAAATAATGGTGTTTATATGGCATGGCTTCAAAATACGTATCCATTTTTTGTCAAAGATGGATCAAAGCAACAACACAATACATCAAGTATGCAAGAATAATGTCAAATCTCAATTGCACAATTCTAAAAAATTTCAAAGTGCTTAAGAAATATGCTTGTATTGTTTTCCTATATGGTAGTAGTATAATTATAGTATTTGAAAACTTACTAAAATGTTGTTGTCATTTTGGCTTTAAAATTTGTCATCATACATTTAAAGCCAATTATTGATTGTTTTCACCAATTGGATTTTCCAGAATAATTATCAAATTTCTTGTAGAATCGTTTTAGGGTAGCAAAGAAAGTGGGTTTTTTGACCCATTTTGTCCACTTAGCTACACCTTGTGATTGCTATTTTTATCTATTTTGTGTGAAACTAGTCTTATTGTAAAGGTGGGAAACCCTGCTTTTTAGAAATGTAAGGCTCTTCTCAATCAAAGCTTGTATGAAGCATTAACATTCAAAACCACACAAGCATGAAACACTAAAGATTTTTCGCATATTGCTCACTCAATCATTATAATGTTTCACCTCCAACGGTAGATCTAGTTGAAACTTTGGTGCTTTACAACCAACAAGGTGTACTTCCCATTCGTACGGTTGGATTATTGAAAATGGGTCCATATTTGAGTCAATTGAACATCTAAGTTTACAGCCCCTGTTTTTAGTGGATTTTGTGAAAATGAGTGTGGTCCTTAACCCCAAAAGGACTAGACCCCCTTTTTTTAGAAACATAGCAATTTTGGGCAGGTACGTGTGATTGGAGCTTTTCATATTTTAGGTTGAAATTTTAACAGAATTTGGGGACAAGGTTTACCTTTCATATGCACTAAATTTTATGACATTTGGAATTTTGAGTAAAAAGTTATGGCCTAATATGTTGTTTTTCATGTTCGTCAGGCAGCTTGGGCATTTTTCCAAAGATCATTTTTTCAAAAAAAAAAAAAAAAAAAAATGGTTTAGGAGATTTATGCAAATGTAGGAAGCTTTGAATCATTCCGTTTTTATCAACAAGATGAAAGTTATGAGGATTTTTGTTTGTGGACAGTTATGGATTCTCTACACTAAATTAACTTTGAAGTCCTTTATTTTATTCAATTTTCAACATTTTGGAAAAAAAAACAAAACCAGAGGATGTAGATTGTTTAATACAACATTACGACCACTGGGATTGGCATTTTTCATTTCCATAATTAAATTCTTAATAATTTTGTGCTTTGAATCATTCTTTACTTTTTTTGACTTACTAATTTTTTCCCATATGTTATACAACTCCAAATGATTTGAAATTTTTTTGACATGTACTTTACTTAGGTGGAATAAGGAATTTAGAGAAGCACCACCCACATGGCCTTTTTTCCTTAGGAATTTCACTTTTTGAAGGGTAGTTGCTTGATTTTTCACAATAAGTTTTTGAATATTCAAACCATTCTAGCTTCCAATCCACGTGGTGGAAAACTCTGAAATTTTTTCCACATTTTCTAAAACCATTCTTTTACAAGATCCTACAGTCACATATGCATAAAAATGTTTTGTTTTCAAATCTGGTTGATGCTCTAAAAATGGCAGTTTTCAAGAATTTTTGGAGAAAACTTTGCTTGGTCCTTTAGGGGAGTTAAAGGGTTGACCATCCTTGAGTTCCTTTGTTGCGGAATTGAGCTTTTGCACCCAATTTATTTGACTCCACGCAACCCAAGAAAGTTTGATTAAAATACCTGGGAACTGTTGGTTTTTGGAAGTTGTGCAGGGACAAGTGGGGAAATCAAGAAGTGTGGAGATTACCCCCAACTTTTAAATGTACACCTACACCCTACACTCTGGATTCTTCTGTGTAGGCCATGAGAGCATCACTCTTCCTAGGACCCACCAACTCACATGCCAAGTGGGACGGAACCAGGAACCTAGCTCTGATTTCTGTAGCATGCCTTCTGCTGTTGGAGCATGTTTATCCAATCCGTGTGATTCCAATCCAGAAATTCAAAATTCATGTCCAGATTCTTCGGCATTACCGGATGAGCAAACATCCTCTCAAATGAAGCCCAATAGGGGGAGGTTTTGCATCGAGAGAATTACTATGACAAATTTTGAGTAGGTACCTTACTGAAAAAGTAAGCTCAAAAAATAAACTAGTGCTACATGATTAAAGCTTCATAATACAGTTACTTGTCTTTTTAGCAAGTTGGCTGAGCCAAGAAGACTTGCTTTTTGAATTGCAATTAACCCTAAACATTGGCACAGACAAAAAAACATCCTTTACTTCTGAAAAAAGACTCTGTATCTTAGAAAAAGACTGATTTTGATCTAGATTTTTTTCAGAAGTGATCATAAATGCGTAGTGCATCATGGAAGCCAAAAAATTACCTCTTGAGATACATTCATTTTGTTTTGTAACCCAAATTGTGATACATGGTGTTAGTTTCCGAGCTGCCCTTTTTGCAATTTTCATGAGGGCACCATGCACTGTTGACTTTTCCAACTTTTTGAAGCAATACTACTGGTGCCCATGTGCAAAACACTGTAGAATGCTACAGGCAGGGCAAGCCACGGTGATCCATCCGTCCTTTAAGGGTTAAACTTCAATAAAACTTCAATAGGTGGTCTAGTGCGATGTAGAGAATGGGGCAAGATGACACACTATGCCCAAAGGAGTGGAATGCTACTAATGAAGGATTTCTAAAAGTTCAAGAGGTTGGGGCATTGAATTCTAAACAATTGGAGTTCAACAAGTTTAAGAAAAGTGGTAAGCCACATGCAAGTGCTATGTGGTGTATTATGCCCCTATACCATTGCTTTTGAATTGGTTCCCTAAGTGTAACTACCAGATTTTGTGATTTTGTGGCCTTGTTTGCAAATCCTTCAAATAGGGGGTTTTAGATATGTTGTTCACCACCAATTTCATTCATGTGAATGAAATTGGTGAACAAGTTAGTCAAGCCACTATTCATGTCCTCGCATCCACCCATTTAAATATCCAAATTATAATGAACTACTCACCACCTTTTCAACTTTGCCCACAATCACCAATCCCATAAGCTAATCTGGATCCCTTGAACTCCACCATTGTCACTTCTAATTTGGAACCCTTCGGCTCCACAATTGTCCGCTTCTAATCAGGATCTCTTCAGCTCCACCATTGTCATTTCTTGTGCATTGTGATTCCTTGAATGACTTTGACCTGGCAATAAACTCTGCATCCAAATTGTCTAAAGGCGCGGAGCGAGAGCCGAGAGGCAAACATCAACACAAACAGGCGTGGGAGAGACATGAACACAAGCAGAATTAGCGGGAGAGGCTAGAAGGGAGAGGCTTCATGTCGTTTACTCATGAACGAGCCTTGAAGACCTCTTGGAGGTCCTCATGGGTGGTTCACTTTTGTGACTTCATGTTCACCAGTGAACGAAAATTTGTTCACGACCATTCGTTCACCATTTTTTTGAGATATCTAAAACCCCTAATATCTTTACATGGGACATGGATATCGTGCCCAGCACTTGAATGGCCCTCCTAAAGCTCCAAACCTTATGTCCTAACCTCTTCATCTGAATAATAAGGGGTTTCAGATATCTCAAAAAAATGTTGAATGAATGGTAGTGAATGAGTTTTTGTTCACTATTGAACATGAAGTTGCAGAAGTGAACCACCCATGAGGACCTCCTTGAGGTCCTCATGGCTCGTTCATGAGTGAACATGAAGCCTCTCCCTTTCCCTGGCTCTCTCCTTCTAGCTGAGCGCCTATTTCGGGCCTCTAGCTCCTTGTCTCTCTCTTGCTTTGCACCTCGCTCCAATTTTGTTGTGTAAGATTCTCATGCAATTGATAATCAAAATTTGTGCTTTCAGATATTAGCAAGATTTGAGGGGCATTGACTGTGCGATGTTTTTGTTGAATAAATGTTACTCGGTCAAGATTAGGGTTCAGTTTTAACGCCATGAGTATGATGAATCTGGGTAGAAAGCCCTTGTGGATTTGCCTGCTTTTCTAGGAGCCGAGATGCTGAGCAAGGCATATGTGGATTAAGGACTAGCCAAGTCCTAATTCCTTGTTTATGAGCATGCATGGAGCATTGGAGAGCTTGCGTTGCAAATTGGGCATGAATATTGTTTCAGAGGCTTGTGTTCGCAAGGTTCGGTACTTGAGGTGAGGCTTTGTTCTTTTGTCAATATTTGTTACGATCAAGTCGCAACATCTGGACATGTAGGAAGAAAGATTAGGGGTTAAGTGGGCTTATTGTGTGAACACCCAGTAGCTTTACGCACGGGTATGTAAGCATTGCTCGTACCAGATTGCATCACTCAACCTCTTTTGTGACACAAGTTTTGAGGCGCTGAAGACTCTGATTATCATTTGACCTAATTGTTGTCTACATGCTTGCAGCATTGAACTTTGTGGTTATTTGCTGATTGTGTCTGTACTAGAGGGCTCATTGTGCTTCAGCGCTGGGAAACCAGGTTAGGTCCCGGGAGCGTTGGCAATCCACACTGCCGTCTTCGTTGTATTGTTACACAATTTTAGATTGCTTTATTGAGGAATTTTGGTTTAAATCAACGACACTTTGTACGTTGAGCATTGTTACAATGCTCAAATTTATATTTTATTATTAGCAAACCAAAGAAGATTATTGTGCATCAAGGAATGTTTTGTTTGAATGGCTTATGCAAAATTTATCAATGTTCAAAGCTTTGCTAGTAGATGATCTAAATTTTGCATGAATTCAGATGTTTAGGTTCTCATGTTAGGTTTGTATGCCATTTTGCAAAAGTTTAGGGTGTCATGTTTGGGATATGTCACAATTAGGTTCCTCTGCCTTAAGTTTTGGTAAATTGAATAGACTGGCGTTTGTATGGGAGAAAATCCATCCTTAGTTTTGGTCTGAACAAGTTTCTTGTGTTGTGTACATTTTTACAGGTTGTAGCAAAGCGTCAGCTTTGCTCAATTTGCAGAAAGGCTGCTTTGAGGTTCACCATGCTTTCCGTGTAAATCAAATCTAAGGCCACGCTGCAAAGCTAGCAAATCCCTTGCAATAGCATTTGCATTCCTCGCATTCTTTCTAGAACCATGAATTCTCCTTATTAACATTGTCACAACTCACCATACATTCCTTTGTCAGGTCATCATCACCATATTTGTTAATTTGGGTCAAAAGGGTCTTTCTAGGACTTCTGAAAATTTGAGAAATTTTGGGGGGGGAATTGGGGTAATCACCCCAAAGCATGCCCCTTTGGTACACATGTTCTCACCTGAGAGGAGGAATTTGTGAGGGAAAAAATCTTAGTGGCTCAAACTAAACCTGATACTTTTGAATCTAGTTTGATGTGACTATTTTGGATTGAGGTGGAGTACAAAATGGTACCTTTTTTTTTTCCCAAATTAACAAATATGACGTTCATCGTCTTTGGGTCCCGAATTCTCCCGCTTTGAATGCCATGTGTTTTTGGGAAATAAGCCTTAGGCCTTTTCCAAGTTGTAATTTTGGGATTCATAACAACAACAAAATTCAAGAAGAGGATATTTATCAAAGTTTCTAGCAAAAACACTTACAAACAAAAGAAAGCATTGGCAACAACAAAATTGCAATGGGCAAGAAGCAATGATGGTGGAGCTGAAGGGATCTAGATTAGCTTGCGGGACAGAATGGTGATTGTGGGCAAACTTGAAGGGGTGGTAAGTTCTTCACTAGGATGTGGATATTTGAATGAGTGACAAGGGGACATGAACAATGGCTTGGCTAAGTTGTTCACCAATTTAATTCACATGAACAAAATTGGTAGTGAATGGCATATTTGAAACCCTCTAATGAAGAAGCAATTCATCACCGCAACAATACCTGTGGAACAAAAGGGGTAAAAAATGAGACAATTTTGGATTTCCTAGTTGTCAACAAGAAAAAACAAAAATAAAAACCTAATTGTGGTCTAATTTTAATTGAATAAATGGGTCATCAAATTCACAACAAAAACCATAAGGCTAGAAGTGATAAAAAGAAATTTCATCAAACAAATATCAAATATTATCGTTTCTTCTATTAGGAATAATACATGTAAGGTAAACACACTCATACCTGACCCTTTAACAAGGCCTCCCTAATTCTGACCTTATGTACCCAAGATGTACATTCAGAACTGAAATGTACACCCTGGGTACATTAGGAGTTAGTCAAGGGGGAGGAGTCGGTTTTGGGTGGGTCTACCTTATTCAGAACTACACTCCTCATCTGCGTAAGAAGTGTTCAATTCTCGACACGTGGGGTGTTGTCCAATCACATGTGAACACCACAGAAGAACTTTCTCATTGGGCAAGCTTGCAGGGTAACAGGGGAGTAACGTGGAGTGTTCTTCCGGAGAGTCGGCTGTTCAAATTTTATCCGACACGTCAGAATTATCCGAGGCCGGCCATGAACAGAAAAAGAACTAGATATGGACAGAAATCATCCGATGACGTCACCGGAATAGTTCCCCCGAGCCTGCAGCGAAGCTAACGCTCGGTGGGTTTATCCAATGGGGGCCCCGCTCTGCAATATAATTGGCATAGCTCCCACCGTTTGCTTGTCTGACATTAGCTTCTCGTGTGCTGCAATCCATCACACAGCCTTGTGCCGCGATTTCTCTGCCCGATTCACTGATCCATTGATTAGTTCTCTACAGAGCTTCCTCTAACTTGCGGTTTTTTTTACTTCCGCCTTGCTTGTGTCTTGTGCCAGTTTTTACATTCTGCAGCGTTCGAGATTGGAGGCTGTTTTGCTCGTGTACCACCTCGGGCCTTGGTATTCACACAATCGTTGTGTAAGGCGCACTTGATTTGATTTGTCGTCATTTTTCGAGATTGGAGCGCAGGCGACGAGATTGTTGATTGCAGATACCCTTAGTTTGTAGCTGTTATTTCACTCTCTAGCGTCGAGCAGGGGCAGAGTTTTGTGAAGGCTCTTAAGCTGCCTGCGCTGTGGTGTACCCTCTTCCCTTCGACGACGATGATGACCAGCAAAGCTATACCCATTGTGAGCACTCGAGGACCGTTCCAGACCGGAGACTATCTGATGTCGTCCTCACCGCGGAGTTTGAACGCTTCCTCAAACTTGAGTCCCAAGCCGAAAGCAGGAGTGGCTATGGCGTGCAGTGCTGGCCCTGTGACCTCGGGAGACTCTTACTCCACCCTGGGACTCGACCCGGGCGCCACGAAGCACGAGATCAAGAAAGCGTACCGCCGTCTTGCGCTTCAGTACCATCCCGACGTCTGTGATGGCAATCACTGCACCACCAGTTTCCAGCAAATCAATCGTGCCTACGAGGTATGCTTCTTTTTTTTCAATTCCTCCATGCTGTAATCACATGCATTGATATTGATGACAGATTAAAAGTTAAGATTAGGTCTGTCTCTGGATTTTTGTAATGACATGCTGGTTGTGTTATGTTTCTGCAGACCCTGCTTAACAACTCCACACAGCAGTTTGGAGAGTTTGAGGATGACTTGTCGGACAACCTGGAGGGATTTATGGGGGTTGGGGACGATTCCTGGGAAGATTGGGAGGAGTGGATGGGGTTTGAAGGCGCTGGCACACTTGATTTCTCCAATCATGTAAATCATAACTTGTAGATATTACTAGTTCTCCTTCTTCATTGGAGGTCTGCGTGTACATGCACAGCATGTTGTACACGATTTGTGAATAGTCTCAGGATGTACATATTGATGACCCATTGATATCAATCTTGTCTTAGTAGAAGTAGTTTCTTCTTTACCTCTGAAAGAGCAGGGTATTTTTTCAAAACTGCCAGGAGGATATAGTGACCAATTCGCTGCCAAGAGATTTGTGTATTTCAATTAAAGATGTCTGGAAAAATCCTTCACATGATAGCCGAAGGCTCTGTGGAGTTTAGAATGAGGCCTCTGCCTTGTACTTTCATTCTGAAATCGATGAAATATCGTGGAGTAATGCTTTGTTGTTGATGAGTATGTTGCTTATGTAAGTCAGCCTTCAGTAATTTTCTGATGACTCTCTAGGAAGGGATGTCTGTGTTACATCCTTTTGGCATCTGGTTTGATAAACCTCTATGATTCTATCGTCTTGAACATGCATTATACTGCTGTTGTAGACCTGTGAGGCATGCATCCAAGCTTTTGGGGATCTTATCTTGCGTACAGTCTGTTTGGGTAGATCAAATCTTTTTTTGTTAGCATTTAAGTACATACATACATCAGTTACTCATCACGTCCTTGTGATACCGTGGATGTTGTCGAAAATTTCCTGGAAGTGTGAGAAATATATTTAATTTGTCAGCTTGTTGCATTACTTTGAAATTGGTTTCCTTCACCCCTAAATGACTGATCAGAATTTGTTTTGGCAACTTAGTAATGTTCTGCTGGCTAGTACTTTATAAAATAATGAATGAATCTTCACAAGAATTTTTAGAGGATGGGCGCCCAAGGAGTAATTTTCTAAGTCAATGATTTTCAAACCATTTTGACTTGTATAAAAAAAAAAGGGCATGAAGGAGTATGTAATTTTGCTTGCATGTAGGATAGGATAGGCACAACAATTTACACTAGCTGAAATCTTGCTCATAAGCACAACCATTTTTGCTCAGTGCCCTTTACTTCACTTTTGGTTAAATTTTTATATGTTGATCAAGCTTGTCAAAGCCATGATTATTGGTTGATTTCCTTTTTTTTCCCTTCCTTTAAAGCTCTTCCTCTAAAGCTAGCTGAAATTCAAAACTTTATCATACACATATTTTGAAAAAATATTGCATGTGGAAGCTAAAAATTGTTGAAAAAATGACTTTGTACAAGATTTTTCTTAAAACTAATTTCCTATTCCAAATTTTTAGTATGTGTTCATCAATTCAAAAAATATATGAAATGTCTTACACACATGGCTGGCTTTGTTACAAAAAACAATGTAAAAGAGTCCTAGCAAAAAAGTGAAACTAATTAGTGCTAACACCTCCCCAAATTTGAATGCCCCAAAAAAAATTCTCACTCCAAAACCTATAACCTCCCAATTTGTGTGGCATAAATCTATTATCTATTTATTAACCCTTAAACGTCCATAGGGCATAGTATATATGCTGACGTATAATTGTCATTTGCTACCAATAAGAAATTTTAATTTGGGATCTCAAGTAGCTCACTAGAAACGCATTGATCTATTCTTCAACTTCTTTGTTGATCTCAAATGTAGTAGAGGTGTGGATCCATTCCAAATACAAGAAAAATACCCCATATTGTACTGGTCGCAGCGGCACGTTGGGACGTTGAGGGGTTAAAGCATAATGAAGTAATTTGCTACTAGATCCTACAATAGATTGCACCAAGGTTTTATTTGCCATTTTTTTTTGTCTTTGCTATCAAAACAACTCTTTCCTAATGTTTTTTTGGTGAAACATAATCAAGCAACTCTAAGGATTAATCCATAAACGCTAATACTTTGATAAGACAATATTTGTCATCCAACTACTTTGAAATTTGCTTGAGTGGAGTTGCTTAGATAGTGTTAACCCTTTAAGGACCACGCAACCATATTTTGGTCGCTGGGAGTGGTCTTTGGCCTGTAGGTTGAAATTGCTCAATAATTTGGAATTTGGTCTTGAAGTACGCATGCCATCACAAGAATTTTGCATCCATCTAAAAAAACAACAATGCAATTGGGTATGTGCGTTTACAAATAATGGTGTTTATATGGCATGGCTTCAAAATACGTATCCATTTTTTGTCAAAGATGGATCAAAGCAACAACACAATACATCAAGTATGCAAGAATAATGTCAAATCTCAATTGCACAATTCTAAAAAATTTCAAAGTGCTTAAGAAATATGCTTGTATTGTTTTCCTATATGGTAGTAGTATAATTATAGTATTTGAAGATCTACTAAAATGTTGTTGTCATTTTGGCTTTAAAATTTGTCATCATACATTTAAAGCCAATTATTGATTGTTTTCACCAATTGGATTTTCCAGAATAATTATCAAATTTCTTGTAGAATCGTTTTAGGGTAGCAAAGAAAGTGGGTTTTTTGACCCATTTTGTCCACTTAGCTACACCTTGTGATTGCTATTTTTATCTATTTTGTGTGAAACTAGTCTTGTTGGAAAGGTGGGAAACCCTGCTTTCTAGAAATGTAAGGCTCTTCTCAATCAAAACTTGCATGAAAGGTTAACATTAAAAACTAAACAAGAATGAAACACAAGAGATTTTCCGCATACGGCTCACTCAATCATTATGATATTTCACCTCCAATGATAAATCTAGCTGAAATTTTGGTGCTTTACAATAAACAATGTGTACTTCCCATTTATACTGTTAGATTATTGAAAATAGGTCCATATTTGAATCAATTCCAAATCTAAATTTACAGCCCCTGTTTTCAGTGGATTTTGTGAACATGGGTGTGGTCGTTAAAGGGTTAAAAGTTGCCCCCATTGAGGTATTCATGATTCTTCTACGCAATAAAATTCTTTATAAATATACCACAAGTGATTACATTTCATGTGTTTTTTTGGAACTTGTAGCCCCTCGCTGTTGATTTGAAATTAATCTATAGAATCATGTATTTTGGATTTGAGAATTGAAGCTCATCAATATCATTTTCTACTCTAAATTGACAACTTCAAGAATTTCAAAAATTCGATACTTTATTGTTAATTAAAATACAGGTCTACAACGAGAGTCATCAGCTTTTTAACCCCCAAAACATTGAGGAGGATAAAAAACGTCCTCCGGCTCTCAAAAAATATTCCGTGATTCAGAAAAAAGTAGTTTTTCATCTGATTTTTTTCCATAAGTGACCATAAACACATGGTTCATCATGGAAGACAAAAAATTTACCTCTTGAGATGCATTCATTTTTTTTTGTAACCCAATTTTGATAAGATTTAGAAACATGGTGTTAGCTCCCAAGCTGTCCTTCTTGCAGGTTTCATGAGGGCACCATGCACTGTTGACTTTTCCAACTTTTTGAAGCAATACGACTGGTGCCCATGTGCAAAACACTCTAAAATGCTATAGGCAGGGCAAGCCACGGTGATCCCTCCGTCCTTTAAGGGTTAAATTATAGAATGGTACTAAATCTTGGTTCACACCATCATAAAAACAATAATGAACCTTCCAAAAATCTTGAACTTACAATTGAGTATGATACAAATTTTCTCATTGTTTCTTCAAAAATTCATGATAATCTCAAATTTCTGCAAAAAGATCTGAACACAATATTTGTTAATTTGGAAAAGTTTTTCCCAAAACAATATTAGGGATACTGAATTTTGTGTTTATAAGGACGCTATGGCGAAATAAAATGAACTTTTTGCTAATTCCTTCAAGATATTTCATCATCAATGTAAGGTCTTCGAAGAACTCATCATAAAATCCACTTTAAATCATCAAAAATCTCTTAAAAATGTAAAATTCAAAAGTCCCAAAATTGTGTTTTTTTCCGAATTTATGAATATCACGTTTCTACAATTTTTTTGATTTAACCCCTAAGCGCCCCACAGACAGTATACTGTCTTTGGGGATTAGAAATGCTTATATAAGGAATCGGATTTACTTTTTTGATATTGCTTTAGACTACAATTATGAAGGCATTCAAGTTGTCCATGCTAATGGAATAATGGCGAGAAAAGTCAAATGTTGTACATGTGCTGCAAGAGATTTGATTGGGTGAGACACCATATGGGGCGTGGTGGCAAGTAGCGTTTTACAAGCTACAACCGGTCAATATCCCTTGCAAGTTTCTTCATGTGTGCTTTGTGGTAGCGGGAAAGTTGTTGACAAGGATTCAAGCATGTTCTAAACCCTTATTATGGCATCTGTCACCAATTGTGCCAGTCATTGTTTTTTGTGCAATAGCGATTTGAAGCCCTAAAACTTGACATAAAAAGAAGTGCAGTTTTCAATAATTTACAAGTGTGTGCATTCACCTCTAATCTTGCTGCTCACCAAATTTAAGATGAATAAGGGGCTTATAGAATTTTGTAAACATTATCAAGTAGCAACTACCTACCAAAAAATGAGATTTTGTCATCACATGTTGTTTGATCAAATGTTATAATCTCCCATCTCCCACGGCTAGTTGTTCCCAAAATTTGCAAGCCATTTTCTAAGTAGGTGTTCCACTATTTTCAATGGTTACTTTTTGTGGATCATTGGATTGACTAAGATACAATGCATCAAAGTTATCGGTTTCCAAAAACCTTGATTTTGGTGAAAATAGCCTAGGCAATCAGGGGTTAACCCCTAAACGTCGGCACAGACGAAAAACGTCCTTTGCCTCCGAAAAAAAACTTTGTATCTCAGAATAAGATCAATTTAGATCTGATTTTTTTTCAAAAGTGATCATAAAAGTGTAGTGCATCATGGAAGGCAAAAATTTACCTTTTGAGATACATTCATTTTATTTTGTAACCCAAATTATGATACATGGTGTTAGCTCCTGAGTTGCCCTTCTTGCAATTTTCATGAAGGCACCATGCATTGTTGACTTTTCCAACTTTTTGAAGCAATACTACTGGTGCCCATGTGTAAAACACTGTAGAATGCTATAGGTAGGGCAAGACACGGTGATCCATCCATCCTTTAAGGGTTAAAGAAGAGGTGACCATATATAAAAAACAATGGGAGCATATGAAATGGAAAATTTTGATAGGCAACTAAGTGGACATAGGCCTGGCTTTTGGGGATTGACACTGTTTACTAAGTTGTAAAGTAACATCTTGAAAAATACAGATCTACCAAAGCACCGATACAGAACAAGCTGAAACGAAAGAAGGAAAAGGGCATGTGTGTGGAACGTGAAGCCCATTATGACATTATCTTCACCTCTTGTCATTTTATAACAATCTTGGACCTCAATGTTGAAAACTGTAGACCAAATCATGTGGAATTTTGATAGCCACTTGTTACACAATCCTTAGAAAAGGATTATGCTTTGTCTTAACCCCAAAAGCCATGTTGTCCCCTCGGGGGACAAATGGGATTTTGGGTAGGTACCTATGGTCTCAATTTTTGTTTTATTTTTAAAAATTTTTTTGAAAAAAGGAATCACATTAGCTTTTGGGGAATGTAATTTTTATTCCAATATATTTTCAAAAGTAAAAGTTATGTATATATGAGCAAAAATTTATGGAGATCAAGCAGCAAAAACAATTTACAATAAAATAGTTTTTTTTTGTTTTTGTTTTTTCTTCTCATATTTTATATCTTTGTCTACATTTGAAGCTTTGATTCATTCCGTTTGGACTAGTTATGAGAAAGTTATGGACAATCTTGTTTTTTGGGCAATTCAAGCATCTTCTTCAAAAAATAACTTACAAACTTCATTTTTGAATGCAAGTTTAACATTTTTTTCAAAAAACAATTATTGGAAAGGGTGGAGTTTGCTTTCTAGAACAATCTCACCATTGGGGTTAGTGAGTTTCAATTCCATTGCAAGATTATTAACAATTGAAGTTTTTGTTCAATCTCATACCTTCTTCTACCTAATGTTTTTTAAGAATCAAAATTAAGTATTTTTTGTTTTTCAAAGGTTCTCAACTTAGTTTTCCACCATAAAAAAATAAACCTCAAAAGTCTATGGTGCAAAAATTTGAAATTAAAAAGGTTCAAAGTTAAATAATCTAGTCATGTGAGGTGCAAAAAAGTTAGTAACACCATATTTGTTAAATTGGGAAAACGGAGGTACCATTTTGTACTCCACCTCAAACCCAAAAAGTTACTTTAACCCCTAAATCCTTGAGGCCTTTATTTTGTCAAAAGACACTCAAAATTGCCATTTCTATTGCAAAGAGTAATTTTTTTTGGAAAATTTGTCTTTTTGCATATCTAACCATAGGATCTTGTACTAGACTAGTATAGGAATGTGGAAACAAAAAATCAAAAACTTTGACTGCACAGATTGCAAGATATTTGCATTCAAAGAGAAAAAAACAATCTTTTTTGCACCTTGCATGATTAGACTAATTGACTTTGAACTTTTTTAACTTAAATTTTTTGCACCACAAAGTTTTGAGGTTTATTTTTGTATAGTGGGAAATTGAGTTGAGAATATTTGGAAAAAAACCAAAACAAAAAATACTTAATTTTTATTCTTAAAAAAACATTAGGTAGAAGAAGGTATGAGATTGAACAAAATTTTAAATTGTTAATAACCTTGCAATGGAATTGAAACTCAATAATCCCGATGGTGAGATTGTTCTAGCAAGCAAACTTCACCCTCTCCAACAATTTTTTTTTGAAAAAATGTTAAACTTGCATTCAAAAATGAAGTTTGTAAGTTATTTTTTGAAGAAGATGCTTGAACTGCCCAAAAAACAAGATTGTCCATAACTTTCTCATAACTAGTCCAAACGGAATGAATCAAAGCTTCAGATGTAGACAAAACTATAACCTATGAGAAAAAAAACAAAAAATAAAAAAATTCAAGTTTTTGTAAATTTTTTTTGCTGCCCAATTTGCATATATTTTTGCTTATTGAGGCATAACTTTTGCTTTTGGGCATTGAATGGAGTAAAAATTATATTCCCCAAAAGCTAATGTGTTTTCCTATCTTCAAAAAAAGTTTCAAAAAATCAAGACAAAAATTGAGGTTGTAGGTACTTGTCCGAAATACCATTTGTACCCCGAGGGGACACTCAGGGATTTAGGGGTTAAACCAGATTCAAAGGTATTAGATTCAGTATGACCCACTAAGAATTTTCCCTTGCAAATCCCTCCTCTTAGGTGAGGGCACGTGTACCAAAAAAATGCTGCGAGCTCGGTTTGAGGTGATCACCTCAAAGTCCCAAAATGTACTCTTTTTCCCAATTTAACAAATATGGTGCTGAGTTTTTTACACTTTAAATGCAAATATCTTGCAATTTGTACGGTCAAAGTTTTTGAATTTATTTTTTCACATTCTTATACTAGTCTAGTACAAGATCCTATGGTTAGATTTGCAAAAAGACCAATTTTCAAACTTTTTTACTCTTGGTGATAGAAATAACAAATTGAAGTGTCTTTCGACAAAATAAAGGCCCTAGGACTTTAGCGGTTAAGACCCCAAATGTTATTTTTTCATCCTAAAAAACACTTAAAGATGATAGTTGGATTGAGGTGTTTGAGAAGATGCCACGTTGATGTTACGTGGTCTTAAAACAAGCAACTAAGTCTTACTTTGTATTATTGTTTTGGTTTTTGAGTCAGGTACCAACTCAAACCTCTTTGAAGTAGCTTCTCCAGATGCAAAGTATTTCCCTTGCGGTCAATAAATTGATTATTTAAGATTTGAGTGAAGGTGCTTTTCATTTTTATTCATACAATACACTAGTAAAAATATGGTCCGCCGAGGCAAAGATTTAAGATCCACACAAGTTAGACCAAGTGTGGGTCTTAATACTTTATCTACGAGGACCATATTTTTACTAGTGAAACACCACTAGCATTTGCAGCAATGCTACACAAGCTATTTCAACTTGTATGAGACTTGGAACTGTGTAAAACCTTTCTACACTAATTTGGATGAATTTTATTTAATGAACATGTGACATGCCTCCCACCTTTGTTCTCCTAGTAGGGTTGGCCACAACCTTTGCAATCTTTCAAGTATCAACTTGGTGGCATGATTTGCATAACACGGTTTCATTCATACATTTTCTAGTTGAGATAAATTCTTACAAAATCTCCTTAAAACTGTAGCCACTTTGAGTTACACTATTTGAGATAGTATTTGTATATTAGTGCTTCCAATATATTGAATTAACCTAAATTATTGTGGATAACTTTAGTACTAGGCTTGGCAAGTTCACTTATTTTTTGAATTAGTGCAAGTTTGAATTATTATTGCAAGGTGGGGGAAATAAAATAACTTATATACCATTCACAGATCCATCCAATGTAGTAAAAGAGAAATACAACAATTAACCCTTTAAAGACCACAAGCATTTTCACAAAATCCATTAGAATCCAGGTAGTAAACTTGGATGTGTGATTGAATCGAATATGGACCTGATTTCAATAATCCATCCATACAAATGGGAACTACACCTTGTTTACTATAAAGTATCAAAATTTCAACTAGATCTACCATTGGAGGTGAAATATTATAATGATTGAGTGAGTCATAGGTGGAAAATCTCTAGTTTTTGTGCTTGTGTGGTTTTGGATCTTACTATAGTGCATGCTACCATAAACCAACAAACATTTTGCCACAAAATGTCAAATAGTGGTCAACTTTGGGTGCTATCACCGTCTTTTTGACAAATGATAATTCCAATCTGTTTTTGTAACTTTTTTCCTAAGATCTTTTTGCTTAAAGTTACAAAGAGTTTCAGGTTATTGAGAGATTTAAAATTACAAGAAGCTTCAACATATTGAATGCTATTACAACATAAAACAACAAAGATCTAAAAGCCATATGAACTATTCATAACAGCCCTTAATAAGTTGAAACTCTTTGTAACTTCAAGCAGGGAGATCTTAGGAAAAAAGTTACAAAAACAAATTGGAATCATCATTTGTCAAAAAGACGGTGATAGCACTCAAAGTTGACCACTATTTGACATTTTGTGGCCAGATGTTTGTTGGTTTATGGTGGCACGCACAGTACTTTGTACAAGCTTTGTTTGAGAAGAGTCTTATATTTCTAAAAAGCAAGGTTTCTCAACTTTCCAATGAGACTAGTTTCATACAAAATGGATAAAAATAGCAATCACAAGGTGTAGCTAAGTGGACAAAAAGGGTCCAAAATCCCACTTTTTTTGTAATCCAAAAACAACTTTACAAGAAAATCAATAAATGCTATGGAAAATCCAATTGGTGAAAACAATAGAGAATTGGCCTTAAATTTAGGAAAACCAATTTTTGATATGAAATGACAGCACCATTTCAATAGATTTTCAAATATTACAATTATACTACTACCATATAGAGAAACAATACAAGGGTATTTCTGGAGGAATTTGAAAAAATTTGGGACCGCACAATTGAAATTTGACATTCTTCTTGGATGTTTGATGTATTGTGTTGTTGCTTTGATCCATCTTTGACCAAATATGGATACATATTTTGAGGACGTGCCGTATAAACATCATTATTTATCAACTCACATCCCCGATTTCATTGTTTTTATGTGGTTGGCTGCAAAATTCTGATGAGCACAAGCGTTCTTCAAGACCGGTTTCCAAATATGTTGAACAATTTTACTCTATAAGCCAAAAACCACTCTCTCGAACCAAAATATGGTTTGGTGGTCTCTAAAGGGTTAAAAATGAAAAGGAGGGCTAATTTCATAAGCCACTACTAAGTGATTTCTAGAATAGCAGCAACATATGAAAATTTGCTTCAAATTTAACCCTTAAAGGATTGAGCTACTATAATTCATACTATGTATGTTGTTGTATAATTGGCATTTGCTACCAATAAAAAGTTTTGATTTGGGGTCTTGAATACCTCATTAGAATAGTATTGATCTATATTCTAACTTCTTTGTTGATCTCAAATGTAATAAAGGTGTGGACGCACTCCAAATACAAGAAAAAAATCCTGTATTGTACTGGTTGCAAAGGGCTGCTCGGTCCATTAACCCCTCACCGCCCACGGACATTCCCAAGTATCTCATAATATGCTCTTGGATGAACAAATTGGCAACATTTTGATAAGTTGCACCATTTTAAAAAAATTATAACCATACAAATTCAAACTAGATATGTTAGAGATCACATAGGAAAAGAAAACACAACAATATCACTCATGGATTGAAAAATTATAAGATTTGATCATGTGGGCGTTAAAACTGTGAAAGTGATTTGAAGTCTTTCAATCCTCTTTTCACATCTCAAATTTAAAAACAAGGATATCAAAAAAAAGGTATGTAAAGTACAACATGTGTAACCCTAATCAATTTACAACTTCTTAAAATCTACTCTAAAACTTTTTAAATTGAGTTTCTAATGTGATTGTTTCTCCAAGTTCTAGTGTACTTGAGGCTCATTTCCAAGAGCTCTCAGCACTAGAAAGTGAAGATTTGCAATGGACACCCTTGCACAATACCTTGAATAGACAAATCATAGTCATTCATTCTCAAAATCGGACTTTTGATACTAAAAGAAAACTTTAATAAGAACAATTTAAAAAAATAACCACTAAAATTAATCTTCAAGGAAAGTCAAAAAATTCCAAATTAAAATGCAGGGTGGACGGTTTTGGTCCCCTTGGGCAATGAGGGGTTAAGGGTTAATGATGGGTTCAACAGCTTTTATGTCATCACATGTGTATCCCTCCCATTCTAGATTAATCAAATGGTTTGAGATGTAAGATTGTCACAAAACAAACTTAATCCCTAAATGTTTAAGCATGCCGCTCTAACCAATACAATACAAGATATTTTTCTTGTATTTGGAATGGATCCACATCTTTACTACATTTGAGACCAACAATGAAGTTGGAGAATAAATCAATGCGGTTCTAATGAGCCACTTGAGATCCCAAATTAAAATTTTGTATTGGTAGCAAATGACAATTATACGTCAGTGTATATACTATCCCATATGGACGTTTAAGGGTTAAGTGATGCCATGTTTGTGAGATACATTTAAAATGTTTTTCTCTGTCCTGATGGCACACGTAATTCAGCTTCACTTTTTCCTGACGTTAGGCTCCAGTTTGCGTTTTTTCAATTTAAATTGTAATTAGCCATGATAGGGATTGAAAATCGCAACTTAAACACAAGTGAGTTAAGTGATGTACCATAGGAAATGTACTATATTGTCTAACAAATTATCATGCATCCAATTTTGACCAAAATTTCACAAGCCAAAATGCATTATAGAACTCTTGTCTAACACATTGTGAAAATCAACCCATTTTGTGTTTGTTTGACAACAAGATGGTCATACACCTTCACTTGTCTCCTCCTT
Source organism: Ulota crispa (assembly GCA_963920765.1). NCBI lineage: Eukaryota > Viridiplantae > Streptophyta > Bryopsida > Orthotrichales > Orthotrichaceae > Ulota > Ulota crispa. The sequence goes on from OY987242.1 coordinate 29,091,093, forward strand.
ACTCTCATAGAAATGATGGGCAATGACTTTTATTTGCAACACACTCCCAACACCAACATATGCTTTGTTCTAGGCCTTGTACTTTGCTAACTTTGCTAGCAAATGTAAGTAGCACATGTAAGTCTGCCCGGAACATGATGGGCGGATCAAGAAACCAAGAAGCTTCAAATTGTTAAAGCGAGAAAACCTATAAAAAAAAAGCAGATTCAGCAGTTGACCTTTGATCTTCAATAAATTGTTGATGAGTTCTTGTAGATACGCACTAAGCTTTAATTCATGTCATATCGATAGAGTACTTTTTATTTTCGATCTCAAAGCGACCAATTACAAACATAATTCTTTTTTAAAAATTTGATATTTCAAGTTTGGTTCAATTTTCATATTTTGGATATCAGTTATTCAATCATTGTACTCATTTAACCCCTAAGCGCTCAGGCTTAAAACCAAAAAACCTAATCTACTTGCAATCAAAGTGTCCCCTGTGGACTGAAAACTACAATCTACAAGGTTGGACCATATAAATTGTTAGTAGAAAGCATTTCCATTATGATGGGCTTGATTTGGAGGTGGTTTGATCAAAAGAGCAATGAGATTACAGCAATCAAACTTATGTTGACCCAACTTTTGGAGAGACAGTATCTTGGGCGCTCGGGGGTTAACGAGAGATGGAAGTTATGAAAGAGTTTCATTTTGAGAGTACCAAAGATAAAAATAACATATAAAGTTGTTTGAAACCTAGTTATTTAAAATTTTAGATGCAGATAAGATATGGTACTGAACATTCTGAACATCGAAATTGACATTTGTCAATTTCACGTCAAAATCTATGAATCCAGCAAACAATATTAAATTAGAGATTTCAGGGTGAGGATGTTTTGGAGTAAATTTGAGCCTTACAGAAACACCACAGCATTTTCAGGTGTAAATTCCGTAAAGTACGTTCTACAATACATCGAAGAATGTGTATTAGGTAGACAACAATTTAATTTTTGAGAAAAATGCTTTATTCATAAGTGCCTTTTCCGTGTAACAATGAATATCTGACTTGCCTTTTCATTCGTCGGGCTTTCCTTTCCCTGTGCGAGGTGAAGGGTGCAAAATCCAACCCTGGAACTGAACGCCTTCAGGGGCATGCACCACGCACAAGTCAAAATACTACATCCCAATAGCTAAAATTCATCTAAATTGTTATTTCTGTCCAACCAGTCCTCATACAAGGTCACCGGATGTATCAGTGGTACAAATACCGGCAGCCATGCTGGAGGAATTATGTCAAAAAAACATGACTAAGAAATTAAACAATCGCCTCTACAAATGAAAGAATACGAGAGATTCTCAAACTGGCTCAACCTTGCCACGAACCATGAGAGAAAAAAGAACAGCCAGGTCCGTTCATCCGCATCTCACCATCAACTGCAGCATGAACTGCTTTGAACGGGAGCACCACCTCCTTGAGCTCCAGCACCAGCACCACCAGTCCCTCCATACCCAACCTTGATACCATATGTCTGCCGGCACAACAGCACATCTCCACTCGTTACAACAAAGCTCAATACAAAGATTTGCGAATTCAAATGTGTCCTAGAAAAAGAAAATACTTTCACAAAAGTTGTCTCTTTTACCCTCAAGTACCAATTAGGAAAGCTTCAAGGACGGCAACAAACTGTTACAACATGTACCAATAGAAGGAACAGGGGTATACCCTACTTTTTTGAACAATACAGACATGATTTGAGAGTTCTTATAATGTACTGTTGGTCTCCAAAGTGGAAGCAGATAATTACAAATCTTAGCCTGGACACTAAAGGCGGATTAGCACAACTTTGTACTAACTGGTAGATCTCTAATTCAGATTATCCTAAAACGCAAGCATGCCAATTCCAGATCCTGCAGTCTCTCATAAGAAGTGATAGCGTACCTCATTAGAAACATCAAATATTCCCTCCTCAATCTTTTGATAGATCTTGGCCGCAGTATTGATGAATGCCTGTTCAAAATATTTGGGCATCAGTAACGCGCCCCCAAGTTAAATATTTAGATGTAGCATGCTTGGGTCAGATTCAAAACTTTTATGTTCAAATTCAATTCTCCGACACAGCCAACCATAAGAACTTAAGGGTCTGGTACTAGCAAAAATATTATATAAATTTCTGTCTAACATGACCACAACGTGAGAAATATCCATGAAAAAGTACAGGTGGTCTGCAACAACTCACATCTTCAACATTATGGGCCGTCTTTGCGGAAGTCTCCATGAAGACCAGCCCGTTCTCCTTGGCAAACTGTTCACCTTCTTCAGTGCTAACGGCTCTTCTATGGGCCAAGTCACACTTGTTGCCAATGAGCATAATGGTCATATTGGAATTGGCATGTTGCCTGGCATCCTCCAACCAGCTTGCCAGATGATTAAACGTTTCTCTCCTGCAACAGTTTTAACACGCAATATCAACCAAAAAATTTCATAAATACAAAATAAAACTGACCAGTAAATACGAGCCGCAAACAATAAATCCCTGACTAAAAAGCTGACAATAGAGTACCTGGTGATATCGTAAACAAGCAAAGCCCCTGCAGCTCCCCGGTAGTACGATCTTGTGATAGACCGGAATGATTCTTGGCCAGCCTAAGCAGAAAAAACAGCAACCTAGTCTCAAAAAAACGCTACATACTCCTTGTAAGGTAGTAAACCCCTTCACGTGGAATTCACATTGAGGGTAGGCCATAAGTGGAGTAAACATCATTGACAAGTGCATATTTAGAATTTGGTGCTCACTATAGAAATGTACAACAACAAAGGAACTTCACCCATCTTATAAGGAAATTTTTTGAAAACTTATAACTTATTCGTACTGTACACTGACCATTTCAGTGCTTTAGAATCCTCTAAAAAAACAGGGGTCAAGACCTAAATTAAAAATTAAAAAAAAACACACACACACACCAGTAACTAGAAAAACCACTCAAAACAGCCGACAGCCAAGGGAATGGATTCCCAACCTTATAAAATCAAGCCAATGAATATATAATAAGGTAGAGGTACCTAATTGCAACACCTACCTCAATGCAAAGTCCGCATTGATTTTTAGATAGTACACTACTTTACACCTAAGAACTTTAGCAAATGGTATCCAAATAACGCATTCTCAGGTGCACAGGAAATCTCTTTGACAAGACTACTCTAAAATCGGAACATTCTAACTATTAAGAATATGCTCGGCACTTAGATTGCCGCTTTTGATACTTGTTACCTTACACTCAAAACAAGTAGACTCCAACAGTCATGCTGGATTCTTTGTGAACCGGAAGAAGAAGGACTCCAATCAAAGACATCCTACAAAACCCTAAATCGATCTACTCGCAAAGAGCACATTCAGAAATACTTTGACACACCGTAACTTTTGCATCCAGTATTCAAATGGCTATTTCTCCGGTGCATTGGAATGCTCTTTCATTTGTTAAAGTAACGTGTAAGAATATGAACAGCCTAAGCTCTGTTCAGTAGCAAGAGCGCCGATTTAGGGTTTCCCTAGCTTGCACGCCATTCACCTCCAATAGATCAGGTTGGATTAAGCAAAAGGCGGGCTTGAGTCAAAGACATCAGCAACATTCGAGATGATATCTTTCGGAAATCCTAAACTGATCCGCTTTTTTATTGAGAAGTAAAAGAAAAGCACATACCGTATCCCATATTTGCAGCTTGATAGGCTTGTTGTCGATCGTGACCATGCGCGCCCCGAATTCTACGCCGATGGTCAGATCATGCACGGGCTGAAACCTCTTGTCGGTGAATTGCAACAGCAGGCACGACTTCCCCACACCTGCGTCCGCCCAACTTCAACCCTCAGCCCTCTTCACAGACAGACCCTAACCCCAGGAAACAAACTCTCACAAACGCATACACACATCAAAATCACGTACCAGTGTCGCCGATGATGATATACTTGAACAAATACGCGTAACTCATGGTGTCCAACTTCACATCCTCCGAGTTCCGCCTCTGCAGAGGCCACTTCCCACTTTCAAATCACACAACCACCCAAACTTGACAGGAGATCTACGACGTACAGAGAGCGTAGGAGACGAGACGGTGATGTGAGAGCACCTTAGGATTGACGGCGGACGATCGCAACGCAAGCGAAGGTCGGAATCGTAACAAACCCGGAGGAAATCCACAGCTGCAAAGTGCAAAGGCCTCAATCAAAGTGGCTGCACTCTGGATCCCGTTCTCTCTGCAGCACACCTGTCATCATTCCAAGGCCTGCTTCCACTTCCAGTATCTGCGTTGTCATTTCTTTTTCTTTGAGTATCTTTTCTTTTGCCAGCACTGCATCCTTTTGCTTTTCCTTTGCCTTGGATGCGTTTCTTTTCTTCTGTCCTCTTTTCTTTTGGGGATGGTGGTTCTCTCTTCTTTTGGGGATGGTGGTTCTCTCTTCTTTTGGGGATGGTGGTTCTCTCTTCTTTTGGGGATGGTGGTTCTCTCTTCTTTTGGGGATGGTGGTTCTCTCTTCTTTTGGGGATGGTGGTTCTCTCTTCTTTTGGGGATGGTGGTTCTCTCTTCTTTTGGGGATGGTGGTTCTCTTCTCTTTTGGAGATGGTGGTTCTCTTTTTTTTTTGGAGATGGTGGTTCTCTTCTCTTTTGGGGATGGTGGTTCTCTTCTCTTTTGGGTATGATGGTTCTCTTCTCTTTTGGGGATGGTGGTTTTCTTCTCTTTTGGGGATGGTGGTTCTCTTTTCCTTTGGGGATGCTGGTTCTCTTATCCTTTGGGGACGCCGATCCTCTTTTCTTCTATTTCAAAGACAATCTTTTCTTTGGTATAATACAAGACACCATAAACCAACAAATTTTTGGTTTCAGATGTCAAATAGTTGTTGATTTTGAATTTCAATCATTTTTTTGGGCTAATCTTAACTCCAATTTGTTTTTGAAACCTTTATCTTAACCCCTAAAGGACCAAGTCATTTTCTGCCAAAATCATTGAAAACTGCCACTTGTAGGGGATGAGTAAGAAGGTAGATTTTTTTTTTTTTTGGAAATCCAACCGTAGGATCTTGAGGTACTTATGGAAAAAAATCAAGTCACTCGATGGAGAGAGGGAGATATTTACATCTGATGTGAAGAGAAAAGATTTTTTTCCTTGCTGCCACTAAATTCTAAAAGCCTTTGACCACTCCTACATGAAAAAAATTGCTCTACCCAAAGTTGTGCTTTTATTTTTTCATGTAGAAGATCATGTTAGGTATATGTGGGAGAATTTTCAAATCAATTGGAACTATACAACACATGGGGAAAAATAGTAAGTAAAAAGAATTAGAGAATGAGTCAAAACACTAAATTGTTCAGAATTCTATTATTGAAATGAAAAATGCAAATCCCAACGATTATAATGTTATGTTAAACAATCTACTTCCTTTGGGTCAGTGTTTTTTCCAAAATATTGAAAATTGAGTAAAATAAAAGACTTCAAAAATTATTTTAGAGTAGAGAATTCATAATAACCCACAAACAAAAACTCCTCATAATTTTCATCTCATTGATTGAAATTGAATGATTCAAAACCTTCCATATATAAAAAAATTTGAAGAACCAATTCCAATTTTATTTTAAAAAATTGCAATTTCTGAAGAAGTTTTTTGGGTTGCCCTAATTGCCCCTCCTCCCCTAGTTTTGATAAATTCTTGCATAACTTCTTCATCAAATGTCAAATGAAGAAAAAATTAAATGCCCAAATAAATCTCTGAATTTCCCACCTTCAATAAAAGTTTCAAAAAATCACACAAAGTAATTTATCCAGAGGTACATGCCCAAATTCTCATTTATCCCTCAAAGGGACAATGATCCTTTAGGGATTAAGACCTTCTTGCTTATTGTTACAAAGAGTTTCAACTTGTTGAGGGATGCTATGAACAATTCATATGGTTTTTAGGTATTTGTTGTTTTATGTTGTCTTGCACTATAGTACTGACTTGTTTTGTTTTGACAAATTGAACGGTTCACAACTTATTGAACTACTGGTAGAATTTTTTTTCCCTAATCAAGATGTCCTAATCAACACAAAATATGTTAACCAACACAATTGAGTAAAAAATCTCCATATCAATACAGTATTCATTGGTATGAAGGTGCCACAACTGAAACTTTACAAAGTAGGGTGACTTTAGAAATCCAAAATGTAAATATTGTTTAACCCCTAAAGGACCAACTGTCCCCTTAGGGGACAAATGAGATTTTGGGCATGTACCTATGGCTAAACTGCTTTGCGTGTTTTTTTGAAACTTTTGTTGAAGATGGGAAATTCAAAGGTCTATGTGGATATCTAATTTTTTCTTCATTTTGGCATTTATTGAAGATGCTAAAAATAAATTTTTGGGAAAAGGTCCAAATCAGGCAACCCAAATAATTCTTAAAAATTGTATTAAAAAAATAAAAATAAAATAGGTTCTTTAGATTTATATAACGGTGGGGAGCTTTGAATCATTCAATTTTCATTGATGAGATGAAAGTTATGAGAAGTTTTTGTTTGTGGGTAGGTATGGTTTCTCTCAAAATCACACCTACCCACAAACAAAAACTTATCATAACTTTCATCTCATCAATGAAAATTGAATGATTCAAAGCTCCCCATCCTTGTATAAGTCTAAAGAACCTATTTCATATTTTAATTTTGTTTATTGCAATTTTTAAGATTTTTTTGGGCTGCCCAATTTGGACCTTTTTCTAGAAAATCATTTATAACTTCTTCAATAATTGTCAAAATGAAGGAAAAATAAGATGCTCATGTAGATCTTTGAATTCCCCATCTTCCATAAAAGTTTCAAAAAATCACGCAAAATAGTTTAGCCATAGTGGATGCCCAAAATCCCATTTGTTCCCCAATAGGGGGCTTGGTCCTTTAGGGGTTAATAGGTTTAATTTTTAACCCCTAAAGGCCCAAGCCATTAATTCTGTGAAAATCAATGAAAACTGCCACTTTTGGGGATGAAAGGAATTGTTTTTTTTTGTTTTGTTTTTTTGAAATCCAACCATATGATCTTGCTCTAGACAGTATGAGGTACTTGGGAAAAAAAATTGAGCTTATTCCAAATGAAAAGGAGTGAGATATTTACATGCAAAGCAAAGGAAAAAGTTTTTTTTCATACTGCCCAAAAATTTTAGAAACCGTTGACCACTCCTATATTAAAAAATTTGCTCTACACAAAGTTGAGGTTTTTTTCCCATGTAGAAGACCAAGTTAGGTACGTGTGGGAGAATTTTCAAATCAATTGGAACTATATAGCACATGGGAAAATCAATAAGTAAAAAGAAGTAGAGAATGGGTCAAAATGCTAAATTGTTAAGAATCTAATTACTGAAATGAAAAATGCAAATCCCAACAATGATAATGTTTTATTAAACAATCTACTTCCTTTGGCTTAGTTTTTTTTCCAAAATATTGAAAATTGAGTAAAATAAAGGACTGCAAAGTTTATTTTAGAGTAGAGAATCCATAACTGCCCACAAACAAAAACTCCTTGTAACTTTCATGTCATTGATTGAAATTGAATGGTTAAAAGCTTCTCATGTATGAAAAATTCTAAAGAACCAGTTTCAAAATTTTATTTTAAAAATATATAAATTTTAAAGAAGTTTTTGTGTTGCCCGGATGGGCAGCCCTCCCCAAAATTTCAGAAAAACATGCATAACTTCTTCAATAAATGTTGGAATGAAGAATTTTTTTGATGCCCACGTAGATCTTTGAATTCCCCATCTCCTATAAAAGTTTCAAAAAATTACATAAAGTAGTTTACTCATATGTACATGACCAAATCCCAAACGGTTCCCGAAGGGACAACGAGCCTTTAGGGGTTAAGATAAGTAAATAATAAAATTCAAACCAAAGTTTTTGGCTACAATTCAAAGGTAATCTATATTATAATAGAATTTGATTGCCAATTATGTCCATGATTGTCAATCATTTGGATGAAAATTGCTTGTATGAGTAACTGTTTGTATAACTGAAACTTTTCACTGTTTGGGATCATGGGGTGGGATCATAATTCAATTTCACTAGCTAGGATAGGATTGGAGGCTACAGATTGGGAGGATGGGCATGGGGGATGGCGGTATGACATGCAAGAAAGACTACATGAGAATGTATCTTGCATCACCCTGTTAATACAACGAATATAGAAGTCTTGTATGTGTATAATTGGATTCACCATTGTTGTTAACAGCATTAGGGGTAATCCAGTGTTTAAATTCTTGGCAATTTTTTTGCCAAAATCTTATTTGAAATTGGGGCTGGCAACCATAACACTAGAATTTTGGGTGGATAATTGGATGAGTTTGCTAGTTGCCTATCTGAGCGTACACCAAATTTGCCAAAATACAGATGAAATGTACTAATATTAGTTTATTATATGGATGAATGTGCGCTTAACCCCTAAAGGCCCAGCTATCCCTGGGGGACAAATGGATTTTGGTCATGTACCTATAGTTAATTTAGTTTTTGTGATTTCTTTAAACTTTATAGAAGGTGGGGAATTCTAAGACCTATGTGGGCATCTAATTTTTCCGTCATTCTAACATTTGACAAAGAAGTTATGCAAGAATTTCTGCTGCCCAAAAGAGGGACGGCAATCCGGGCAGCCCAAAAACTTCTCAAAATTTTGTATTTTCTAAAAATAGAAATCTAAAATTGGTTCTTTAGATTTTTTCATATGTAGGAAGCTTTGAATCATTCAATTTCAATTGATGAGATGAAAGTTATGAGATGTTTTAGTTTGTGGGCAATTATGGATTCTCTACTCTAAAATAAACTTTGAAGTCCTTTATTTTCCACAATTTTCAATATTTTGGAAAAAAAAACTAAACCTAAGGAAGTAGATTGTTTATTACAGCATTATAACTATTGGGATTTGCATTTTTCATTTTAATAATTAAAATCTTAACAATTTAGTGTTTTGACTTGTTCTCTACTTCTTTTTACTTACTATTTTCCCCCAAGTGTTGTATAGTTCCAATTGATTTGAAAATTATCTCACACACACCTAACTTGGTCTTCTACATGGAAAAAATAAACCTCAACTTTGTGTAGAGTAGTTTTTTTCATGTAAGAGTGGTCAAAGGATTTGAAATTTACTAGCAACAAGGAAAAAAACCTTTTCTCTTTACCTCAAATGTAAATATCTCCCTCCTCTCCATCTAGAATGACCTGAGTTTTCCCCACAAGTACCTCTTCTAGTCTAAGGCTAGATCCTACGGTTGAATTTGCAAAACAAAATTAATTTCCTACTTTTCTACTCATTCCACTCAAAGTGGCAGTTAACCCCTAAAAGACCACTTGTCCCTACGGGGGACAAATGGGATTTTGGGCATGTATTTATGGCTAAACTACTTTGTGTAATTTTTTGAAATTTTTATAGAAGATGGTAAATTTAAAGATCTATGTGGGTATCTAATTTTTTCCTCATTTTGACATTTATTGAAGAAGTCAAAAATGAATTTATGAGAATTTTTGTTTTGCAGGTAGCCCAAAAACTTCTTTAAAAAATGTATTTTTTTAAAATAAAAATTTGAGGTTAGTTCTTTAGACTTATGTGTATGTGAGAAGCTTTGAATCATTCAATTCCAATTGATGAGATGAAAGTTATGAGAAGTTTTAGTTTGCTGGTAGGTGTGGAAAATCTCAAAACTATGCCTACATGCAAACTAAAACTTCTCATAATTTTTATCTCATCCATTAGAATTGAATGATTCAAAGCTTCTTATGTACACGTAAGTCTAAAGAACTAACCACAAATTTTTATTTTAAAAGAATGCAATTTTTAAAGAGATTTTTGGGCTGCCTGCCAAACAAAAATTCTCACAAATTCATTTTCAATTTCTTCAATAAATGTCGGAATGAGGAAAAAATAGATGCCCACATAGATCTTTGAGTTCCCCATCTTCTATAAAAGTTTCAAAAAATTAAACAAAGTAGTTTAGCCATAAGTATATGCCCAAAATCCCATTTGTCCCCGTAGGAACAAGTGGTCCTTTAGGGGTAAAAGGATTGTTGGGTGGTCATGGCCTGTCCACACTCTAGCTTCAATAGTATTTATACAGTAGCTTCAACAGTGTTTTGGTTAATGGGCACCAATAGTATTGCTTCTAAAAGTTTCAAAAGTCAATAGTGCATGTTGACCTCATGAAAATTGCAATAAGGGCAGCTTGGGACCCAACACTGTGATTTTGAACTTTCTCACAATTTGGGTCATCTAAAAATATGAGTATATTTGATAAGATTGTTATTTTCCTTTTATGATGGATCATGTGTTTACAATCACTTTGAAAAAAAAATAGATGAAAAACGACTTTTCTCTGTTGCACATATTGTTTTTTGGGGCCAAAGGACAAAAAATGTCCTCATGGGTGTTAAGGGTTAACCCTTAAACGCCGAGGCCGATGTTTATTGTCCGCTGGCCTCAAAAAAACACTATGCTGCACAGAAAAAAGCAGTTTTTGTCTGATTTTTTTTCTAGAAGTGTCCGTACACACATGGGTCACCATGGATGGTAAAAAAACCTCACAAAATACATTCATATTTTTATATGATCAAAATTGTGAGAAGATTCATAGACACAGTGTTAGTCCCATGCTACCCTTCTTGCCATTTTCATGATGGCACCATGCACTGTTGACTTTGCAGCTTCAAGGACCAATCTGATAGGGTGGGCACTTTTCCTCAACAGTGCGAGAACTGTAGTTGGGCTAGTCTCGGTGACCAGCCCGGCATTTAACAGTTAACCCTTAAATGCCAAGCACCAGGTGGGTCACCGTGGGTACACAGGGCCCCGTGTATACCCGGGACAATTTTTGTCCCCGTCGACGCTTAACCCCTAAGCGCCCTAGGGGCCAAAATATGGCCTCTCAATTATGAATAAATTCTTTATTTGATTGTTGTAATCTTTTCAATGGTATGGTGAAAGGACATGTCCTTTTCCTAAGAGCCCCAGGCCTACGTTCACTACCAACCGGAATGGTCAATTTTTGTGGATCTCTTTTAGGTGATAGTTTGATTGGAATGAGTTCCAAATAGTTTGGATTTGAGTGAATTTGTGCTGGGCGCTCAAGGGGTAAGGATTAACCCTTAACCCCTAAAGGCCCATTGTCCCCTCTAGGGACAAATGGGATTTTGGGCAGGTACCTATGGCTAAACTACTTTGCATGATTTTCTGAAACTTTTATTAAAGATGGGGAATTCTAAGACTTGTGTGGGAATCTAATTTTTTGTTCATTTTGACAATTATTGAAGAAGTTATGCATGAATAACTGAAAAACAGGGGAGAATCGGGCAGAAAGAAAAATTGCAACTTTTTTAGATAAAATTTGAAATTGGTTGTTTAAATCTTTTTGTATTTGGGAAGCTTTGAATCATTCAATTTTGATAAATGAGATGAAAGTTATGAGAAGTTTTAGTTTGCGGTTAGGTATGGGACTCCCAAACCTCCATTCCTTTTCCCCCTTGTAAAACTTGTTGCTTTACTTTTTTGAGCTCTTTGTATATTCGTTGTTTGACTTTTTTTTTTGCAAGTTGTAGTAGACTAAGATTCCTTGGTTTTCACCATGTGGATCAAAGTAATTTGGGTTTTTGAATTTTATATAAATCCTCCAATTTTGCCTAGTTTATTTGCAAATGTCATGACCTTATGGCATTGCAAGATTTTACAAAGTATGATCCACACCTCCATTTCATTTGAAAATTCTCCCACATTTACCTAACTTGGTCTTCTACATGGGAAAAATAAACCTCAACTTTGTGTAGAGCAATGTTTTTGATATAGGAGCCGTCAAAGGCTTCTGAAATTTTTGGGCAGCAGGGAAAAAACTTTTGTTTTCACTTCAAATGTCAATATCTCACTCCTTTACAATTAGAATGAGCTGATTTTTTTCCCACAAGTACCTCCCATAGTCTAGGGCAAGATCTTTTGGTTGGATTTCCAAAAAAAAAAAAAAGCATTTCTCCTCATTCCACCAAAAGTGGCAGTTTTGAGTGATTTTCACAAGAAAAAAGGCTTGGGCCTTTAGGGGTTAATTGACCGGAAGGCCCTTTGCAACCAATAAAATACATGGTATTTCTCTTGTATTTGGAATGGATCCACACCTCTACTACATTTGAGATCATTAAAGAAGTTGGAGAATAGATCAATGCAGCTCTAGCGAGCTACTTCAGATCCCAAGTTAAAATTTCTTAGAGCATCACGCTGTCCTGATGGAGATATCTCCATCATGTAGATACTCGTTATATGTTTATGTTTGTGTTGATTTCAATAAATCAACAGTTGAGGCAAAAGGGGTGGTCGTGGTGAGGACCACGGTTTGGTGACAGCGCAGCGGCCATAGATTCCAGTGCGCTGCGCCGTCTTGTCACATGCACAGCTCAGGGGAGTAGGTAGCGGGTTGGCTGGGCCAATTTCCTGCCTCACTAGCTGCCAAGCCGTGAGCCGCTGTTACCGCTCGACGAGTCCGATGGGATTCGAACCCGGACCGGCGGGCGACCAGAGACGACCGCTTCTCCAGCCAACCAAGTCCACGACTTGGCGACTGAAGACAAGCGTTTGACGCTATTATATGCTCGCAAGGGCACGTGGCCACTTTACGATGGCATTTATTTTGTAATTTAATCATTTTCATATGTTTATCTAGATGTTTTGGAAGGCTCATATATTTTGCCTTTGTTTGAATAAAAATACTAAGGATTTAGAAGTCAATAGGAAAGGTGTGAAAAGAGAAAAGGTTTGGCATCTATGGTGGGGTTAGGATAGGGAGGGCATGGGCTGATGTGCTCCACCTCCCTACCTTAGATAGGGTCGAAATTGTGGAGGAAAGATCCCTTAGTTGTTGGAAGTTAGTGTATGAGTGTTGGTGGGAAGAAGAAAAAAAAAATCCCGAAACTTTGATGGGAGATTTTTTTTTGTGTATACATGATTTTGAATTGAAATTTGAGGAGGTTGTTTCTTGTGTGATTACCTTTCCAAAATGAGTTTGCAAGTTTGATTTGGAGTTGTGATGCAAAAGTTATGAGTGTTTGAATTTTGGAGTCAAAAAGCCAAACTATGAAGAAAGGCTGAGACTTCGACAAGCCATAACTTATGATCTGTATATCATTTTGCAACAAGATTTGGAGAGAGTGTTTATCTTATTATTGGCTTTCTAGAAAGTCTTTAAACTTGAGGTTTGAAGCTTGGACGAGAAAGTTATGGAAGTGTGAAGGTTTGGAGGTGGCTGCCCTTTTGTTAGGAGAAAGCCGAGATTTTGAAGAGCTACAACTTTTGGACAATATGAGATTTTCTTCTCAAAATTTTAGGAGTGATAGTTTGTTGTCATAACTTTTCAAATTGTCTTTAATCATTTCATTTGGAGTTTTATTGAAGAAGTTATAGTGGGTAGAAGTTGCGGGTTTGGGTGCTCTCTAAAAAAATTGAGACCCACACTTTGATTGACTAGAGCTTTCGGACAAAGTTTTGTTTTGAAGTGCAAATTTTATGGGTTGAAGCCAGTGATATCATCTTTTTAAATTGATATCACGTTTCTATGGGTGATGTATAGAACAAAAGTTATAGAGGTTTTTAGAGGCAGTGTTTAGTTTGTAAAGAGGAAGAAGAGCCTCTACTTTGAACTCGCATAACTTTTGGACAGTATCTTAGATTGCGTTGAAATTTAGAAGGATGTTAGAAGGTTAGGAGAGCTTTTCAAATTGCTATTACACTTAGCATTTGAATCTTTGAGCCATCAGTGGCATTAGATAGAAGGTTGCTACCTTTTCTAGGACTTGTTATTTGTGATTTTCCCCATTGTTTTTATTAAAACATGAAGACTCGAAGACTTGAAGACATGAAGACTTGAAGATCTGAAGATATGAAGATTTCAAGAGGAATGTTTTGGGTTTATTTTTTATGTATGTGTGGGATGTGGCTTTGTTATTCCTAGCCGGTTTTGGAGGCTCGTTTGTCAATTCATTTCCATTCTGTTTTGTAAACCTTGTTGCGGGCAGTTTGGGTTAAACCAAATTTAACCCCATTTATTGTCGTGGTGACGAAGTGGGATTAATCACCCACATGGTCGAGACTTGCTCTGTTCTCACGATCTGGAGTTTTGGCCAGCAGATCGTGAATTTGATTTTAGGATCCCGTCATACGGACGGCAGCTCGTGTCTGCTGTCCCGATCTACCCGTCCCGTATCCAGTGGGCTCTTATCCCTACCTTGACCCTTATACCCTTAGAGCCAGCCACATGATAGGCCAACGGAAGATTGAAGACTGAAGATTTGAAGAGAAGATCAAGATTGACAACGTTTTCAGTCGGCAACGCACGATCGCAGCAAGACACCCTGCGTGTTCCCAAGGCGCGCTCCTCTCAACCCGACAACGTAGCCTTCAAATTGAGCATTGTTCTCTTCAAATTCAAGCTTTCTCTAGGTCTCCTTTGTTGTCCTTGCCAAGCACTATTCACGCACTATTCACGCATGACCCTACTCCATAGCCAGGCGTACTTGTGCAATTTATTGTAATACAGGTGCATGCCCTAAAACCTCTAGGGTTGCAAGAGAACTTCAAGCCTTGCCATGAAGGATCACGTCATTCTCCTCATGAAACCTCATTTTTCCAGGGCTTGAAAAGCATGTTGTACTACCCTTATTGATAGCAGATGACAATTATACGTCAGCGCGTATACTATTCCATGTGGTCATTTAACCCCTGAGCGCCCATGCCATATTCACTCAAATCCATACCCTTGTGTACTTAGTCCAATAAAAGTATTACCTAAGTAGAGTCAAATAGCTTGAATTTTTTTATAGTGGTAGTAGACACATGCCTAGAAGTACATGAAAAAGTACAAGTCTTTTGACTTTACCATTAAGAAGAGGATAAGAGTCAAATGTGGACATTTTTCAAAGCTGAGCACTCCATTTTGAGGTCCTGGGGCGCTCAAGCCTCAGGGGTTAACCCTTGAACGGCCCTTGGACTCTACAGCTACGGTACCAAATACAGTCCCAACCAATATTCAGAAGTTTGAATCAGCTAGAAATTAAGTGTTACAATTATACATATTAAAGTGTTGTATGATGGTGGGTGCATAAAAAAATTTGGAAAGCCCTCGGAGCAGCTCAAATACATTTGTATATACAACCGTATATATGGCCGCAAAGGGCTTTGGGGCTATTCAGGGGTTAACCCCTGAGCGCCCAGGTGACAGTATGTTGTTGCTCAAAAATCTAGGTCAACTCAATTTTGACCGTTATAATCTCATTGCGCGTCCGGTGAAACAACTTCCAATCAAGCCCAGCATGATGGAGACTCTTTCCACTAACAATTCATATGGTCGGATCTTGTGGATTGTATTTTTCAATCCACAGGGGCACTTTGATTACCCACAAGTCAGGCTTCTTTTGTTTCAACTATGGGCGCTCAGGGGTTAAGGGTTAAGAACCATAAGACATAACAAGCAAGTTGAATAAGTATGTTAATCCTTAAGCGCCCCATCGACAGTATACTGTTAATGGGGCCCATAACTTCATCTCATTTAAAAAAAAATTGTACGGTGAAAACAGCCATGATTGGTCCCCATCAGCAGAGAATGTAGTCCTTTTTCAAATCCTACGATCACTTTTTTTGAATGTAATTTTCCAAGTTGTGGTGGCCATTAAACCCCGCATTTTCTCCTAAATCCAAAAATAACTCTGGGCGCTAACGGGTCAAAGAAGCAAAAAAAATTAAAAATTAAAAAATCAAATCAAATTAAAAAAAAAAGAAAAAGTAATTGGATAAGAGCTTGGAAATCTTGGTCGAGCAAAAGCATGCACGGTCATAGGCCGCACCAGATCCTTATCAGAATACACCAGCGACACAGTTTGCCGTTCCCATATGTCCACGTTTGGACCTATCGTGGAGCAGGAGCATCCACGGAGGAAGTTCTCTTCAAAATTGGAAAAGACAAGTTTGTAAAATATACAACAAGGGGTAAACCGCAATAGTTGAAAGTGACGAATCGGCGTCGGCAGGCTTGAGTTGGGAACAGAGTTCTTTTTGCAATAGAACCATATATAGGATAATAAAAAGTGCAAGACAAAACTAGATTCACTACTGTAGAATGTAGATGGGAGGGAAGGAATTTTCAGAGCCTCATTCATGACACGTGGCAACAGCCAGTCACGATGGTGCTGAAATTACGACTAATGAAAAGAAAAAGGAAAAAAAGAAGGAAAAAAAGGGGCGGAAAATTTGTTCGGTATCATACCTTTGTAGCTATCACAATTTCAAAACTTTTTAATTTGTTTCTGGTGGAACTCAGATGACTAAACAAGCAGCTATGATTATTTCTTGGGCAAGAATATATTTTATTGAATACCAAATATCCAGGTGAGCGACAAAGAAATGGTAAGAAAAAAAGATGGTTTGGAATTTTCTGTACAGGCTTTTGGAAAAAGAACTTGGCCTCAAAAGGAGCTCATCAATTTCCATGCGATATTGTCATATAAGGCCCGGTTCAGACTAGCGTCTGGCCGAAAATTTCTCAAACTTGATTGGTTGAAATTTGGTTTTTCTCTGTTGTTGGTTTCAGATTGCAAGTTTGTCCGGCACTTTTACATCCATCTTCACCACCGTGGGGACCACCATATATAGCCACATCAGCAGCTAAGATAGTGAAGATTTGGGGCTTCCTCCAAGGGTGGTACCAAACTTATCCAGCAGAGGCACACTCTTGGATGACACGCAATTACATATTAAAAGTTTCTATCGGGCGAACCATTGGACGAGGTGCTGATTTCCGTGTCTTAGCCAGATGCTAGTCTGAACCGGGCCTAATTGTATATTGTATCATCTGCGTGTTTCTCATTTTCCAAGAACTCTTGAGTCTTGACATTTAGTTTGGTAGAGTGCTAAAATTTGTTGCTCAAACCACGGCCATTAAATATGTCAAAATAACTTCAAAAAATCTAGTTCACAAACATCTTGTGTTTGAAATAAGTAAGAATATTACTTGCAATATTGGTAAAATAGGAATGTCAAATATGAATGTCAAATACATGAAATTTGGCGATTTTTACAAATTTTAGTTTCAATTCAAAATAAATTTTGGAACCGTTTCTAATGTAGATTTTGAATTTGAAAGATTCAGTTATTGGAAGCAGACCTAGTTTGTTAAATATAAAGTTTTTCTAAAATTATTGTCATATAAGCATTTCAATGAGAATTAATATTTGAGCTTTGGAATTAAGCTTGAAGAATAATGTTTGAAGTTAAACTTCAATAGGAACTTAATTTGGAATTAAAAGGACACCTCAAAATTAGAGAAAGATAGTGTAGTTTTCTTAGTTAGCATAAAACTTGCATGCCATAAAAATGACACATTGAGCTAATTGTAAGGGAGGAAAATCATCTTTTATAGGAATGGTGGCTTTATATAGGTATGCATTTGCAAACTTGTTCTAAATAAGACTTTTACTCAGAATTAGAAGTTTGGGTTTTCAAATATAACAAAAGTCACCTTAAACAACAGTAATTGAGCTTGTGCAATTTTTATGCATGTTGAAACTTTTCATTCAAGTGGATTCTTCATTCCAATTCCATTAGGTAGTTAGTAAAAGTACCAGCTTACATTAGTCTAAATCTGTTAGAATAAGCTCCATTTAGACCAAAGATAAAAATAAAAATAAAAATAAAAACTCTTAATTTGGATTCAGAAACCTTGATTTAGTCTAGAACTAAGGTAGACTGGTGGAGGACAAAATTGACCAACTTCAAGTCTCCAACATAGGGACATATAATTTCCTTTATCTTTGTTTGTAAAAAATGTTGAATATTTTCACCCTGACCCACAAAATGGCATGCCATCCAACCCCAACCCATCGGTTGGGTTGGGGCAACCTACAACACTTGTATGGAATACTAAATGCACCCTAACCTCGTTCAACAACATTGCTGTCGGCCTCTTCTAGGACAACCTAAACCCACCCAAAGGTGGTGGCAACCCATGGGATGGCGACGAAAACCCATGGCATGGCAATGGAAACCCATGGCATGGCAATGGAAACCCATAGCATGGTGACAGAAACCCATGAAATGTCAACAAAAACCTATTGAACATCTAATACTAGGAATATAAAGATTAGGTGTCAATTTTGGTTTACCTCAAGGTGCTTCAAATTTGAACAACTTCCTAGGGCGTCACATTGCACACCCATGGTGTAAAAATCAACTTTTGGGCAGATCCCAAAAAGTTTAGAGGGTCCTGCCCAATAATCGAACCGAATTCCAAACCAAATTCCAAACCAAAGATTTCAATTGATGTCCTAGGTTAATGTCCCCTGGAAGAAGCCAACGTGGGAGTGGAAGAGGTCAATGTTGAAGTGGAAGAGGTCGACGTTGAAGTGGGAGAGGTCAACGTTGAAGTGGAAGAGGTCGACATTGAAGTGGAAGAAGTTGACATTGACATTGAGGGATGAGGGATGAGGTCACCACCCATTCAGTAAATGTCACCGGATCACACTATACTAGATGTTTGATCTCATCTAGTCTCATTGTGTCTAAAAAGGAAAGACTTAAAGTCTTTGTTTAGGGTAATGTATTAGCAGCTGAACAATTATCTCTTCCAACATCAATTAATTTTGGAAGAACGTTATGAAAAAACAACTTTTAAAATTTTGAGCAAGTATCTTCCTAAATTGCTACCATTTTAGCAAAATTTAGGGTCTTTTATGCAAGTACTTCCTAACCATAGTCATTTATTAAAACAAGGTGATTTCATTTATACTCTTTAAGTTGTTTGGATTTGATAGAAGTGGAGGTTGATAATTTGATATCTCTTTGAAGATTATTCTAATTGCCATTAACCCCTGAGCACCCCACAATTGGGATCTCATTGCTCGGGATTTCACTGGGTTGTTTGGACTACCAGATCTAATTTTTTGATTTTGAACTAAACTACAATTATTAAGGTATTCAAGTGGTCCTTGCAAGTGAAGTAATGGCAAGTCAAGTCTAGTGTTGTACAAGTAGCTAGGGAGTCATGATTGCATGGAACACCATACACGACAAGGTGGCAAGGTGCATCTTATAAGTTACAATTAGTCAATGTCCCTTGCAAACTTCCTTGCAATGTATTTTGTGGTAGCAAAGAGTTCATTAGCAAGGGTACAAACATGTTCTAGACCCTTTTCAAGGTACTTCTCACCGACTCTGTTGGACATCGTTTTCCTTGCCATTGCAATTTGAAGCCCTCAAACTTAGCATTCAAAGAAGTACAATTTTTGATAATTTGCAAGTGTGTGCATTCACATCTAATCTTGCTACCCACAAAATTTGAGATGAATCAAAGGCTTATGGAGTTTTGTAAAAATCAATAAATAGCAATTACATGCAAAAAAATGAGATTTTGCCATCACGTATAGTTCAATCAAATGTTATAATCTCCCATCTCCCACGGTCAATTGTTCCCAAAATTTGCAAGCCATTTTCCAAGTAGGTATTCCATTGTTTTCAATGGTCACTTTTTGTGGATCATCCACTTGACTGAGATATGATGTATCAAAGTTGTAGGTCTTGGAAAACCCTCATTTTGGTGAAAAAACTCTGGGCGCTCAGAGGTTAAACAAAAAACTTTTGATTATGGTTTAGGGTTTAGGATTTAGAGCTTTCAAAAGTATTGTGACCAATCTAATTGTCAATGTCATCAACTTAGGGATTGCAAAATTAACAGAACAACACATGCAAATCACCCCACATAGGGATAAGGGTTGCAATATTACAATTCCCAACTAGGTAATGTGTATGTACACATGCAAACTGTGTAATATTCAATGGACATATAAACTTTACCGATATACAATATAGTAAGAGTCCGTGGCTATAAATACCTAGTAGAAGCCCACGTTCAACATATACTTAGACTAGTAGTGTGCCACTGATCGCATGATCACAAAATTCCCTGTTGGGCAGCATCAACTAAAACTTGAAAAATCTGACGTTGTTGCTTGCCAGGATGATCTAAAAGACGTCTCTAGAAAAAATCCAAAAAGCTCATATGTAGAGATGCTAGAGCTCCTACACATTCTACTATGAGATTCAAATGTAGTAAATATTTGTTCATATCATCAAATTGATCACAATGATTGTAGTATGCTCTATCCCGCAATGCAACAATGGTATCACTCAAAACGTTTTTTTGTGTAGGAAAGTCCTCATGAGCTTGCAACCCCACAACTTCAACTAAATCATTTGGAGATGCACTAGCTGTTTCTTGAAAGTGTATGTCCTGTCTGTTATTGATTTCAAAGTCATTCCCCATTGAAGCAAGGAAACGTGCATTGTGTTCCTCAAATACTAGAGGAGGCTGCAACCCACAGTAGAAGCATTCATGCAATTGGAATGCAGCTTCAGGAACGTGGCCTGCAATAGAGCGTCCATTTTTGTTGATCCTCCTCACACGATGATTGTTCCAGGCTTGTACATAACAATCCAGATCTTGTTGTATGAGTGGCATACCAACTTCAAAGAGCTCAAGTGCCACTCATTTGATAAGGAAACCAATCCTTCAATGCATAGATAGGTGAACAAGTGTTTGTAATACCATACAACCTTTGTCCATACTTGTCCTCACCAATGCTCAATTCTCTACATTAACACAAACTTGAAGATAATTAGAAATCAAGTTTAAAACTTGTCATAGATAATTTTATGTTACACTACTTTGCATATAACATGAAATTTAGCTTTAATCAAATGAACACAATCAAGATAGAAAAACATTTGATTATGAATGGATGATCCTATCAAGAACGGAATTTGAACATTTTGTCTAGCTTGTTCAATGTCATCTTGAACAAAATAGTGTTTAGCTGCATAGTCTGATCAAATCCGAATAGGATGATCGTAAAGATCAATCGCTGATTTGTACGCAAAGAAGATAGTTTTTGCCTTCTTATCCATAGCAACCACAGCCCATAATACAAAGTGTGTTCCTCCATCTATTGCTCCATGAATTTTGATTTTCCATTTTGCTAGTTTATCATATGCTAAAAAGAATCATAAAAAATAGCCAATTAGTTTAACACACAAATATATAACACATGGGTGTAAATCCCAACTAAGAAATAAATACAAATATTACAATATTGAATCAAAAAGCTTAGCAATGATAATCATAATAGCGCATGTAGTAGAGAAATAATAAAATAGACTCATTCTTACAATCCATGTGCCACAAAATCGTAGGGTGTGTGATGTTATAATGGCCTCAAAAGAGAGCTCGCACTTGCCTCTTTTGCATGTGTTTTGATTGCATACTATTAAGAGCATTTTGTACAACTTCACAAGGAATACGGAGTCTCAAAGAGCTGCAAAGAATAGCAGCAACCATTTGCATACCCCAGTTGCAACCAGCACGTGATATTGGTACATGAGAAGCAATAATCCTCCCAAGTTCACCCATACCAATAAAATGATACACCCCACCCCATCCAATTCCTTTCAACCACCTTGAAAGAGAATTTCTACTCACACAAAGTAATTTTGAAATTGAATTGAACTTCTTCCCACAATGTAAGGCACCCTCAACATATGCCAACAAGTCTACATTAGAGACAATGGGTACAAAACTTTCTTCCAGCAGTTCTAAATCTGTTATATCATGATTGAGCAAAACGTCGTCCTCAGAAATTGAGCTCAAGTCACTCAAACTTGCATTTCCATCATCATTGTAATAATCCAAATCCATGCCAATATCCAAATCCAAATTGCAATACCCAGCCATTCAAAATGTGAGAAGAACACTGCATTGAATACAAAAAGGAGAATTTGTTACTATCCAAGGAAACCATAGTCATATCCAACTCCTCATACAATTAAATGATCAAAAACATTCACCAACCTTCTAATGACTAGAATCCAATGAAGGTCAAGTTTCCCTTTCAGTCTCCCTCCACAAAAATTGTAGTCAAACAAGGGTTTACAGTACAACAGCATTTGAAGGGAAAATCTAAAACTAGAAAATGCAATATTCTCTCAATGGCCTGCTACATCCGTCCTAGCACAGAAATCCTAAACCCTACACTACAAAGAAACCATGGTCGAATCTACAAAAAGTTCACAAAGATTGTGACCTAATCTACAGTATATTGTAGGTTAGGTCACAATCTTTGTCAACTTTTTGTAGATTCAACCAAGGTTTCTTTGTAGTGCTAACTATATTCAAAGCAAGAATAATGAAAACACTCGCGGCGTCTAATACATCCATCTCAAACCACACACTTTGAACCCTAACTACATTTAGGTCAAAAAGAATATCAACACTCACAAGGTCGGCTTTTAAAGAGCCTAAATGTCATGACCCTTAATGGATGAATGGTTGATGAATGAACAGTTGATGGATGAAGGATTGATGGATGAAGGATTGATGGATGAAAGATTGATGGATGAAAGATTGATGGATGAAGGATTGATGGATGAAGGATTGATGGATGAACTAATGTACAATGAAATGTGAATTAGTGGACAAAGAGAAAAACCTTGAAGGCGGACATCTTTGGATGATGAATTTGTTCATTTGGAGTTAGACAACTCCACTTGGATGACAAAGATACTACACTTGAGGACAAAGGTACGGGATGTACCTTTGAGGACAAGTGTACATGCACCTTTAAGGACAAGTGTACGGGATGTACAACTTGAGGATAAAGGCATGGGATGTATCCTTGATGACAAGTGTACGGAATGCATCTTTAAGGACAAGTGTACAGGATGTATTAACTTGAGGACAAAGACATGATATGTACACTTAATGACAAGACAAAGAGTAGAACTTGGAGTTAGACAACTCCAAGTAAAAGATGAGACAAAGAGTGGAACTTGGAGCTAGACAACTCCAAGTAAAAGATGAGATTTGATATGAGTTACATTTAAAATATTTCTAAATGTAACTAAGAGTTTTACCTTAGCAAAGGGTTGGAGATGAATGTTAAAGATAGAAAGATAAAGGAATCATATTTTTATGAAAGGATTGATAGTATAAGATGGAGCTCGGAGGGTGAGGAGATTAATTCTTGTTGGGAATTAATCTCTCTCTATGGTCGGGTGGTTGAGCTCCTTGTGGTTGTTATAGTTTTATAGATAGACTAGTATACTGCCTGTCGTACCAATGGGATTATGCCCCCCACCCCCTATCCTTGTGCTCCTTGACCTTTGTGCCCCCATATTGCCATGGCCACTATCCCCATGCCCCTATCTCCGTGCCCCTTTATCCTCGTGCCTCTTTATCCCCGTATCCTCTATCCTCGTGCCTCCATATCCTTGTGCCCTTTTATCCTTATGTCCTTTTATCCTTGTGTCCTCCTATCCCCGTGCCCCCTTGCCCCGTGTCCCCTTATCCCCATGTCCCCTTATTTCCATGCCCTCTTTTGGTCGAGAGAAAGTTGTGATGCAACTGCTAGTGACGGTGCAACTACTAGTGACTTGTTGTTAATGTCTAGTGAAACAGATAAAAGAGAGTCATAGGTGATTTTGCTTTATCCATTTATACCTTTTTGATCCTAGTCATGCCCAAACCAAACTTATGCTCGACCCTAAGTGATTGAACGCTATTATATGATAGGCCCTAATTGACTGACCGCTATTCTTTTATTAATATAGATTATTGTTTTATAGGAGTATTTGGATGATTGAAGTTATGGACCTGAGGAGGTTCGTAACACTAAACAAAGATGAACAAAGAACAAGCACATGATCCACTTTACCGTAGCTTGGCTCCTTGTAGTTGGTGCTAAAAACAAAGAAAATGACTTACAAACTACGCTCCGGGCCTCCTTCAGCTGCGCCTCCGAAAATTGTGAGCACTGTTAACAAACCCCTTCCAATCTATCAAAATTTGAATTCACCCAAGTCCTAGCCTGAAACCTTCCTTCACGTTTAGCCTCTATTACGTGGGCATGAAAGATTGCAAATGACAACCTCCCCTAAGCACCTACACACCTTTACCCGATCATTAAGGGTTTGAGGAACCTTTAGGTTTAGGAGAATTTATGATTTTTTTTGTAGGGTTACCCTTTCAACAATCTATCATGAAAAGTGTTTTTTGGAAAATAAGGTATTGTATAATATTTTGTATTATCATGGACTGTAATTTTTATGGAATGTATTATAGAATATTCTATATTAAAGGGCAAAGTTGCACCTCATATGGGTCCCTATTAGCAACTCTATACTAACCTTGAAACTACTTGGATGTATTGCTATACTTACAATGGATGGTCTCAATCCCAATCATCCCAAGATACCTTAGCAATTCACATGTGGCAAAATTTATCTTCATAATTGGAAATTGGAACTCAAGTCACCCACATTTTTTATTACAAGTGTTGAGTATTTTTTACTTCCTTGTAATGTGTTTTAATAGTACAATGGGCCCCAGTACACCAATTTATTTTTATATAATTCAAAGTTAGCAATGAGATCATCTTTCATTAGTGGCTCCATTTAACGTATCTTAAATATCAAATTAGACAAGGGTTAACCTCTAAAGTTTTGACACATGTTTCACCAAAATCCCTCTAGGATTGTCATTTTGAGTATAAGGGCCACATTTTGGGAAAAAAACTTTTTGGACACATGTAGAAGGTTTTGTAATAAACTAGTTTCAAAAGACAAGGAAAACATTTCAAAAGTGATCACCTTGTAGGTTGTAAGATATATGAGTTTGAGCTAATGAAGCCAATTTTTGTCACTACAAAAATACGGACACCTATCCTTCACAATGTCACATTTGTATGATTTTTTTTAAATGTTGAAACTCCTTGGATTCATGCTTCAAGGCATGTTGGGTACATTCTTGGAAAATTACAAATCATTTGGAGTTGTGCAACACATGGGAAAATGTAGTGAGTAAACATAAGTAGAAAATGATTCATAACACTAAATTATTGAGAATTCAGTTATAGAAATGAAAAATGCAAATTCCAATTGCCAAACTATTGTAATAACCAGTACACATCCTTGGCCTCTATTTGTTTGCCAAAATATTAAAAACTAAGTAAAATAAAGGACTTCAAAGTTTAGTTTGCAAGAGAGGATTTATAATTGCCAGCAAACAACAACTTCTCTTAACTTTCATCTCATTTAGCAGAGTGGAATGATTCAAAGCTTTCCTTGTATTCATAGATTTAAAGAACTAGTTTTCAAAAAGATAGAGTTTAAAATATAATTTTCAAAGAAGTTTTCTGCTTGCCCAATGAACAAAGATAACTACATATCATGCAATAATAGTTGAACAATGTAGTCATCAAAGGCTATGGAAATTGGCGGGCCTCAAAGCTATTCCTTGGATACACCATGTGGAAAATTTCAAAGAGGACAGAAAAAGGAAAAAACTTAATTGTAGTGAGCTGCCCATAAATGTTATATAGCCAAAAAACTTTATTTGGTCCTTCAGGGTTAAATGTGAAATTTAATCCTATATTTATGTCTATATGGGGAGCTTTGAATCATTCAACTTCAACTGATGAGATGAAAGTTATGAGAACTTTTAGTTTGCAGGTAGATGTTAATTATGACATGTAAAACAAACTTTGAAGGGTTGTATTTTGCCCAATTTTTAATATTTTGGGGAAAAAACAAAGATAAAGAGTGTGAATTGGTTCTTGCAACATTGCAACCATTGAGATTAGTATTTTCCCTTTCCATAATTTTATTCTCAACACATTAGTGTTTTGAATCATTCTCAACTTCTCCTTACTTACTATTTTTCCCGATGTGCTGTACAATTCCAAATGACTTGAAAATTTCTAAGAATGTATCCAACTTGCCTTGTGGAATGAATCCAAAAAGTTACAACCACTTTGAAATTTTTTCCATACATGTATGACCTTTTGAAGTGCAATTGCCTTGATTTGTGGAGGGACAAAAAATTGATTTTTTCATCAATTCAAACTCAATTATCTAACAATCCACATGGTAGAAATTTCTGAAATTTTTTTCCACTTCTTCTGAAACTACTATACTACAAGATCTTATAGTTACACTTATTCAAATAGAAACTTAAGAAAAAAGTTGGTACTCATACTAGAAATGGCAGTTTTGAAGCAGTTTTGGTGAAAATTACTTAATCAAAGAATTATAGGAGTTAATGAATAACACATTACGTATGTTAGCTGCTCCAGCTTTCAAACACTAGTTTGCTGCCAAGGCATTTGCAGGAGTGACTTGGAATGATGAGCAAGATATGCACAAATTGATCAGTAAGATTAACAAGTTCACTATTGGACCTCTCCCGGCATCTATTCAAACCTCTTGTAAGTTCCTGAACTAGAAGAAATTTGAATTCATCTATCATTTGTCTTTGAAAATATGTTTTTGTATATTATGCCATGCAATTATTTGACAAGTGTTTCTTAAAGTATAAAAAACGTTTTATTAGAGTCAAGGTTGTGATTCTTTTCTATCATTTTTATATGCTGGAGCAGGCAAGATATTGCCTTTGTGCCCCTAAAGTTTGGGCAAAAAATACATGATCCAAAGCATGTTTAGAAATAATGCAAAGCACAAACCAATGCTAAGTCCTGGCCTATTAGATTTGTGATGTTTTGCACAACATTTAGCGCAATTATTTGATTGTCAAAGTCTTAAAGACCATTTGTGATTTCTTAAATGTTCCAAACTTCTAGGTGAAGTGAATGAGTTTGGAATAAATGTATCAGCAAAAATTACTTCAAGACTGGAACATAGTAGATTTATTTCATTTTGATAACATATTGTCTAATTGCAGGTTGCAGAGCTCATCAGACACGTGCAATGCAGCCTTACATAATGCCGAGTCAAACTCCCTAAGAAAACCTTATAATTGTTAAGATTGATTTAAAAGTTGGAGCCATGAAAGTATTGTTTGTTAGGTAATGGATTTATGTTCTGCAAATTAAAACACATGTACACAAATTTGGAAATGTTAAGGTTGACATACTTCCACGGTAATCAATTTTTAGGTGGGTACTGATGAAAAATGTCACCACATTCACCTTTATAGATTTGTCACTAGTCACATTCACATCCACAAATTTATCACCAAATTAGCCATTATAAATTTAGGAGCACATCAACCTTCAAAATTGATTAAACTTCAAAGTATTATAGGTCCAAGAGACATCACCTTAATCACCTTCCTACCAAAAAAACCTAGATGTTATTGGAGCACACTATTTCTAAGATCACAATCACCAACAGACTCAAAGAGGTTCCTATAGATCAATAAGAAGTTTTAGCAAAATGCTAGGCATTGAATCTATAGTCCATTTCAATAATATAGTACCTATGCATCCATTCACTTCAAATGTATGCCCATGACCTTCAAGTTGAGGCCTGCCAACTTCAGGTCTCTGCCCAACAACTTCATATTTGCAATTGATACGTTGGAAATGCTATTTTTTCCTAAAAAACAAGTCATATTTTACAAGGCTAATAATAGGGTAATGAAATGATTTTAACAATGCATGTACAATATATTCAAAACACATGCCAAAGCTTGATTACCAAATCTTACATGTTAAAACAATAGATTATAATTACAACTTTCTTACTTCACTATTGAGTTATTGGTCAATCTCTAATTGTTTGTAAATTCATTTCAACAAATCTACTCTAGGCAAACAATTCGAGTAGGACTCAAAGTATAGTGGGAGCTTTCCAATCACTGTCAACCATGGAGAGCCTTTTGTTGGACTTTCATGTAAGGATATATTTTGATGTTTGTTGCTTTACCTAGATTTCAAATGTGAAGAACTGAGTATTGGCCATGGGCTGCGGCAACCAAGTGCTACTTAGAACTCATGATCAACTTATCTCTAAATTGATGCCTTCCTTGCACACCATGGCTCCAAATGAGAGACGCTTGCCCCTCACAGAAGGATCAAAGAAACAATTACAAATACTCTTCAGTATCAAAGATTAAACCAAAACTAGGGAACCACAAAACAAACAATGTGGTGGATCTAGAATGAACAAGTTAGGAGTACTGTTGTAACATACCTAAACGCTGTGTTTCCTCTATAGTAGATGTCCAATAACAAACCAAAAATAAAAATTGTATGCATGTATAATTAACTTTAAAAACAAAAAATAAATAAAAAAACCCGTACCTCATATAACCATAAGAATTTCTTCAACTTTTCCACCATGATTTCTTAGACTCCACGTACTTTTGTATTCACCTCTTCTTTGTCTTGATTTTTTAATAATTTTGAATTCTACTAACTAAACTTCAATTGATTTGTGTTGAGGTATCAATTCTAATAAAACCAGAAGCAATTTCTGACCCTATAGTAGCATGAAATCTCTCATCCCTCTCCATATAATTTCTACTATTCCATTACAATTATTAAAAAATCAATACACACCTTATATGAAAGAATTACAAATTGATCCCAGTTACATGAAAAATTATCATTCATTTTAGCAAATTTCTCATTATTTAAATAAGTTGGAGCCCAAATCCCATAGGAATCATTATTAAAACCCTTATCAAGATGAAAAGAATTAGAAAAATCATTTAAAATAAAAGTTAAATTACTTGCAAAAGTTTGTTCATGTGAAGTTAAGTTAACAAATTCAATATGAGCAAGATCAAGCACTTGAATTCTGACAGCCTCTTTTATAGTACCATCAAACACCCAGCTTGTTAGTTCTTCAAAAAAATTCTTATAAACTTCGGCAATTTTTTATAATTAATTTTTTATCTTTTTCTCATTGTTTCAAGCATTTTTTAGATCTTTGTACATATGATGAAGGTACATATCAACCCAATGCAAAATCAAAATTGTAGCCTGCTCTTCATCCTAATGCGTATATCTTTCCTTTCCCTCCCTTGAGAGCATGATTTCTTTTTATCAAACTTGTACCTTTTAATAATATATTTAAAGAAGTCATTTCATTCTGTAATTTTTTATATTCATCTAGTTTTAAATTTTCAAAATGCTTAAATGATACTATAAAAGTGACTTCTTTAGTTTCATTATCTACAATAGCTGTGTTTCCATATGATAATTGATGGTAATCATTAGGAATTTCTATCATAAAGATTCATTTTACATCTTCAAAATTACGTTCTTTTTCTAAAATATAAATGTTATTTCTAGGTCCAAATTGTTCCCAAGTAGTAATAATATTGTTTAAAGTTTTTAAATTCTTTTTTTCTTTATCATTTTTAATCTTTGCAGGCCCGCCTTTAACCCCTCTTTTATTTTTACCCATAATTCCAAAAATAAAACAAAAATTTAAACTACTCTTAAATTAGTTTTCAAACTCAAAACTTGTAATATTTTTATATCTTTTTTAAAACCTATGACCTTCATATAAATTTGCACAAAAAACAAAATAAACGTAATGATTGAAATTATGTAGATTTAAAAATTCATTGATCTCCATATTTTTGCAAAAACTACATTGAAATTTTAATAGTGCGCTGAACTTTTCATGATGCAATCATACAATTTCATATAAGAAACTTACTAGTTGCAAAATCCGCAAACTTTATTGTTGCCCTTCTTCCTCCAAAAACTTCAGAAGGTAGTGAACATGTTCATCTCTGAAATTTCAATCCCAAAGATAACTTTAAAAAAACCCCCCTTTATTTGGAATTAAACTTGAAAATTTATCATATCCTAAATTAGATTTTTTTTTGAATGTTTATTCATGGATGTTATCTCGTAAAGACTGAAAAGCAACTTAGAGCCCAAGTGGCTTTGAGCACATACTCAATTAAACTTGATCAAACCTTCACATGATAAGTTTGTAATGTCATCAAACCATTAAATGGATAATCTAAACAACACAAAAATCGTTAGGATTCATAAACTTTGGTGAGAACTACTCAAAGACACAACAAAATATGAGCAAAGGAATAATGAAGGAAAATAAAACTAGGAAAAGACTTAAAGAAGATGAAGCAACCAACCTGATGAAGAGTCAATACGCATGGAGCAACATGAGTGTGGTAAGGCAATGAAGAGAATGACGACAAAAATCAATACTCATGCCTGAAATTTCAATTCCAAAAAAATAAAAATAAAAATAAAAAATAAAAAAAAATAAAAAAAAATAAAAAAAAATAAAAAAAAATAAAAAAAAATAAAAAAAATAAAAAAAAATAAAAAAAAATAAAAAAAAATAAAAATAAATAAAAAAAAATAAAAAAAAATAAAAAAAAATAAAAAAAAATAAAAAAAAAATAAAAAAAATAAAAAAAAATAAAAAAAATAAAAAAAATAAAAAAAATAAAAAAAATAAAAAAAATAAAAAAAATAAAAAAAAATAAAAAAAATAAAAAAAAAATAAAAAAATAAAAAAAAACCCTTTATTCAAACTTAAACTTGAGAATTTATTATATCCTAAATTACATTTTTCTTATAATTTATTCATGGGATTTGTCTCATAAAGACTAAAGAGTAGCTCATAGTCCAAGTGGCTCTGAGTGCATACTCAGTTAAACTTAATCAAACCTTCACAAAATAAATTTGTAATGTTATCAAACCATTAAATGGGTAATCTAAACAACACAAAGATCATCACAATTCATAAACTTTGGTGAGAACTACTCAAAGACACAACAAAATATAAGCAAAGGAATATTGAAGGAAAATAAAACCAAGAAAAGACATAAAGAACATAAAACAACCAACTTCAAGAAGAGTCAGCATGCATGGAGCGTGGCAAAGCAATGAATAGAAGGCGACAAAAATCAAGAGACATTCGGGGTTGTAAAGGAGCAAAACTTTTTGCGATCAGCACCAAGTGGACTACAAAACGTAGCCGAGGATTGCCTATCGTGCAATTAAACCATTGCATTGGATAGCTATCAAATCACTCATCACTGCAATGGATGCTAAACAACAGGCAGCTGCAAAAGAATCTGTCATGGGTGATATTGAGTTATTGGACATTCTCATCCTAGGTCCTAGAGAGACAAGACAAAACTACCAGCGTCTTGTTTTTGAAGAACCTTAGATCACAAATTTCAGCGAGTAGCTTGAGAAAAGGACAATACAGGTCTTATACATAGTCATCTTATAATGCATGAAGAATTGTTCAGATGAGATAGTACATTAGTTTTTGCGGACTGAGTAAAGGTTGTAGCATTGGCTATGCAGGATGGCAAATGAATTTAGGGTAGACACACATTTCATTGAGATGTTCTGAAGTCACTTCATAGAAGGATTCAAACGTGGCATGCACCGGAATCTGACCACAAAGTCTGATTAAATGGTTCAAGGAATAGTATAGAATATGGATGTCATTTGGCGTTTCTTTTGTCATAGTAGAGAGCAAGCATTGACAAGTTGCAAATCCTGAGTCGTGACCTTTACTGCAAGCCTTTGTTTTGCCTTTCATTACTGGTGGGCATCAGAACTAGATGGTAGAGTGGAATTTGAAAAAGCTGGGCCTTCCAAATTCTCTTACCCTTTAGTTTTAGGAGGCCAAGCAAGGAGCTAAACTTGGGTGTTACACAAATAACTAGTCCAGTAGAATTGACAATAAATTTACTTAAGGGATGTTCACACTTGGTGTTAGGAGGGGTATTAGCAATATGAATGCAGTGTAAAGGTGTGTCAAATGCATCTAATTTTCCTTTGCTACTACCACTCTTAAACTAAGTGTGAACACACCCTTACGGCAATAGCACCTTTCATGGCGTATGCCCCAAATGCAAATCCGCACTAGTCTTAGTTTATGAGCTTTGTGTGTCGCAATCAGAAACTCTAATCAGTGCCAAGCACCTACAAAGGTTTGCAATTCTTTTCCAAGTTTACCTGCTCCACCACCATTTGTTGCGACAAAGCCTTCTAGGATGTCAAAGCTTTGACCTTAAATGTCCATTCTAAAATAGAGAATATTCATATGAGCAATTGCAAACTTAAATCTAAATTCTGCACATGACGTCTACTACATTTTGAGTGCAGTGAAATTACCGGGGGAGTGCCAATTGCTTTGGCGGAAAGTACTTGATATTTTTGTCAAAAAAAATCTGCAAGAGCTTACCGAGTTACCAGTATATCATGGAAGCCGTCACTGCCTCATGTTTATAATTTTTGTAAGATAGGAGTACTCATACCCGCCCATTAAAGGGGATTAGGGTATGGGGAAGGCTCAAAGAATATGGAAAATAATATCAAATGGTTAGCCTTTTCGCAAAGTGCTCAAAAGTGTCAATTTTTGAAAAAAGTGAAATAGCCTTGTATTTTATATAAAATTTCAAAGTTTGAACATGTAGGTTCCTAAGGATGCACGTAGGTCAACAATAAACAAGCCTACTTGTAACTAATGCTCAAGCTCTACACCACCAATAGTGGAGTGCCAGTGAACCCTATCCCGTCTGTATAGCATTGGAGCCATGCTCAAAGCCGCTCCAACGTGTCCCACCTCCGTTTGTTGTAAGTGCTCTTCCGTCCTGATCCCATGTTCTAAATCCATGCGGCTAGCTCCCTTGTTACGATACCTTGCCAGCATCAACGTCCATGGGCTTGCCAAGTTGCACTAGCAGTTGTTACCGTTGGCCCATTGTGTACGCATCTTATACGGTTTACTGATCGGGCGCTTCAAAGGACCATGTTGCATCGCCGCGGTGAACCTAGGGAGGGGGAGTGGTGTGCAAGTTTGGGTCAAATGTACAGCGTTGTCTCTTTGCTCTTAGACGAGCAATCGCTATCTCTTGATTTCTTCAATAGACAGGCAGATAGAAAGCGTGGAATCTATCGGTATATTGTCTGGGTAGTGGAGGTTGAGCCATTTGAATTTGTCGATGGGGATCCTCTCCAGCTTTTGCTACAGCGGCTAGCGACCATCGCTCTTTGAAGGGATTTTGAGCTGCGGCATCTTCTTGCCGCATCTTTTTTGCTGCTTCCTTGGCCTTTTTCTCCTGAATGCACTGCAATTTAGTGAGTGCGGATTCTTTTCTTTTTGTTTCTCTTGCTTTGTCTGCCTCTTCTTTTAAGCAAGATTTTTCATCCATAGCTTGCATGTACTGTTCACTCGTCATGATTATGAATTTTGAATAATCACTAATTGGATGTACTCTTTGTTTCTTTTGTGCATGTACTACCACTTCAGGTAACTGAAAAAGTTGGGACTTGGAAGTGTCAACTATGATGCTAACGATGGCGCAACGAAGGGTGCATTGAAATCTAGTTATGAGTTGGTGGAGCTCTCTTGTTTGGCAAGTTTAGTAGAATCGGCATTGATGAAGAAGTGTCAAGGCAGAGGCACTTGCAACTCCCCGACTTGTTGGCCGCACAGCACTTGAAGGCCCACGTTGTCTTTTGGTAAGTCTTTGTTGTTGCTATCATTGTTGCTCAAGGGTTTGTCAAAGTAGGGCAAGCCTTCACCTGCCAAATCAAACCAGCGACGGCCTTGCGCAACTGCTGAGAGCATTTTGACTGGATTCTCATGATCTTCATGGTCATCGTCCTCGTCCTCACTGTTCTCATGGTCACTGCCGCTTTGGATTTCGTCGTTCTGAACGCAAGAGCTATTTAAAGCATGCGAGGGAGTGTTGAATTCTTCAATGGCAGACAAATTCATTGCATCTTCATATCCATTGTTTAGAACATTTTGAGAAGGTATAGAAAATAGTCTACTCGGCCCCATTTTTTTTTCCACAGCCAATGGGTTGTAGGGCCAAATCCCTGTAGCTTTAAATCCCTTTTGGATGTTATTTTTTGTTAGCGCTCTCTTCAATGTCAAACTCACCCATTGCGCCAAGTCTTCTTTTTGTGCAACCCTTCCCCTATTGTGTAAGGTCCACGCATCCCGGTAACCTCAAAAGGCAGATTTGAATGGCCGGAAGACACTAACATCCAACGGCTAGAGTGCATGACTAGTGTGTGAAGGTAATGTCAAGACATCCAACCCTATGGAAGATGCCTTGTGTGCAAACTCCAAAGTCACGTGCGAGCCATGACCGTCGAGAATGAGTAGGTGTCTATTACGAGGTGAAATGCCTCCATGGCTTTCTAATGATTTTACAAAATGAGAGATCCACGATGAGAACAAGTAGCCGGTCATCCAAGCTTTTGCTTACACGGC
Source organism: Ulota crispa (assembly GCA_963920765.1). Taxonomy (NCBI): domain Eukaryota; kingdom Viridiplantae; phylum Streptophyta; class Bryopsida; order Orthotrichales; family Orthotrichaceae; genus Ulota; species Ulota crispa. The sequence goes on from OY987242.1 coordinate 29,125,164, forward strand.
CATGGTTGCATCAGCCTCGCATCTCTCTATATAGTTTTGTTGCATACACTTATTGCAAAAGATGTAGAAGTGGGGGATGAACTCACCAGCTGCATTGACGCACGCAAGAACACTCAGCCACTACCGCTGGTTGGGAAGGACGTTGTGCACAGATTGAGAACCCTTCTCCGCAAGCACTAAGGCTCCTCCTCCGTTCCTTCCAGCTTGTGCACCCGTCTCATTGCAGTTCTAGATGTGTGTGTTGCTATATTGGTGTTGTTTATATAGGGTGTCAAGGTTATGGTAGAGAGATGATACATTCTCTCAGCACAAAGCTTTTGCCCTAAGAGTCTAAACCTTGTGTGGAACGCAAGACCAACATGGGATGGCAATGTCGCCACCATTTCAGCCAACCCGTGCTTGGAATTCCATTTTTGAACGGAGTCGGTCAAGTTTGAACCATTTCTGCAACTTTAAGCCAAAGCTGCAATATCATGAGGGGATGGCCCAAGTCTTGCATTTCTAGAAGATAGTTCTTAAGATCAAGCTCCTCTTGCACTATCAAGATGCCTTGCCTTCCGCGCTTCCGGGTCAATGTGCAACCATAATAGTGGTCTCTCAAAGACGATGCAGGAATGCCAAAGTGTCTGGCAGATGTGCAAAACTGCTCTCCTCGATCAATTGCGTTGAATGTTGCTTTCAATATCTCCGTGGACCATGTCCCTTGGCGTTGTGGTTGGAGTGGGGCAAACTCTTGAAGTTGTGGTCAACAATGCTTCGACACTAAACCTTTCCCCTGCGGTTGGAATTGACCAAAGCCTGAACTTTGGCCTCATGGTCAAAAATCATAAGACCTTGAGCTTCTACCTTGTGGCTGGATGTGGACCTCAAGTCTCAGCTGCATGTGCTCTCCATGTCGTGGCTGCTCTTCTGGCTGGAGCTGCTCTGTATATTGTGACTGGAATTGGTCTTTGCATTGACGCTCGGGCTTGTCTTCATGTCTCGGTTGAACCTACTGTTCATTAGAATTGTCACTTTTTGGCTGGAGCGAGCTCCAGTTCTCACATCCATGTTGGTTTGACGGCTGCTGCTGATGGATGCTAGTGGTGTTGTTTGCAGTGCCACTATCGGGAGGAGTTGCAAAGACTAGCGGCTATGACATTCCTCCTACAATCTGCAACAACTGGCTCCTTCCGTTCAATTGCAATGAATTTGGGACTATATCCTCTTCAGGTTGCAAGTCAGTGCAGGTACTTCTTTGTTTGAGATGTCTTGGCCTATCGTTGTTGCGATAATTTCTGGACACAAGAAATTCTAGCGATGATGGACGGAGGGCAGAAATGCCAATTGACAAAGATAGTGGAGGGCATAGCGACAAAGACCGCACTCAAGCTCTGATGTGCTGCATGATGTCTGCCTCTAGGGTAGAAGATTGCCTTTGTGATGAGTGCACGTCTCTCCTCATGCTTTTGTAACTAGATTCTAATAAACCATAGAGAATTCTCATGAATTGTACTTCTCACCAAGTAAATTGAGTGAGCTTTGTGGAATTTAATGACTCAGAGAACCAGAGAAACATTGCATATCAACTACACCTTCAACTCCATCCAAACAAATCAATGCATGAGTATGACAAAGTATATTATCTGAATTGCAGCCCAACGCTTGAGATTGTGAGTTGCTTTGATCTTCACCAACATACACCTTCAGCTAAATTCTTGATCTCTTCTAGTAGTCCGACCCTTACAAGATTCACCCTTCTCGTTCATATACCTCTTAATTGTCCTCACTCACTTAATACTAAATGAAGAACTAATTTGGTTGATTTTGCGAAGTCGTAGACTAAATTGACTAGCTGGGTAAATGTCCTGAGTTGATCAACTCTGAGTACTAGTGCTTGGTCTACTGATCTCGTTCCCCTCTACGTATTGCATTAGATCATTTGTTGCTAAGTAGTGCACCAGATCAATCGTGTTAAGCTCAGCACGAATTCAACACCATACACGCATAAATCTTTAGCACAATTGCTAAACCACAAGGCATGAGCGTCCTCATCGAGAGGCTGATTGCTGCTTCCCAGCTTCAGCATTTGTACCCCTCTACGCCGCAACTGCGTTGTAGTTGACATTAAACCGTGCCATAAATAGGCAAGGGGACCCATCTAAATTGGTACTCTCACGGTGCTTTTCAAATCTCCTTCTTATCTGAAATCGTCACCGGCAATTTCTAAATCCGTCCAAGCGTTAATTATTACTGCTTTTCGGTTACTGCTAGCGCCGCATGAGCAATACCCACAGCCATCTGTTCACACCTAAAAGCCACTTCTATTTTGCCCCAAAACTACATATTCAGTTCATACATTGCCTTTGGGTTCACACCGCACAATTCAAGCCTCTTTCGTAGAGTGCGGCATTGGGTGGCGAGGGGAAATGGGTATACCCACCTTAAGGGGGTGATCATCACCAATAAAATCAACCTTTTGGTCCCTTAGACTGTGGACACTAGTTGACACAAGATGTTGTTGTGTAGTGCTTCCATCATTGTTTCTGTATTGTAAAGTCCCAGGGAAAGCGCTCACATAATGACTCACAACATTCTCTATTGTTGTTTGTAATTAATGTCTCCAAAATGATCATCACTGTCGCTTTTCTTTTCTGCAAGTTGCGCTTGCATGTCTCTGTCCACTTTTCCAAGTGTCTATATGAAAAGAATTGAACTAAGAACACCATATTAGGTAAATTGGGAAAAAGGGAGGTACCATTTTGTACTCCACCTTAAACCCATAAAGTCACCTTAAACCAGATTCAAAGGTATCAAATTTAGATTGAGCCACTAAGATTTTTTCCCTCACAAGATCTTCCTTTCAAGTGAGGACACGTGTACCAAAAAAAAACCTTGAGCTTGGTTTAAGGTGATCACCTAGAACCTAAAAGTCCCAAAATGTACCCTTTTGCCTAGATTACTTAATATGGCGTTTAAGGTAACCCCACCCATTCCCGACAGTGTAACAAACTTGACTCCTATATACCCAAGGTTTTTATTTCAGAATTGAAATGAAAACCTTGAGTACGTAGGGTCAAGTTTGTTAAATGGTCGATTATAGGTGGGGTTACCTTACTTCCTGGCTGATGAAGTTTGTAGTTAGATACTGAAAGACAATATTCATTAATTTGAACTAAACCAGATATTTGGATTTTTGAATTCATACATCCTCAAAAGATTACTTATTGAATACTTTTTCAAGGACAAACAAACCAAAAGTTCCAAAATCAGGTTTTTTCCCAAATTAATGAATATTGTGATCTGACATAGTTGTTGAAAATGTATGATGAATGCCTAATGATGCAATCAAGCCACTAGAGTCATGGATTTGGGTGGATAATGATGTGAGAGACCATCTTATTTATATAAAAGAACTGATTTACTCGGGAAATGCTATTCCATGAGCATAGCTTCGTGAGCCGTCAACCGTCAGCAGGAAATTTTGACAGAAAAATGAATATACCTATGACCGTGGAGAAGTACCCCAAGACCGTGCGCATATTTTCTTGCAAATTTGACTGGTTGAGTTACCATTCTCAAGTAAAAACGTAAGAGCAAAACTGAATTTGACTAACTCAAACAAAAAAAATAAAAATATTTGAAACTCACAAAGATCATAAAACATAACAAAGTTTAGCATATGAATAATTGGAATTCAGAAATGAATAGGGGAATGTTAAAAAATCCAAACATACACAATATTGATTAGAGAAGCAATGAAGGCATATGTCCAAATATAGAAATCAACAAAATTGATAAGGGCAAAGAGGGTGATGGGAATATTATATGTAAATGTAGTAAGAACGATAAAATCATATATAGGAACTAAGGCAAATACTAAAGAAAATGAAACTTAGCACAATTAGAAGGCAACAAAGATAGGAAAGAAAAACTGAGTACAATCAAGGAAATCTAGGAGCCACACTTGGAGTGTTTGTGCTACTCTCCAAATCAAAATTGCTAGGCAATTGAGCAATGTGCCATTTAGTCTCATTGCAAACACTCTCTTGAATGTTGGTGACATGTGCTATAGAAGAACCAAATGAGCAATTTGGAGCAGGCCTATGAGGCAAATCAACTCTAACATTAGGGATTAATGTTGGTGACTCTTTAGGTACAGACTGAAGGTTGCTGGTTTGATTGAAACAATGAGCACTTCTCAGCTCAATTCTAGGGCATGAAAAATTCACCTTGTCAGATCATTGTGACTCACATAATCACATTTAGAACCAAGAGGAACCCCTGCCTTCCCCTTGAGAGATCCAAAAACCTCTTCTCCCTCCAAATGATGTGTCTAAATACAAAATTCATCTACACCTAGAACTTCAGTCATAGCCCTTGCTACCTTAGAAGAGTCACCCTTGCGCACCGCAAATCGATGAGCAAGTCTCATTTGAAGTTCTTCTTTACTAGGACCATGACCACCATCATCACCTTGCAGAAAGCAGGGATATTGGACCACTTGCAGAAACGCTCAAACAAAGTCATCCACAGTAGCAACATACAGATCGCCGCAATCATTTCCAAATTGTTTTTCCCAATTGATGTGAATTGATTTGGCAAGATTGCAAGAAGGCATCTCAGCTTTTTTGTCATTGCTTAGCTTTTGAAACAAAAATGAAATCGGAAATAGAAATAAGATTAATGGAACTTGGTATATATTACATGAACATAAAAATGTAGATTAAAACAAAATATTGCAAATATGTACATTATATAATCTAGAAAGAGTTGGAACCATCATAGCCATTCATGATCTAAGGTAGGAGCTCCCACGCGTGGGTGTCCCCATCTCCGAGACCTATTGTGTTAGTGTTAGTGATTGTCATATTGTATATTAAAAATATTGGTTATGGGTACTTAAGTGATGGTTATGAGTGACAAAGTGACGGTTGTAGGTGACTTGCATGACAGTTTTGAGTGCCCCATTGCGTTGTTTTTAGCATCTCCTACACACTACTATGCAATTTTAGTGATTTTGGACTTTGGAAAATCTTTGTGAATAAATGCTTGCAATTAAAATTTTGAAATTGATGCCAATATTTTTAGTTTCCTCTTGCAAACTTACAATATATTTTTCAAAGTTAGCCAATTAATTTTCCTACTCCAAAAACCTTAGTTTCATGCTTATGGGTGTTGCTACCTTACTGCACATATTTTCAACATTCGGCACCAAAAGACTAGAAAAGGTCTTGAAGATCATGAAATTAAACTAGATCTACCTGGACTAGAAATAGTGCAACCAAGAACATAGTGACAAGCTAATATCAATGTTATTTAGATCCTTGATCAGATCAGTCAAGAGAGATGAACAGAAAATACAAATTTATAAAAAAAATCATCTATACTCTTGTGACCAAGGCAGAGATTCGGTACCGAAGGATATAAAATAATGAGAAAAGCCAAGATAAATTGAAAATCCGATCTGGGCCTTTGGTGCCGCATGAGCAGCCAGCAGCAGAAGTGCATGAAAAAAAACAACAGGAGTTTGATGGCTTTGGTGCCGAAGGCTCAATTCACCATGCGCTCTTAACGATTTTCGTGTAAGGATGAGAGTCATAACTCCAAACCCTCTTCATTCAAAGATAAGAGTTACAACTATAGACCTTCCTCATGGAAGAATAAGAGTTATGACTCTAAGCTTACACCCTCCTCTTTTCCAACCAGTGTATCACGGGGCAATGACGGCATTATGAGAGGATTATATAACTTATTATAGACGCTCAACTTATATTAAAATATTTTTTTTTACATCTTTGTCAATAAAAAAATGCTTGCGCAATTTACTGCTTGATAATTTCAAGCCAGGTCTTATTGCCTTCAGCGTCAAATATCAAACGGGAGCTGCCTTAATGTGCTGCACATATCGGCAACGAAAGCAAGCTGCCGTCACTTTACCCAACAATCATCAATTCTTGTCTTCGTTCCTGTAGTTAGGAGTATATGAGAACTTTGATCTTTGTCTTGGAAGGAGTCAGATTTTGGTAGGCTCCTATTCCCTTCAGTGCCAAAGGTCAAGCGCTTGGTATCCCAACCTCCGCCATTTGGCTGGTTGTGAAGAGGAGTGATAAAGCCCACGCAATAGCTCCTTGGCCACAATTTGTTGCCTTCCCACAATCGGTTACCTTAGTGTTGCTTTAGATTTCCATAGTATTTTGCTCGTGCGACCAACCTTTCACTACTAATTGCGGTCACTGTTGTGACTCTCAGTGCTGACTTTCAGTGCTGACATGAGGCTTTTGGGTCCCTTGGCCATTGCCTGATTTTTGTTTCTCTTGCATTTCCTTTTAATGAAGTCAGGATTACTTGTTATTATGATAACTTTTTATCTGCTTCATGTATGTATTTCTGCTGGGGTTCTTATGTTATTTCTTATTTTTGGTGGTTTTTGTTTTTGTTGTAGTTGCAGGATGCCGCAACGGAGCTATTTTCAACAGTTGTTTTGGAGGAAAACATTGACACTGATTTCAGTGTCCCAGAGAAGCCTCTCGATGTGGCTGAATACATTGAAGCCTGGCGGATTAAGATATGGGAGTTTGGCTTTCTTTCCCATTTCATAGGGATTACGGCTTATCTGAAGTCTTCTCCTTGTGAGAAGCAGATCAATACTAACATCTCAATCAAACGGGTTGTGTTTAGGTATTGTTCATCACCTTGTTTTGTTACTTAGCCCTGAACTCTTGTCTTCTTTTGCTTGACAGTCATTGCTAATTCTATTGTTCTATTGTTTGTACATGTAGACATTTCAAATATGAGCTTATCATTTCATGTTCCAGATGTGCTTGATGAATATCCTAAAGTTCAATCTGGTAAGGTTGTGCAATGCAGTATGAAAGGACCTTGACCAAACAATCAAACAACTATGCTTCAATTCACATTGTATTTGGTCACATCAGTCAAGTTACTCTGATTCCGCATCCAAGATTTGGATGTATTATAATCATTTGATTCCGAATCCAAGTCTAGGACTCAAAATTATATACTCATGATGGGTTCCTTTTCTCATTACTCTTGTCTTTACTTCATAGAGATGCTCCCAAAGGCATTTGGAAGGCGTGGGCAGTTTGCATACTGCAAGCACTTGTACTTTGTGTTCTTGGTTATTTGCAAACTAGATCCGGATTAGACCCCTTCATCCATGCTCCATCATTCCGTTTTTCTAAAATCAAGTGTGTGCTGCTAAGCCCAGGACTTTTTCAATGATAGAGACCTTAAGCTTTGGTAGACCCTCATCAAATTTTGTGAAGTTTTAATGAACTTACTATTGTAGTTAACTACAAAAATCTTTCTTGCATTAAAACCAATTATGATACTATAGTTTTGAATAAAGTATTCTTTTGTTGTATTCCAATTCATAGTTGAGTAACCTTGAAGTTTTTCTATGCACCATTATTTGTCTTTCTTCTCTACATTAGCGTCTGATCTGTTTTATTTCTAAACACCAAATTACATCCAACATTACAACGTTCATTCTCTGGAGTACTACAAGTTTCATCATTTCAATTATTTAAGTATGTAGACTTGTTGACAAAAAATAATTTATTTGTTCATGCATTTGGTATTGGTTTTTATTTTGTAAACAAGCATTATTGCATCATCATTTTGTATCACTAGTTCTACATTTTGAAGCTTTTTTATAGTTGTGTCTTTCAAAGTGGCTGACATTCTATTCGGCCTCATAAGACTTTTTGTTTTCCAATTTCAATTTCTATGTTCCTGGCATGCAATGGACTCTCCAAACACCCCACTCACTAACCTTTATCATCAATTGTAGGTAGTACAATGAATGAAACTCCATCCACTTAGAAGAATATCTTGCTTTCCATCCATGGTCATAGGCCCTATACTTACACGGCTTAGGGTAATCAGATTTTAGACTTCAAATTTTAAAATTTTAATGACTTCTTTTCTTAAAGTTCCTAGTTCTTTTTGAAAAATTCAATGATTTTTAGCAGAAACTATCACGGTGCTCACAAAATCTAGGCTCACGGCTCACGGCTGACAAAGTTACGCTTACAAAATAGCGCCTCCCTGATTTACTCTTCAAGGTACCATGGGTCCAAATGGCAACACCTCAATCACTTAATCCCTAAACAACCCAGCGTGCCGCTGCAGCCAAAATAGGGTGTTTTTCCCATATTTAGAGGTGTTATTGTTTTGGATTTCGCTTGGATTTTTTAGGGTTTTGTATTGCTGTTTGTCTCCACCTTTTGCAATGTTTGGCATGTTTTTGCAATCATTTTTTTGACTTTGCAAAGCATTTGTATTGGAGGTGGGCTATGAATATGTAGCTGGAGCATATCTGCGACTTACGAATCCTTGCAGTGGATCCCCAAAATGAACTCGCTGCTAGAGCACCAAGAGCAAGCGCTCTCGTCTAGCCACTCCGATTCACAATCCATGTCAAGAAAAGAATAAAAATTAGATTTGTATCATCGTAGAATTACGATACAGCCAAGATTTTATGGTTCCTGTGGTCGTTTAAGGGTTAAACACTTCAGAAAAGAACAATTGCATATGAAGTCCCGAAAGGATGATATTTCCAAAAGAAATATCATATAAACTTATGAAGTCCAATAAGAGGAGAGAACGACAATTCTTGTGCAAAAAGCATGGTGGCACCACGGTTGACATGCAACTCTTGTGCACCTCATATTAATTCATTAATTTATGATTGATAGAAGAAAACCTTGATATTGGGTGGATAGTCATGAACAAAGTTCTACTATTTTATGATTTTATCCTTGGATGATTTTCATGAATGTGAATAATATATGAATGGTATAAGTTTACATTATGCTATGTTCACACTTCAAGTTAGGAATGTTGTTGAAGTAGTGAATCCAATCCAAATGTGCACCTGAGTTCATTTTTAACCCTTGCATTGAACACCAAGTTAAACATATTACTAACTTTGCTTGTTTCTTACTACTTAACAACATTGCAAGGGCTTGCATGTTGACACTTGGTGTTAGAGATGGTATTAAACACCATATTAGTTAAATTGGGAAAAATAGGGGTCTCATTTTATACTCCACCTTAAATCCAAAAAGTCATCTTAAACCAGATTTGAAGGTATCAGATTCAGTATAAGCCACTAAGACTTTTTCCCTCCCAAATTCTTCCTCTCAGGTGAAGGCACGTGTACCAAAAAAAAAACATTGGAGCTCAAATTAAGGTGATCACCTTAATTCTTCAAAAGTCCCAAAATGTATTGTTTTTTCCAATTTAATTAATATGGTATTATTAGGCTGTGTTAGGGGGATGCTAAATCTTGAGCAAGGATCCATGAGTTATGAGTAGTGAGTGTCGTGAGCCTAGATTTTCTGTTGAAATATTAAATTTAACACCATATTTGTTAATTTGGGAAAAACAGAGGTACCATTTTGTACTCCACCTCAAACCCAAAAAGTTACTTTAAATCAAATTTGAAGGTATCATATTCAATAAGCCACTAAGATTTTTTCCCTCACAAATCCCTCCTCTCAAGTGAGGGCACGTGTACAAGAAAAAAAAAATGCTAAGCTCACTTTGAGGTGATCACTTCAAACTTCTTGAAAGTCCCAAAATGAAGCATTTTTCCCAAATTAACAAATATAATGTTACTTCACCTATGAACGTGTACATAGGACTTTATAATTTGAAAAACATTGCTCTTTTTAAAAAAATTCCATTGATTTTGAGTACAAAATTGATTTATGCTCACAAAATACTGGCTCACTGCTCATGGGCTCACCATTTTATGCTCACTAAATAGCGTCGCCCCACTACTAATTAGCAGGAAATTGATCAGAAATTGAGTTTAGCTCTTCCCACTTCACCTACCAGAGGCCAGAAGTAGAAATACTGCGAGTGAGGTCTAAAGAAAATATGAAGTTCAGAGGTTCACATTTCACAAGGGCTGGCATGGTGGTCTGACTTAGGGACAAAACCCGTTTTTTCCTTTGTCATCATAAAGACTAGTTCTTCTGTTTGGCAAAAAGGTAGCGGCTGGTCTAGACTCTTGAGCCCTTCAAAAATCAGGGTGAACAATTTTCGTTGCGTACAAACACCATTTCCATTAAGGTAGTGTGCTCACAAACCGTCCATCCAAGGGCTGAAACTGAATTTTGGGGAGGTGAAACTTATTGAACTAATTTTCAGAAAGACAAGCAGAATTGAAGTTTCGTATTTTTTGGAGCTTTGTGGAACTAGTTATGAAATTTTGAAGTGGAAAGGTCATAGATCTCTAAAATTGCCCACCTCCTCAAATGTACATCACATGTACGTTATTGAAAGGCTATGAAAAACATGTACCAAATGAGCACATTTGGTGAGGTGAGCTGTTTTAGAGCCTGCCCGGTTTATGAGCAGTGCCCGGTTTATGAGCAGTGCCTGGTTTATGAGCAGACTACCGTACACATGCCATGTCATAATATTCAATAGCCTAAAGAGAGGTTGCCTTTCCCTCTCTTCAGGTATCATCCACGAACTTCATCCTAACACAAAAGAAAAAATAATAATTTTTATTTTTATTTTTATTTTATCTTATTTTGACATGGCTGGCCCCCACATTGACGTATGTGCATTAAACTGAGCCTCTCTTTCATAAACTCTTTGACAAATTCAGCCAAGTGTTCTCTTAGCTACTAATGGGTGTGGAATATTCCACACTCTTTAGTTGGAGGGAGGGCAGGCCTACTGAGTGTTACTGAATGTTATGGTGATGTTTCCAAAGAAAAATACTAATTTTTGTTAAACTAGCAATATCAGTATGTCATTACTTTGACACACGCGGCTTAAACAATCAAATCAAATTTTTTTGATCAATTTCCTTGTAAAAGCAAGATTATTATTTGAAAAAATCACCAAAAATAAGATTTTGGTATTTTGGGGATGAATTTTGATCTGCTTGATTAGAAGTGTAGGCAAGAATTAAATACCAATGTTGTAAAGTAATAAAATGCCAACAAATGTCAAATTTATTACATAACATGCTGAATGCTAGAAAGGGCAACAATCTTTTTGGTAGGCCATTGTACTAACACAAACAAAGATGCCATAGAGGGCACTAGGAAGGTTGTGTAGATTTTAGGAGCATCAAGTGTGTGAGTAAGCATTACAATAATGCTTTAGTTGTAATTATTTGCGCACCTGCCTTGATAAGATACATGCTACTGTAATCAACTGAGGACAAACTTAGCTAATGCACCATAACCAAAAGAACTAAAGAACAAACATAGAAATTCTGCCATGAACACAAAAGCCTAGTGACAAACAACAGTACTCGTCTATACTTTAACCCCTAAACGCTCAATTGTCCCTTGGAGACAAATGGATTTTGGGCATGTACTTATAGTTAAACTAGTTTGCCAGATTTCTTGAAACTTTTATTGAAGGTGGGAAATTCCAAGATCTCCATGGGCATCTAAAATTTTCTTCATTACAATATTTGATAAGAAAGTTATCAAGGGGTAGTTCTAGCAAGGCCTCTTAATTGTAAGTGGGTGTTGACTCCAAAGAGGATTAGCCCTTGTAGGCACAAGGTGTGAACACTTGAGCAAAGGGGAGTGGGGTGGAAGTTGCCCATCTTGGCAGACTTCCAAATCTCCATTAGTTTTGCCCCTTGTAAAATTTGATGCTTTAAGTTTTTGAGCGGTGTGAGTATTATTTTTTTAATTGATTTCTTTTCCATTTTATAGTATGCTAAAAATCCTTGGTTTTAACCATTTTGATCAATGTGGTTTGAATATATTTAAATTTTACATAAAGCCTCCAATTTTGCCAAGTGTATTTACAAATTTCATGACCTTCTGGCATTCTCAGATTTTTTGAAATATGTTGTACACCTCCAATTCATTTGAAAATTCTCCCACACATACTAACTTAGTTTTCTACATGGAGCAATTAAACCTCAACTTTCTGTAGAGCAATTTTTTTGCTGTAACAGTGGTCAAAGGCTTTTGAAATTTCTAGGCAGGACAAAAAAAATAATCACTTCATATGTCAAAATCTCACTCTTCTTCATCTAAAACAAGTTGATTTTTTCCCCACAAGCATCTCTCAGGGTTTAGGACAAGATCTTACAGTTGAAAGTTCAAAAAACTTTTTTCCTACCTTTCAAATCATTTTATCAAAAGTGGCCATTTTTAGTGATTTTCAAAATAAAAATAAAAATAGAAAGGCTTGGGCCTTTAGGGGTTAACCCCTGAGCGCCCTAGGGGCCAAAATATGGCCTCTTGGTTTTGAAAAATTTCCTTGTTTGACCGTTATAATTTTTTTAATAGTACAATGAAAGGACATGTCCTTTTTCTTGGAGCTCCAGACCTATGTTCACTACCAATAGGTATGGTCAATTTTTGTACATCTCTTTGAGGTGATAATTTGATTGGAATGAGTTCCAAAGGGTCTAGATTTGAGTGAACTTGCGCTGGGCGCTCAGGGGTTAAACCAGAATCCTGATAATAGATACAAAAATGCAAATTTACGCATGTACACATTACACTGCAGTACTTCAATACAAGTTGATTAACCTTCAAACATCAGAGGCTTTCAAAAATACACTGAAAACCAGGCCCCTCGAGCAAGGTCTGACGTTGAAGTGCTTACACTATTGCTAGTACTGTACAGTACAGTACAGTACAGTACTGGCCTGTGGCACTACATGGTATTCCCTTAGTCACTGGCTACAAACTCTTACTTTGTGCTGATGTTTGAAGTAATCCACTTGCTCTGTGGTGCATAAGAAATGTACTGGTGGTAATTTTAAATTTCTAATGTATAGAAATTCCTACAAGTGCCAGAACCAAACTAAAACCATATTCTGTCCTGTCCAAATAGCCTGTTTCTATTGACCTTCAATCGTCTTGGAGCTCACTGCGAAATAAACTAGGCCACCTCACAGAGCACCATTCTTCAGCAGTACATGATTTTGAAGGTGGCAAAAAGAGCCTCCATAAATCCATCGTTTTGCCAAACTTAAAGTCTGCACATATTATGGTTACCAAAAACAACAGGTGGACAAAATAGTGCCCTGGAAAAATCCCAATTTTGACAGAGGCCGGTCCCTTGGTTTTGGCCATGAAGATGCCGCGCCGTTGTGACTAGCTTTGGCACTCTGACTGCTGAGATGCTTCTGTTCCAGGACCAGAAATCTAATTTAGCATTCTCCAGAGCCATTTCAGCTGAAAACCGCAAACTCTCATTGGATAGTCTGCGCAGACAACAATGCAGAAAAAAGAGATTTCGACACCACAGCCAGCTGATATGGAAATATTCTAGCACATAAAATTCTATAGGAGCTGGCTGTGAACAAGAACAGTGGGTACATCTAGAGTTCCAATCAAACTGAAGTTTGTCTATTACCTTCAATTATGAGGGTTGCAGAACCACAAGCTGCTTCTCATTAAATTCTTGAAAGCTTGTAAGACCCAGAATATCCAGGACCTACAACTGATATATCCGTGCAAACAAGGTATAAGATATTGAAAAAGTACTGAACAATTTGGATTTGCATTACAAATTCGTCCATGGAATGATTTTGGCAAAACCACATGCATTGGCAAACCTACTTCATCTTGTTCAAAACAATTTAAAGAGATACAGTAGAATAATGGTAGGAAGTTGAGTACCTGACACGATTGTCACAGGGCTTGAACTCTGAAGCGTGTTGATCTCCACATACTGAGAGAGAAAATTTCTTAAGTCCCCAGGGTGCTCCAGCCTTCCTTACATGCTTCTACATTGGCTATATACAATGTTGCCCAACCAATAAAGCCGCTTGCGAAACTGAATGTGCAACTCAACTCTACCGGAAAAAAAACTCTTCAAAATGATCATGGGAGTTGAACTGTTGAGGGCCAATTGGCCACAATGAATGGAACGGTCTTGAAAAAATAAAAGTGAGATGCTATAAAGCGAAAGACGGCGTGAAGGTCGGCCTCCCCCAAAACTTATAAAAAGACAGTGCTCTCAAGATCACTGCCAAAATTTCATTTATGGAATTTCCTGCATAGCAATCAACGTTTGTAACATCGGTCTCCTATTCATGTCACATAAAACCATAGCGAGAATGTACAACAAGACTCTTTGGCTAAAACAAATCATTATTTCGGGTTCGTCCTAATGGAAATCTGTTCACAGAGACAAGTAGAAAGCAATTTTTGTAGCCAGTTTTCTCAAACGTGGCTAAATTAGCGGAACTTCTACCCAAGAAAAGTAAAAGCTACAAAAAAATGTGAATATTTGTGTGTTAGGAAAATCACATATGGGATCACTGATTGTAACCATGGGCAAACACATCCAGTAAAAATACCCGTTCACTCATATGTACTATACTGTAGACTCCAATTCCTTTGTCCACAGCCAGCTCAAAATCTGAGCTGTTATTTTGGGCAAGGTTTAGCTGTCGGACAGCACAGGCGGACACGGATAGACGTGTCTGTCCACTTATGTCTTTTAGGGCATTTTTTAAGATTTTTGACCTAAAATAGGAAGAAACAAATTATTATTTTTCATTAGTACTTGAAATGACTTTAAATCCATGTTTTGATTTCATGTTGGCAACAATGAGAGTCACCAACATATACAAAGTAAGTTTTTTTTGACATTTTTTTGTCATTTTTTAGAGTGAATTATGAGTTGACTACATATGACAGACCATGAGCCCAATCGGGCACTTTGGGCAACAGACAAACAGTCCAATGTGACAACCATGGCTTAGATTGAGTTCCTAAGTGACAAAAAGGGGTTAAAAATCAAGAGATCATGTAACTTGTGTGTGCATTTGGGGATTCAATATGAGCTGGCTGTGATCAAAACAAACCAAGAAGAATTTTGTAGGATTTGGTAGAGTGCATTAAGATATGTCCACAATTAGTGTTAGGAGAGGTATTAACAATATGAATATAGTCTAAAAATGTGTATGGATACATCTAATTATCCTTAGCTACTACCACTCTTAACACCAAGTGTGAACATACCTTCAGTGGCCCAGAGAAAAACTCGGGAGTCAGTGGAAATATTTACCTGTAAAGGCTGGGTGAGAGAGGCACTCAGCTAATCGGAGTCAATCATGTCGCCGTAGTTAAGGCCCGCCGAGGGCACCGTAACGCGGCCGTCCCGCACGGTGATGCGGAGATTGTGCATGGAGTTGTGAGAAGCCAAATGGAGAAGCAGTCCACTCGGGCACCGTAGCGAGGATCCGCGTTGACAGTCGGCCCAGTGCATGAGCGGCCATTGCATGTCCATGCGGATCTTGTCAGCCCGCTTCTGCGTCGGTTTGCGGCCACAGTTGAACGAGGCTTGCGTCTCCAGCGAGGCGGCTAAGGACTGGCGCCCCATCTTGCTCCGCCCCATCGCCGGCGCCATGTTCAACTGCCCTATCCATCCGTTCATGCTTCCCATCTGCTGCTGGTGGACCCTTTGCCCATCTGCCAAAGCTCAAAGGTCTCACACTCGTTAGCATGGCACGTACCATTTTTGTAACATTCAAGTGCACAAAGCTCCCGAAACAAGACCTGGTATACATCTGCCTAGCTTCTAAACAAATGCTTGCAAAAAGTGCCTAGTTCTTACTCCGATTTTGCTATTTTCATGAATATGACGATCAAATGCAGCCAGAATGAGAACTAGTCACCACCGGATAGAAATCTAGACACTAATGCCACCACTAGCCGAACATACGAAGCATAGAATAGGTACTGTCGTAATTGTGACAGACAGTGTTGTAAAATTCAAACGCGCTAAACCTACACGAAGTTTGATGGCTACGTCATGTGTCAAATTTGATAGATAATTCATCAAAAACTATCAAATAAACTTGGACCTTTTCAATATGATCTAAACTGAACAACATTCTAACATTTTAGATACACTTGTGTCAATATCATTGATTGGAGCACAAATGTCACGTTTCCAACTTGCTATAATGATTTAAAACTTCAGGGTCACAAGGCTCAAAACTAAGAGATCATTATCTGAGTGTGATGTTCTCAAAGATTATAAGTAAATGAACACACTGAAAGTGTATTCATAAATCTGTTCGTGAGCGAAATGATTACTTTTTGGTAGTAGTAAGGAATGGTAGTAGGTGTATCAAAATGGATTATTAGGAAATTTTCCGATTTGGTTATTGACCTAGGGTTCTTCTTTGTTTGTAGGCTAATTTTGTTGCATTATCCAATTGAGGTAAACTTTAATGGCTCAGTAAAGTTTAAAGATTGCTAATGTTCACCTCAAAAACACCGTCAATTTCCAAAATTTTGTACGGCCTTGAAGTTCAGACCAATTAGAGATCAGTCACTTTGAGGCCAAAAAGTGAGAAAATAAAGAAGGAAAAACCAAAAAATACTGACCAAAACAGAGTACCTTAATAACCCATCGCAGCACCGTCTAAAATGAGACCGAAAAACCATTGATATACAACGGTGTATATATATATATATATATACTAGCGTGTTACCAGTAATATAAGCACTCTTGATCTAAGGTACACAAAACATACTTCATTGACAATCAGTGTATATCTACCTAAAACTTCCCGCATCATCTTACAGTACATTGATACGTGGGCAAGCATAATTATACCAGTAGTATTAAGTATCGAGTCTTGACCTTAAGCATTGTTCACAAATGTCGCTGAAATTGGCAAAACTTCAACTAGAACTTTCTGATAGCATGTGAAAAAGGTAAATATTAGAGTGTCATATTGAAATATTTAGCAAATTTACCAGTGTTGATATTCACTTGAGCTAATTACAAAAATCTAGATTGGGATCACTGCACTTCATGTCAAACATAAAGTAGGAACACCCATAAGCGTGAAACTAAGGAATTTGGAGTAGGAAAACGAGTTAATGAATTTTGAAAAAAATAGTGTCAAGTTAGCAAGAGGAAACCAAACATATTGGCATCAATTTCAAAGTTCCAATTGCAAGTACTTGTTCACAAAGACATTTCAAAATCCAAAATTACTGAAAACATGTAGTTGTTATAAGCTCATAATACTAACTAAAGTAATTCTTAAATAGTGAGATGGGGCACTCAAAGCTGTCACACTAGTCACCCAAAGTCATCACTTTATCACCCAAAATCATCATTTTGTCACTCAAAACCATCACTTTGTCACCCATAACCAATTTTTTTTAAATTATCAGTCATTGAAGTGGGTATTGGGATGGGGACACTCACGGAGAGGGTGTTCCTACCTTACTAGACGATGTATCAGTCTGAGAAGAAGACATTGCTGGTGACGGAGAAAGCATGGGAAGCACAAGAGAGCTTACGTTTGAGGGTGAGGGTGAGCTGTCGCTGGTCAAAGTCGGGCAGACTGATCACGGCTGATGGCCTCAGCGGGTTCACAGTCATGTTGTTAAAGCTGCCGGATTCCAGGGAATGCCCGCGGAGGAGGAGGTGGTGGAGATTACGAGGAGCTGGTGCATCCGTAGCGGTGCGAATCTTGAGCTCCAGCTCAAGCCCCAGGGGGCGCTCCATGGACCCGGCGGTGCTGGGCGCGGACAGCGGGTCGCCTTCGTGCGCGCTGAACTCGTCGCTGGACTCGCCCCCGAGCTCGAAGGACGTGGACGACATGGAGGACGCGCCGCGGTAGCCCGACCTGCTGCTGCTGCTGCTGGCGCTGGAGCCTTTGGAGCAGCCATGGCCAGATTGCGAGGGTCCGAGCTTGGGTGTCATCGGGGGCAGCATGTTGCTCACTGCGTACGACCGGATGGTGTCCACCCCGCCGCTGCTCCGAAAGCGCGACACGAAGCACGTCAGGTTCTCGACGAAGTAATTGCGGTCCTTCTTCATGTTCCTGTTACAGCGGACAGACAATCAGTCAAACACCCCCTATAATATAATCTAGGGAAAATTTCATAGATACCCCTGAAGTTTGCAATATTTTCATAGATCCCTGTAGAAATATCACAAATACTCTTGGACCAAAAAAATGAGGCATTTGTTTTGTGTGCATTTCACTTCCTTCTCCCTTTGTGAGCACATTACTTCTTTCTTGTTATGCATGCGCACAAGGGAAGAAGAGGGAAGAAGGGAAGTGGCATGCATAATAAAACGAATGCCTAAATTTTTTGGTCCAAGGATATTTATGATATTTCTGAAAAAAGCAAGGGTATCTATGAAAATATTGTAAACTTCAGGGGTATCCATGATATGTTCCCTATAATCTACACCAAATAGTGCATTTAGGTTAGCCATACTAATTTCTTGACATTTCACACTACTTAAATATTTGCACAAACTATAGCAAATTTTGTGAATAATTATTGTGATAAACTATGGAGAAAACAAGCAAGATTGGGCACAAGAGAGAGTGCCAAAACTAAGGAGCAAGGAAAATAGAACTTTAAACAAAATCAAGAATTATTGTAGTATAACAAGAGTTGCATGCCCCTCAAGTGGTCAAGGGTGAGTCATCAGGTAACTTTGCCAAGAAAAGACAAGCTAATTGTTAAGGCAATATAGTGTAGCTCTCCTCAGCTCTCCCCAATTCTATAACTTGTCTAAGAGCCACCTCGCAGTTCGAGGCAACCCCTGCAATAGCAAAAGGACAATATTTGATACCCCTAGAACCACGCTACTTATCATTGTAGCAATCATTTCATTGGAATGGCGGGGGCCGATACTGTAGCGCGATTCCCGGGCCTTGCCTAAACCCATAATCCCAAAATCTATAATAATATTCCGTAGTAGATTATAGACTGAAACTAGACTCTTGTGAAAAATGTATGTCAGTACTTTTGACGCACAAATATTGCCAATGTAACAAGATTGACAATTAATATGGTAGCAGTGCCACTTCTGCTACTTGCTTAGGATTTTTGAACACTAAATGACACCGCATTACATGTGCATTAAATGATTGACACCCTTGAAATGACAAATGACAAGAGATGGTATTTCAACTAGGAAGCATTTCTTTTTAATCGTCAATTTTGTTAAATTGGTAGCAGTCATGGGCAGAAAGTAATGACTTAATCTTCACACCAAGCTAATTTCAGCCCGCAATCTAGTAATGATATGAATTTAACGTTTAGGCTGCACAAAAGTAAAGTAATGGAATACGGCCACTTGTTTCAAGGATTGGTAACCTCGCCGTCGTCTCACAAATTTCGCGCATTCGGAGGAAAATAAACAATAAAAAGAAACACACAAAACTTTCGATTTCCGATCGGAGGAAGTTGAGAAGCTCATCTGGAACTGGACATTCGAGTGAAACTTTAGTTCTATATTCGCCCTAGATTTTGTATTCAGTTGGCCAACTCAAGCCCCGTGTGAGCACTCAAAACTGTTAAAAATTAGCACTCGAACATCACATTTTAGGACCGACCCTGAAGTTCACACAAATAACAAACATGAGGTTGTGCCGGCTCTTACTTGTCTAGGACGACATGGTAAGCGCCAATCGCTTTGGCTTCATCAATGACAATCACTTTGGGATTGTTTCCAGCTTTCACATCGACCTCCAGCGTTACCTGTGTGTCGGCATTACCATCGTTAAATGGTGGATCAGTACGGTATCTATCAAACTGGCAAAGAGTAGTGTACTGCAAAAATTAGACTGTTCTGAGAAAAGCAAGCACCGCACCCCAGCTCTCCGGGACCACTCGACGATGTACTTAGTTCTCCAAACGGCCTCCTTCTTGGTAGCGATCTCAAACTGGAGCTCCATAATGTTGGGATTATTCCGAATCGACTGATCGACTCGCATCATAAATCCCACTGCCACATTAAAATAACACGGCATGCGTGCGAAGTTAGCCCATCGACCATGGCTTCCTAACTGATCGATCTAATCGGACATCACCAACATTACTTTGAATTAAAATGTACGAAATTCATGGATGCAGCAGCGGCTGTGGACTGAAGAGTCACTTCCAGTGTATTTGAAGGATTGCAAAAGCTTTGATACCGAGATACTTGCAAAAAATTTCTAGGAGGGAGTGCAGCTCAGGAGACACCCTGTATATATTCAATGGAGAGAATGTAG
Source organism: Ulota crispa (assembly GCA_963920765.1). NCBI lineage: Eukaryota > Viridiplantae > Streptophyta > Bryopsida > Orthotrichales > Orthotrichaceae > Ulota > Ulota crispa. The sequence continues at coordinate 29,145,169 of OY987242.1, forward strand.
TTGAAATGTACATTTCAGGGGGCGGTGTCATCTAAGGCAGCACTACTGCCCTTTTCTGGGCCATAGTATATGCACTCTATACGGTGGCTCTACATGCCTGGCTTGCTTCTAAATCTCGTAAAGTGTGTCCTCTCGAACGAAGTAACGCCCATTTTCAAGTGCGATGTTTCAGAGCTTTGCATATATCAAGATGTTATCCGTGTGCACTGATATAGCAATCAGAAAGTAACGGTCCGGGATATAATAAGGCTTTTGAGTCATCTTCCTACATTTGTCATTACAACTGCAATTTTCTATACTTCCCAAAAATTTAAAAACCTGACGGTCAAGTACATAAGTGGCAGGACTTACTGGAATTCGGAACATGGGTGATGATACCCAACACCTTGACCGAGTCACCTTTGCGCACAACATTGGTAAGCGCCCAGAAGAGAGCAGCTGGATCAACGCTCTTGTTCACGTCCAGCGCGACCAGCACGGCGCCCTGGTGCACTACCGTAGGCCTCGGCGCCGCTGTGGGCTCACCGATACTCCGGCTAGACAAGACCCTTCCCGAGCTTGGCAAACTCATCATATGCTCCATTGTCATAACATTCCTCCGACCCTAGAATTCAAACACAAGTGTGACCAGAGAACCACTCAAATTCCTACTAAATCTCTTTTCCACTCTACACCATGCCCTCGATGACAACTCCAATCCCAACGAATGATTGGCAAAGCTGCAGACGTCCAGACACCTCTACTGTCTCAGATACGTCGTTCAGGATTGTGAATAATTTGGTTACAAACTTCGTCTTGAATTAAACTAAACGATTTCTCTCTCGGATGTCTTGAAAGTGACTCTGATTCCATGACGTGAAAGTCGTACTCACCGACGGTTGCAATACACTGTCTGAGTACAACACATCAAACTTTTGCCAGCACAGCACTATTCCAAGCCATGAACCTTGAGCACCGCCTTGAGCGTGCATGAAACGAGGTCGAAACTAATGAGAGAGTGTTACTAACATCGAGACCCGCAGCTTCAAACACAGACTGGTAGTAGTACAATCTAAGCTCGGAACCCCAAGTTCGTGAAGCAAAGAACGACTGCGAAAAAAGGAGGTTCAATCTCTGTAACGATCGAGTCAATCTCTCCGCGGCTGCGTGCGCGGGAAGCAGGCACAACACTAGTTACAGTGAGTAAGTAGCTAAGCGTGCACAATGCTGGACCAGGTCTAACAACCGACACGATGCGGCACCAGCTAAGCTTAGCAAAGGCAGGCACCGCGAGAACATTCGTGAGAAGGCGGGGTGACGAGGGTGAGGAAAAGGGACGATCGAAGAACCGGAAGAGGCGTCGTAGAGGAGGTGGAGCAAAGGAGCGGAGTTGTCGCTGACATGCGACGCTCCGTAGCGACACGACACCGACAGACAGCCCCACGGGAGTGGCAGGAGTCTCGCCCCGTTTCGGACTTTCCCTCCATTTGGGAATGGAAGTGGGCGCTTCTGCCGAGATGCTGGAAGCCTGGAAGTCCAGGCTCCCGGAATCCTGGCGTTTACTGCGCCGCAGTGCATCCCGTGCCCTTTCACAGTTTCACCTAGCGGTGAATCCTATGCGCTCATCTCAAAGGCAGACATACCCATTAGGGGCTTCAAACATAAAATCTGGCCTTTGAACTTCTTACCTCAGAGGATCTCAGAGGATCTCCGCTCACCAATGAACTGTTTTTGTTCCCGAGACACTCGTGAGTTTGCGGAAGTTTCTGCTAAAGAAGTTTCGGGGTTTGAGGAAGCAAGTGCATGAGCCCTGCAAAGCCAAGAAAGTGAGTTTATGAAGTTCACCCCTCACGTGAATCACGTTAGGAGTGCAGTCCAAAGATGAGTCACGTCACGATTCACTAGTGAATTCACAGAGGTGAATCGCGACATGAGTCACTTGAAAAAGTTTAAGTTTGAAGTCCCCTATTCCCAAGCGGCTCTCAATTATGCACCCTATTTACATTGAGGTGTTGGCCACACACTCTTGAACCCAAAGTGGAGCTGTGAATGTTACTTGCACAAGCCAGGTCCTCCCAAAAATCACTTGCTAAGCTGGTTTGGGAGGGTTGAGATTGGGGCCATCAAATGCTATTATGAGGACGCATCCAAAAAATCCCGTGTTAATTTAGAGTTGCTTTTAGAATCCTATGAACTATAACTTTGCCTTCTAATATAAAATACTTCACAATAAATTTTTCCACAAAAATGATGTCCCATGATAGCTTGTTGAAAGGCTAACCCTACTGATTTTTTTTCTGAATTTTCTAAGACCTTGCGGTAATCCAAACCCTTAAGCGCTCGGGTATGGGTGTGTCTACCTTACAGTTGCAGTAACTGATCGAGCGCCATCAACACCACGGGTTCCACGGTACTGCTCTGTATAGTCGAGGTTGTGCCTGCAGTGCACGATTTTTACATTTTGTGTGGTGTTTTATGGGACACGTGAGTTGGCAACTCAGGAAAATTCATTGCATAGAGGGTGTCCGTGGTGCTCTTGATCCCCATGACTGCTACGGGACTAAGTTATGGTAGATCTGAACGTTCGATTCTTCATTACTGCAAAGTCTGCAAGTGGTAATCGTGTTGGAATGTGGCACTTACTGCTAGTCCCTAATACGTTTGATTGTGGCGGCCTGGCGGGTCACACTCTCTGTCCCTCGTAGCAAGTCCCAGCTGTACGAGTCCCAATCCAATGCCAGTTCCCAACTTTTGGGTGCATTGAAAAGCGGAAATAACAAAATATAAAATACTGCTCCCTCCGTCCCAAAATGATCTTCCTATTACAATTGAAAAGAAGTATTTTCAACTTTTTTGACCTATGAATAGAGTTTGATGTCCCGTTATTGTCCTGAGTTTCAAATTAGGTTTCAAACAGGGTTTTTTTTTTTTTCATCCAATGCTTGTGTGGCATTCTTTGAACATGGTTTGTAACTTGCAGGCACCATTCTATTTTTGGTTAGTTTTGAAGGTGGCCCCTATGCATGGATTTTTGCAGCATCATGGGATAATTTTTGTAGGCAAAAAACATTCATTGACATTTTTTTGAAAATATCTGAATAACCATTGGCATTACTTAATTATTGCATGAAATTGGATTAGACAATACCTCAAATAGTTTTAAAGTGATGGCATCAGTTTTCAATTTCACAAGAATTTTGTGGAAGCCTAGACTACCCTTCAAATTTTATTATTGGAATCTGGAATTTTTGAAAAAAAATCCCCCTTTTTTTCTAAAGGCTTGAAGCTAGCCTCTTTTTTTTTAGGCAATTGGGCCTTAAATTGCCCAAAAAAAAACATTGGTTTCAAAGTGCTTGAAATTTGATTTTTTTTTGGTTTTTTTTAAGAGCACCGATGGCCACACAGTTTTTCTACGTAGGCCCTACTTACGGTGTCAAGTCAAACCAGGCTAGTTGTGCTCAATGGGAGAGAATCAATAAGAAATTGGCATTTTTAAAGAGCAACGATGGCCATACAAGTTTCTCTGTAGGCCCTACTTAAGGTGTCAAGTTAAACCCCGGTTGGTTGTGCTCCAATGGGAGAGAATCCTGCAACAAGAAGATCATTTTGGGACATAAAAAAAAGGCCAACAAGAAGATCATTTTGGGACGGAGGGAGTATCTTTTTGTTGGAGTTTGGTTCCCTAATTTGGTTTCTATTTTACTACATCTCCACTGGTTCAGGTTCTTTCAAAGTATTTCATCTGTTTTGGCCAGCCTTCAAGCCCTGTGATCTCCACCCATGCTCTTCAAAAAGGTGGCTTTAGAGCATCTCTTGCCTTCCTTGCTACACGGGCAATTGCTGAGCCTGGGTTCAGCCAATGTCAGAAATCCGCCGTAACGGGCACAAGCCACCTGGAATAAATTTTCTGGCCTCACCTAGCACGAGCTCAAACACACTAGTTCCTAGTGCGCTCTGCAAATTTTGGTGAGCATGATTGTTGCTCTTCTTTTGTAGATTGGATCTCTACTTTCCCTATAATAGAAAAACAAGAATCTATTTTTGTTCACTAGCAAGCTCCCTCGCACGTTCTTAGGAGCAGACTTGTGAATCTAGTTCCAATGAGACAAAAGCTTCCATGTGGTGAGCGTATTTTGCGGTAAACGTTGGGTCTGCTTGCCTGAGCTAGCCTCAACAAACATGTAACCACACTGGAAATCCCATTTGGGGTGCTCCATGTGGAGAGGAAGATTGGAGATACTCTTATACTTCAACACTCCCCATAAATTGTCATGGACATAGAATAGAAGCTTGTAGAACTATCTAGAAGCTCATAGAAGCTTGTAGAACTCTTTGGAGGCTCGTGGAAGCTTATAGAACCTTCTAGAAGAATATAGAAGTTGCTTAAGAAATGACTCATAAATAGGTGGAAGCTTCTCAAGAAGCTTCTTAGATAGAAGTAGCTTGCAAGAGAAGTTAGAGTATTTTGGAAACCTCTAATAGAAATTGCTAGAAGGTTTTCTATTTAGAAAGTATATATAGAGGTCAAGATTGATGAATTCTTCAATTTTAACAATGCAACTCTCAGAGCTTATTGCTCACCTCTTTGGCGTTACTCTTTGTACTCTTTTTACTTATCAATTCTAGATTTATTTTGTACATCTTGACGTACACTCTATCTCAGACTTCTTTGGAAACAAATCTCTTCCTGTTTTGTGTTTAGTATGTTCGTAACATAAATAATCAATTGACCACTTATCAAGAAAAGTAGAGGATAAAGTTCACTAAATTTATGATGAATAGTATCTTGAAGGGTCATTAGAGGAAAAATGAGCTCAAGAGAAGGCCTCCCAACCTTGACAAACCACACTATTTATTTAGGTAGGAGAAGCATATGTAAGGTACCTACTCAAGTATCTCTACCTTGTGTGAACTACTCAAGTGTACCATGGTACATAACAAAAGGATTGATAATGGAAAACAATATCATAACATGACAATGGCAAATACAAGGACTTTTAGTGGGACACAAGAATAAACTAGGACTAGAATTCCCAATCAAACAAGGACAATCATCAAACAAAAGCATATGATATTGTAAAAATAAATTATTCTCATGAATTACTTGTAAGCGGGTATAGGAGATTAGTCTCTTTTTATTTGAAAAAGGACATTACATTTAAATGCATTTGACCACTCCAACCACTTCTCATAGGGGCCTTTTCTTGAGCTCATTTTTCCTCTAATGCCTTGCTGGACATGGTAGGAAAAAGTGTCTTAAGAAGGTTTTGAGAGGGGCCTCAACACTTTTCATCCACTTTGAGCGTATTTGAGCCATTGGTGGAGATGCCGTGAGGGCCACTTCACACTATGGCCAAAGGTCAAGAGGCAATCAATTTCCACCAATTAAATTGCAAGAAATCAAAAGTTTGGCCTCTCAACCCTTCACACTAGAGGCCAAAATCCAAAGTTCCTCACCCCCCATGACATCACTATTTCATCTAAAATGACAGCCTCTTAAGACAAGTTTGGATCAAGCAAAAAGATATCCAAAATATGGTTGAGAGGCAATAAAAACAAATCTATAAAATAATCAAAAGCCAACAAGATCTTGGCCATTAGGTTTGGAAGGCCTAATAAATCTTATGACTTTGGACTTTAGACTTAGCCTTTGGAGGCTTCACACTATGGCCATTCAAGTTGAGAGGCCATGGAAATTCATTGCCAAGACTCTTGGCAGAAAAATGAGCTCAAGAGAAGGCCTTGAGGTGGCTAGAGGGGTCAAAAGCATTTAGATGTAATGTCTTTTTTCAAATCAAAAGAGTCGAATGCCTTATTTCCGCTTGCAACTCATGACGTAGTACTTCATGAGGATAACTTATTTTTACAATATTATATACTCTTTGTTTGATGAGTGTTCCTGTTTGATTGGGAATGCTAATTGTAGTTTATTCTTGTGTTCCACTAGAGGTCCTTTATTGCATTATTAATTGTCATGTTATAATATTGCTTTGCATCATCAAATCCTTTTGTCATGTAGCATGGTACACTTGAGTAGTTCACACAAGGTAGAGACCCTTGTATAGGTACTTTACTTATGCTTCTCCTACCTAAATAAATATGGTAGTATGTCAAAATTGGGAGGCCTTCTCTTGAGCTCAATTTTCCTCTAATGGTTTGGCCTTTGAACTTGGCCTTTCAAAGCTTCACACTATAGACGTGTCAAAAAACAATATTTTATTGCCTATTTTTAGCACATTTCTTTGGTCTCTCAACAAAAATTGGCCACTCAATCCCATGGCCTCTCGACTTGGTCGATTATAGTATGAAGCAACCCTTGTTGAGATTTTAGAGTTGCCTTTAGCGAGAGCAAGAGGGGCAGTAGGGAGGGCATTGCTGTGCAATACTTGTGGAGATCCGCAGCACATTAAGGACCGCGTTCCGAGGCAGCTCAGCTCACTACACTAATAATGGTATTTAGTGTTGGCAACATTAACTACAAACCCCAACACTAAATGTCAACAACCCCCTTAATGTTACAAACACTAAATGTCAACATATACACTATTTGCCAACTATAGTAAATTTTGGGAACATGTATTTTTTTAAAGTTTTCATTTAGTGTTAGAAATTGGTTCATTTGGTTACAATAAAAAATATATAAATTAATTTATGAGTTAACCTCTAAAGGACCAACGAGCCCAATATGTCCAAATGGGGTTCTTGGAGGTGTAAAAGTAGACAAAAAAGGCATTGCATGCTCAAGTTTTGGTTTGTCACTCAAGTTCAAATGGAGCTAAAAGTCCAACAAAACTTTTGGATTGGTTTATTGTTCCTTGAAGCCTCTAGATTTTACACCCAAACATTTTAGTTTACTATTTTTAATATTAAAACTATTAGTGGGAGTGTATATAGGCGTTGTACATTGCATTGTGGATGGAGGAATTTTGGATGGGATGGGTTGGAAACCCACATTCCCATGTATAGGGGAGAAGATTGGTGATGTGTCACTTTTTTTTTCTCTCAATTGGGCAAGGTTTTTGTAGCTCTAAAGTAATGAGCTAGCTAGATCCACTTACTTTGAATGACCGTAAGTTTTGGAGTTTTTTCCCATTTGAGAAGTTCTTTTTTCCATCAAGTATAGCTAAACATGGTCTCATGGGATCAACCATTAGGTAATTTTTTTTTGGGAAAAAATCACATCATAGTCCAAAATCCATATTGTGAACTACTACCCAAATTAACAAACATGAGATTCCCAACGGTGTGGATTTTGCAAATTCCGTTGGATTTTAAATCAAATTGGCTTGAAACATTTTATTTATAGTTGGGTATAGAATGACCAGTGTGGCATTAGGAGAAATTTGAGCCCTCTAGAGGGCCCTTATGATTCCGTGCCCAATGTGCATATAGATAAAATTTCAGAGGTTAGATCTAACCTCTGTCACGCAGTCAAATCAGATGACACAATGTACGAACCATGTACAAATCAGTAATTTTTTTTTTTTTACTATTTTTTTTCACCTCTGTTATGTAGCAGGCACGCATTCATAAGGGCTTCTGGAGGGCTCAAAATTTTGCTAATGGATTGTGTGAATACTTGTTCAACTTTCTATAAACTGAGGGAATGTGTTGAAGGTTCCATATTGGAGGTATGCTAAATTTTCTTAGTAAGACGCTTAGGGGTTAGTATCTAGACAATTAACACAAATTCTCATATTTGTAGCTAAAATCCTAGTTATTGAAGCAGCATGGACAAAAAACAATGGCATTTTTCCTCATAAATTAAGGGGCCTGAGAAATAAGCAGTCTGTGAAGAAGCCATGGGTATCTCCCCATAATGATTGCATGATGAGGTTTAGGGCCCAAGGAAGGCACGAGATTGTATGTACCTCCTAATTTTGATTAAACATAAGCCCTACACCTTTGAAAACTGGAAGAAACACACCAACATTGAAAAAACTCAAGAGACAAATCAACCATTGAATGTTGTGGCTCTTTAGCAATTTGAGCAATGCAAGGCATGCAAATGGAGCGGTGTGGAATTACAGGCGTGCAGGAGACACAACAAAGGTTGACTTTCCAAAGCAATGCAACAAAGGCAAAGCCACGAGGGGAGCAATGAAATTGAAAGAAGCTAGAATGAGAGAGGGGCGCAATGTGGGTTGCAAGCATAGAAGTTGAGTAGGCTACATGGAGTTTATGACAAGGAGAGGAGGCAACAAAGAGTGGTGTGCACCAAAAGAAGGCAACTCTAAATGCAAACTAGTTGAGATTTAACCCCTAAATGCCCAAGGCACCCAAATTGGGTGTCCAAAAAACTTCAAGAAACTTTGAAACCCTGTTGAAGGTATGGATTTTATCATTTTCAAGTTCTTTTTTTGAGAAAGTTGTGCATTCAAGTTAGCTCCACCGTTCAAATTCAACTTCTTCCATATCTTATTTCAATTGTTTTTGGTGGAAGGTTAACTACAAGCATACATTTTGTGACATGAATAGTATTGTGAATAGTGTCACAAAGCCTATGAGAAGTTGCCACATTGAAAAGATGGGCATCAAGTTGAGCAAAAGGTGGAGATTTCTCTTGGGCACTCCCTTGGGCAATAAGGGCCTTTTTTTTGAAATATTGACATCTAACAAAATCTAAAAGTGCTTTTGGACTAATTTCACTTGGAATGTCTTTGTTATACTAATTAGAATCTATTCACCATTGAAAATTCTTTCATTCATAATGATTTTTGGTCAATAATTGAAGTTGAAATTTTTCTTTGTATTGGACAGTTGCATTTTGACAATTGCATTGCAGGCTCATTTGTGAAATTGTGGTCATGGATTTGGAAGAGGGGCCATTGGTTTTGAAGTAACAACAATAAATACTAAAACATCCAAAGTGGTTTTTTCCCAATTTTGTATCCAAAAGTCGCCAATTTGCATTAGAAGTTTTGGGCAGTTCCAAAAAAAGCAACAAATTCCATACTCATCATCATTCAATCACAAATATCTTGAAATCCGTGCAGCCATTTTGGATTCTTTTTGGGTAGTGCCATCTAGAAACCTTGAAGTTCAAGATTCAACGGTTACAATTTTGTTTTGATGTTTAATAATGATCTTACAAGGACAATTTCAAAACTTCAAAACTACCTTCTGAAAACGAGAAAAACACCCTTGGGCATTTAGGGGTTAAAGTGAGTGAAATAATAGTGCAAGTAACACTGTTAGTAACATAACACTAAATACCATTATTAGTGTAGCCACCACACATATGTCGATGTGGGACTAGGATGGAAAAGCTAAGGTATTTTTCAAAACCGTAATAATTTGTCTCTTGGTTTGTTATTGTTCAATTGTATCCTCTTCTAGGATTTCAGATTAATGCAGAGTCTCTAAATCCAAATGCAAATTCAAAATTTTCAAACTCAATCTCCTACTTATAAATATCTAAACTCTCACATTTTTTGGCAGGTGGATAAACAATGCTTTACCATTCTGACCCCACGTTGATGTATGTGCAGTAAGCTATGCCTTCCTAGGTAACCTTTGGGAGGAACTGGCGGCTAGTTAAAAACTAGTCACTTGAATTGAAGAAAAAATGTTAGCAATTTATAAATGTCAATAAAAATTGATTTCAAATCTATAAAAAAAAATTCAGTATGATATACAGAAAACAACCAGAATATTTCCTTGATAAACCGGTTCAATACTGGAATTGAAGGAAATCAATTGATCAAACTCAAATAACTTATTTCCTGTACAGTGTCCCCATGCTCATCGCATTGGCGCGCTGTGTGTACAGTGGCAGAAAGCCGGCAGTGCCAGCCTGCAGGTGCATGCCAGCTGTTAATCTCTTCCTGCAAATTCTCCACGAAATCGCACCCTGGTTTTTCATGATTGGCTAATGGCTACGACTAAAAGGCTTGGATGATTGGGTGGGAAAAATAGATAGAATCCCCGGCCCAGCGTTTATTTTTGGTTTTTCCCTGAGGTAGAAATATCTTAAACGGTTAAAATAAGCCACTTAGCCTGACAAGATATGAGAAATTTCCTGAGAAATTAACCCCTGAGTGCCCACATAACATTGTTAACTTTCACTGGGGTTCTTTTTGCTCCCCAAATATGAGGAACCCCCATCGAATGCTCATTCGCTAGCTTTGGTCGAGGACCAATGAATTTTGAGGATTTATAACCAAAGGCTCCTTCAGGTATATAGCAAGGAATATCCCTCTGCAGATGGGGAAAAATAAAAGTTGGTGAACAATGTTATGCCAAGAAACATTATAATGTCTCTCAAAATGCTGGGTCAACTCAATTTTGACCAATATAATCTCATTGCATGTTTGGTGAAACCACTTCCAATTGAGTCCAGCATGATGGAGACGCTTTCCACTAACAATTCATATGGTCGGATCTTGTGAATCGTATTTTTCAATCCACAGGGGCACTTTGATTGCACACAAGTTAAGTTTTTTTACATTTCAACTTTGGGCGCTCACGGGTTAAGCTCAATCTGTGCAAAAACAAGGGTAAGGAAGAATGCAAAAAAAAAAGAAGTTTCTTTTACTCAAAAATGAATATTTTATGCAATATAAATGTGGATTCTTCATTGGACCCCTACTCTTGTTTCATAAGTGTACCTTAAATAGTTACCTCTAGAACCTTATTCCAAAACATGTGTGAACCAATCAAATGCAAAAAAATAGTACATTTTAGAATCTTTTTAGAATCTTTCTCAAAGCCAACTGTTGTTAGTTTCAAAACAGTCTACTTCTCTTAGTAGAGGGGGGGTAACCATTTATGGTATTCCTACCTTAGAGCAACACGCAACCCACCATGCCATTAGGTAAGGAAAATTTGGATAGAGTTGGTCAAAATCAACGACGTGTGTACATTCATCCAAAAATCTACTAACATTAGTAGCTTTCATCCAAAAGTTGGCAAATCTAGTGCAAATGTGGGGAGGGATTTGACAAATTCATCCATTTTTTTCAGGAATTTTTCTAGTATTACAATTGCCACTCAAGTTTTGAGGTACGAATTAGACAAATTTTTGCCAAAAAATAGGCCAGGATGAATTGACCCCTCGTTGCTGGCTAGGATGAACCTGCCTGGATGAATGTGGCTTGTAGCCCAGAACCCGCCTGGATGAATGTGACCTTGAGCCTAGTCAACTGCTTTATGAGTTTGTGGACCCAAGGTGAAAAAGGTCCATTTTTTTACATTTCAAAGTTTCTAAGAGTCTAAAAATTTTGAGTTCACATTTGACATAACATTGTTAATCTTTACTGTGGGGTTCCCTTTTGCTCCCCCAATATGAGGATCCCCCAGCAAATGTCAATAGATTACTGTAGACAGCACCAATGAGCTTGCAGGATCTATAACTAAACTCTCCCCCCAGGTATCCTGGGCGGATATCCCTCCACGGCTGGGGGGAGGAAGGAAGCCGGATTAACAATGTTATGAAATTCAAAGAAATTTGCAATATAATTTTTTTTTCATATTTTTATTTTTTTGATTAGGGGCCAACATGGAGGTTCACTATTTGTGTACATGTCATATTGGTATATGGACCTAGGTTGTGCAACTTCTAATATTTAAACCCTTTGTACAAAATAAAAAGGTACCCTTATATTGTAGCTACACCAAATAGTACATTTAGGTTGCGTAAACAATGAGGTTGCCTAAATGCCGGAGCGTGCCGCTAAGGTCAATATGAGCTTTTTTCTTGTATTCAAAGACCTTTGCAGGCTTGGTTCTCTTTGACACTTTGGTGATCGTGTACTTGCGCCTTCCGCGACCTTTCGAGGTACTTTTCAGTGGCAGATGGTGATTTCTGAGCATTTGGGAGCTGTTTGTACATGGATTGCTCTACAAATATGTATAGGCGAGCATCTGTCACTTGTAATCCTCAACCGGATCTTCTCGTAAGCACCCCACCTATGCACACCGTGATAGCAATCCAAATGCATTGCACTGAACCAATTTAGAAAAAACCTTCTCTCGAGAATGAGTGATCACGGGAAAGGACTATATGTTTACTTTACGGAGAGAGAACGACGGAGCCATTTTGTCATTTAAGGGTTAAAAATTAGGTTGCTTTACCATGGAAGGTTATCTCATGATTCATGACTTGGCCACTTGTAGACACAAGTAAGTTTTAGATTAGGATTTCACATGATTCATGACATAGACACCACTCATTTGTGTTTCTAGAAGTATGTTGTTATTGTCAAGGCCTTTAAAAGTTGCTTTTAGCACTCGAGTTTTAGTAGTAATTATTGCTGAAAATGATTGTTGCAACAGTAAGTATTTAAATAGTTTAAAATGTCAAGAAATGAGTGTGGGGCAACCTACAGTGACTCACAAAACTGAGTCAATGTTTACTGTAACTTAATATAATTTGTCATATCAAGTGCATTAATTAATAATTTTAAGTGTCATAAAGAGTAAATTAAAGGTATCCAAGTACCTACTAATGTAAAGAAACCTCAATGAAAAATTTGCAAGGGTGATTGAGATATTTCATTTCAAAAGAGAGTCACTCACTTACTTTTGGTCTTACATGTCTATATCTCCATCTCCTTGTATTGACAATATATCATAGAACTTAAATTTATTTGTGAATGTTATAAGTGGGAAAGAGTGTTTCTAGGTCCTTCTCTAATAGTATATTGCACTTTGAATTGTTCCATAACATGATAAGGCAATTATTTAAAATAAATAAAAATAGTGTAATATCATTGCTTCAAAACAATAAAATCACACAAAATGTAACCAAATAGTTATTGTTAGTCAATCTAATGTTGAGAGAATCCAAAAGAAACGTCTTTTTTATACTAAACTATTTGTAGAAGGATAATCAAATAAAATTTTAAACCACTTAGGGAGGGTATGTGTGAGAGTAACAATATGTAGAAGATTTATTATTGCTCCAAAACCATTCAAACTAGTTAGGCAACAATATAACAATGAAATGAGTGTCCAGAAAATGCAATGTGCATTGAATTTGCAAGTTTAAATGCTTTATGTGAAGAAGAAAAAACCATGTATTTCAAAAAACAATATCTAAGTTTGTTTACATTTTGCCAAATCTCTTGAAAATTAGACTATTGCAAATTGGAAGCAAATGATTTTTTGAGATGAGACTCTAATCAATCATTTCTACTTAAATGGTTGTTATTAATGTTGGGATTGAGACAAAGAGGGTCTTCTAGATTGTACAATGAAGAAAAGTGTAAAACATGGAAAAGGTTTTACAACGATTTGGGATTGCATGAGTGCAATTAGACTTGGTTTGATTTGCAAGATAGAAGGTACAATAAATCAATATGTTTGTTGTGAAGTATTAGAGACTAATCTCCTTGTAATGTTTTTTCAAGTATGGCATAGATGCATCTAGAGTTATTTTTCAACATGACAACAATTCAAAACATACAACAAAAACAATGAAAGAGTATTGTTTAAACAACTTTTCAATGTTTTAAAGTGACATACTCAATCACCCAACCTAAACCCTATAAAACACCTATGGGCAACACTAAAATGGAAGCTCAATTGTTAATCAACACATGCAAAGGGTCTTTTAGAATTGAGAGACCGTGGGTTTGAGATTTTACATTCTATCACTTCCACTAAGTGTGAGAACCTTTATGAGAGCATGCCACAAAAAATGCAGGCAATTGGTTATGCATAGGGCAAGTAAATTGATTTTTAAGTTTGCATAGACACACAAGTCCAAAACTAAGTCAGTGAGGGGTTTTGATTTCAGAATTTAGTGCTTCCATATATTATATGTATTTTTTTTTTAAATTTCCATGTGAATAATCAATAAAGCTTCTGCTTTCTAAAACAAATTTTTACCTATTGGATTGTGCACTCCATGTGATAATATTACTTATTTAATGAAAAACATCCAAACACTGGCTCGGTTTTGTGAGTCACTGTAAATGCATATGTGGTGTAGTTTTTTTATATTTCGTCATAATCACCTTTAGAACGTAATTCAAAGTCTTTATATCCGTTTATAAATTCAATGTGGGAATAGATTGCAATTTTGCTGGTAGAAATCCTGCATGAATAACCCCACACCTTGGAGATAAGGGAAATGTGGAAATGTGTGTGGTTAGAGCCAAATCCACCCATCATATAATTTCAGTGGCACAAAATTCATGACAAGCATAGAAAAACTGGATGGAAGAAGACCCGTTTTCCTTATCAAATTTGATACTCTAGGGCCACACATAAACTCCTCGGTTTGTCCCTAGGTGAGAAATGGAGGTTAAATAGCTGGAGACCACATATAGGTAGAATCAGTGTTTAGGGAGAAGTTTTAGCTTCAACAACTAAAACCAATATCTACTATTTTCAGTCAAATTTTCATAGGCATGCACCAGTTATTCCTTATAAACTGTAGGGAAAACTTCATAGATACCCCAGAAGTTTGTAATATTTTCATAGATATCCCTACTTTTTTTTTGGAAGTCTTACAAATATCTTTGGACCAAAATTTTCAAGCATTTGTTTTGTTGTGCATGTCACTTTCTTCTCCCTTTGTGCGCACACAACTTCTTTCTTGTTATGCATGCGCACAAAGGAAGAAGGAAAGTGGCATGTACAACAAAACAAACACCTGAAATTTTGGTCTACAGGTAGTTTACCCTATTATCATTGGGCCTTACACAAAACATCAATAAAAAAAAAAAGGTATAATATATCAAATGACATGGTTTTGGTCTCATATGAAAGATAATCAAGTCAAGGTTTTGTATCAAGTTCCAAATTCCTAAATGAGTGAAGTATGAGTTAGTTATCAAGGTTTCAATGAGATAAGGTCAAGGTTCATCTCAAATTTGAAATTGCCCTATTATCACTTCCATTTCACTTCCTTAGAGGTTTTTATTGTTGTACATGATAATTTTTTGTCATTTTCATCTTTGAACTTCTTCTTCCTTTCCTTGACCTCTATGGTCATTCATAAATGCTAACTTAGTTGACGATTTTCACTTATTTTTGGTATTTTGCAACTAACATTGCTATAGCTAAGGTGCAGGGGCAATAAATTGTATATTTAACAAAGGTCTTCATAGCTAATATGCTATATCGTTTGCAAATTTTGGTCAAATGGAACAAAAATTACACAATTAGTAAAGGACTCTAAGGCCTTTCTTGCAATACTTGTAAATTTGGATTTGAAACTAAATCCTAAAAGATATGAATTTTTGAAGATGAAAGAGTGATAATAGGAGCGGAGTGATAATAGGGTAAACTACCTGTAAGTGTATTTGAGAAACTTCTGAAAAAGCAGGGGTTTCTACAAAAATATTTCAAACTTCAGGGATATCCATGAAATTTTCTCTAAATTGTATATATGCATCCTATATTATATTAAAATTTGAATATTTTGCTTGGTTTTCTATTCAAATTCAAAGTTTGTCCCGTTTTTTTGGACTAATTTCAACCGGCTGGCAATAAAATAAATGTGTCGTACAACCAATGAGAAAACCCTCGGAAAAAAAGCAATAATTGGCTTATGGGATGTGTCCATTCACAATGGGTCAATATTATGCATCCAATCTTTCTAAGATTCTTGTACTATTTTCTAGGTCCTTTATTTTCTACTCACTTCAAAGCGTGTTAGAATGGTGAAAAAGGATATTGTTTATAAGCCACATGTTTGTAGACTTGTATGTGTTTTGGATAGAAATATTTTGTTCATCTATGCAATATACTCATTTTATCAAAATTTGGCAATTTTTACCCAATGTCTTGTTAGAAAAAGGAGACAATATAATAAAACAAATCTTAACTTTGGGGCCGTTTTGTAATTCTAATTGTGTTTAGCTACGTGTGCAATTTGGCATTGTTTTGTCTAAAAAAATATGCATAATGCTTTCCTTTCCATTTGTAAAACATGAGTTTTTAAGACTCTTATTCTTATATGCAAGTATTTTAAAACAAACAAAATGCAAGATTAACATGTTTCATTTCCAAAAACTACTTTTCTCACTATAGAAGTATGATTCTTTCAGTATGAACTCAATAAAACAGAACCCAAATTTCTTTAAATGACATCTTGCTTTTGAATTTTATATTATAAATTTATGACAACATGAATTTCATTAAATCATTTGATTTCAATAGGTAATCAATTTTGGAATAATTATTTAACTCTCTTGGTTCAATATTCACTATATTATATTGGTTGGTGCTATGATAGATCCAACCACATGGAAAGTATCAACAGGGTCATAATTTACAAATTTGTATATAAAATTCATCATTACATTGTCCATCTTAGTCGCACTTTACAAACACATCTATGTATGGATAATTAGACTGCACCAATATTTGACTAAGTTTGGTATGTAATTTGGTAGAAAGTAATAGTAATATTTATTAAAAAAAAATCTATTGGCATGATAAATGGAGACTTGTTGCAAAAATGACCTTTGTAAATTCTTGTCTATAATGTAAATATTGCCAATGTATGAGTCCTAATTCCATTTGAGATTTATTCACAATCAACATTTTGAAAAGTCACAGTTTTTGCAAATCATCTCAAAAATACAAACTAACATAGATAAAACCTTGTTTCAATTGTTAACAAAATCCAACAAAAACCCAATAAATGAACTACCAATATATTTGTGTAATTGGTTTTATGTGTAGTAATCTTGACACATTTGAGCCCATGTATAGATTCATATGATGCTTTGTGATTAGCTTGTTGCTTTCTAATCTTTTTTTATTTAACTTGACAATTCCTTATTGTGTGTTTGTTAAAAAAGAACCAAATCTACCAAATCTACACCAAATTGTGTCATTATTGCATGTGGTACTAGTTTATAAAAGACATATTCTTTTTGTATGTTTAAATTAGGGTAAGTTGAGAAACCAGGACATTAGACCAAAGAGTTACAAACCTAATCTCTTAACAAATCTAAACCCCCTTCACAATGTGTTGTTGCTAAGATGATATGTGATAAAGTTGTTACATGTGTTTGATAGTGTTTAGGAGCAAGATAATAAATTTTCAATTGAATTAAAGTTACATAAGTTTCACAAGTAAGAAAAAACGCTATCAAATAGGAAATTCATCTAAGAGGAAGTATACGGTTCATTGTTGCATTTTGTGCATTTTTCTGAAAAACAACATAAAAACATATAGATTGTGACAATTAATGTGGTTTACTAGGTGTCTTGACGTAAAACTCACACTAATTTAAAATTTCAAGATTTTTCAAGAATATGAGGTTTTTTTAAAATTTACCCCTAAAAGCCCACTTGTCCCTTTGGGGGACAAAATGAATTTTGGATAGCTTACTACAAGTGGACATTTCATCTTTTTTCTTTAAAAGTTTCACACATGATGTATCCAAGGAGTAGCTTTAAGGTCCAACAATTTTCATAACTTTTTATTGCATGGTTCAAAAGTTATTGCATGATATGTTAAATTTTTTGATCTCCAGGCAGCTTGGGCAGCTCAAAAAACTTCTTTAAAAATTATTATTTTTTTGAACTTTTTTTTTGAAATTGGTTCTTTAGACTTATGTATACTTGGGAAGCTTTGAACCATTCAATTTTGATTGATGATATGAAAGTTATGAGACATTTTAGTTTGTGGGTAGGTATGGCTCCATACCTACCCACAAACTAAAATGTCTCATAACTTTCATATCATCAATCAAAATTGAATGGTTCAAAGCTTCCCAAGTATACATAAGTCTAAAGAACCAATTTCAAAAAAAAAGTTCAAAAAAATAATAATTTTTAAAGAAGTTTTTTGAGCTGCCCAAGCTGCCTGGAGATCAAAAAATTTAACATATCATGCAATAACTTTTGAACCATGCAATAAAAAGTTATGAAAATTGTTGGACCTTAAAGCTACTCCTTGGATACATCATGTGTGAAACTTTCAAAGAAAAAAGATGAAATGTCCACTTGTAGTGAGCTGCCCAAATCACTATTTTCCCAAAAATAGTGCTTGGGCCTTTAGTGGTTAAACATTTTGAAGAATCTAAATAAAAAAACATAACCAAATTATATACAACAATGCGATTCACCTTTGTTGGTAAGTATTATGACTTCGATTGGTTGTTTTATTTTCACATTCCAACCATCTCCTTCTTCAAATTTTACTAGTTTATCTAATCAAACAAACCTAAAGATCAAGATGTCCATTTAAAGAGAAAGAAACACTCATTCACGTAAGGACAAAGTCGTGCGAAAAGTTCAAAGAATCGTGGTGTACATTAGTTGCAAAGCATCGATCGCTACTTCCAAAAGCATTCATGGTCAAAAATTAAAAATTAAAAATAAAATCACATCCTATTATAAGATTTAGAAAATTACCTACAAATAGTACTGAAAATACAATGAAAATATCTACTGTCAAATTCTGATTTGGCAAAGCTCTATCAAGAATTAATTCAAATCCTCCAAAAATCACGTCTAACCTCTTTTCCATTGAAATACAAACTTAAAAAGATGGAGGATTTTTTTTTACGTAACGTCTATGGGAGGCTTCACACTACAAATTGAGGCTGGTTTCCAGCTTTTGATATAACCAACATTGGAATTTGATTGGTCCATATTTTGAAAATGGCCTCAAGGCATTTACAATAGGAGTCAAGGCTAATTTTTTAGGATATATTTTAATATTTAAAAGACAAGATTTGACATAACCTTGACTCCAAAAATTGAGTTTTCTAAATGTGAAGTCAATTCTTGGGCCTAAGGCCGTTGTCAAATTTGATTAAAATAATATTTTCTCAATAAAAAACATTATTTTGAGATACTCAACATTGTAGAATGGAGTGAAACTATCAATGATTATCCTTGATTTCTTTTTATCCCTTTTCTCTTGAAAATTTCAAAATTTACTCTATTGACCTCAACTTTTTGGCCTCAAAGCCTTTACAACAAGAGAATTAGCCCCCACTATATTTGCATTATAATGAACACTTGGGACTATTCTTGAGACCATTTGAACTGCAATTTTGGCCAAAATTTTCATTGCCTTTACTCCTAGTATAAAGCGGCCCTAAGACTTGTCCTAAAGCCATTCACCGGAGATGAGGCCTAACAACTTTCATACCTTGTCTTTCCTTCAATCGAGAAATAAGGCTGACATCAAAACCCCCCTTTTTTTTGTGAAGTCTACCAACAAACAAACTTTGTCTGATATTGAGAAATACAAAAGCTTTTAAAGTGCATAGCCAATCCCATATCTTTTAGTATTTTGGTACCTATACTGAATGTTGTATTTAGATTGTTTTTACAATTAGGTTGCCTTATCTTGGTAAGTTACCTCATGACTCATCACTTGGTCATTTGAAGACATATGCATCTGTCTAGATACTTGAATTTCACATGATTTTTGACTTGAATGATGTTAGTTTGTTTTTTCACAAGTTTGTTATTGTTGTTAAGTCTTTTAAAATTCATTTGTTGTAATCATTTTGATGAAGATTATTGTAGCAGCACTAATTATTCATATAATGTAACATGTCAAGAAATTAGAGTGGGGCAACCTATATGCAATATATAGTGTAGTACAAACTTTGAGAGAAAGAGTTCAATGAATCACTTTTGTTTTGCTTTTCCTTAACCCCTAAAGGCCCAAGTGGTCCCTCAAGGGCCAAGTGGGGTTTTGGGCATGTACCTACAACTAAACTACTTTTTATAATTTTTTGAAGTTTTTATTGAAGGTGGGGAATTCAAAGATCTACTTGGGTATCTATTTTTTTCTTCATTCCAACATTTATTGAAGAAGTTATGCTTGAATAATTGAAAAACAAGGGAGAAGTGGGCAGCCCAAAAAAAAAATTGTTTTTTTTTAAAATCAAATTTTGAAATTGGTTCTTTAGATTTTTATGTATGTAGGAAGCTTTGGATCATTCAATTTTGATTGATAAGCTAAGAGTTATGAGAAGTTTTAGTTTGCGGTTAGGTATGGGACTCCCAAACCTCCATTTCTTTTGCCCCTTGTAAAATTTGGTGCTTTACTTTTTTGAGCTCTTTGTGTATTTGATTTCTGACTTTTTTTTCCCCAAGTTGTAGTAGACTAAAATTCCTTGGTTTTCACCATTTGGATCAAACTAATTCAGATTTTTGAATTTTACATAAATCCTCCAATCTTGCCTAGTGTACATGCAAATTTCATGACCTTACAACATTGTAAGATTTTACAAAGTATGATTCACACCTCCAATTCATTTGAAAATTCTCCCACACATAACAAACTTGGTCTTTTACATGGGAAAAAGAAACCTCAATTTTGCTTAGAGCAATTTTTTTGATATAGGAGTGGTCAAAGGCTTCTAAAGTTTTTGGGTAGTAGATTTTTATTTTTATTTATTTTATTTTATTTATTTTTATTTTATTTTTTATTTTTTATTTACTTTTCACTTCAAATGTCAAAATCTCTCTCCTCTATATCTAGAATGATCTGATTTTTTTCCCACAAGTATTTCCCATAGTCTAAGGCAAGATCTTATAGTTGGATTTTTGAAAAAAAACTTTTTTCCTACCATTCTATTCATTCCCCCAAAAGTGGCAGATTTGAGTGACTATCACAAAAAAAAAGGGCTTGGGCCTTTAGGGGTTAATCCTTTAATGACCACACCCATGTTCACAAAATCCACTAGAAACAGGGGCTGTAAACTTAGATTTGGAATTGACTCAAATATGGACCCATTTTCAATAATCCAACTGTACAAATGGGAAGTACACCTTGTTTATTGTAAAGCACCAAAATTTCAGCAAGATCTACCGTTGGAGGTGAAATATTATAATGATTGAGTGAGCCCTATGCAAAAAATCTCTTGTGTTTCATTCTTGTTTAGTTTTTAATGTTAACCTTTCATGCAAGTTTTGATTGAGAAGAGCCTTACATTTCTAGAAAGCAAGGTTTCCCACCTTTCCAACAGGACTAGTTTCACAAAAATAGACAAAAACAACAATCACAAGGTGTAGCTAAGTGGACAAAATGGGTCAAAAAACCCACTTTCGTTGCTACCCTAAAACGGTTCTACAAGAAATTTGATAATTATTCTGGAAAATCCAATTGGTGAAAACAATCAAGAATTGGCCTTAAATGTATGATGACAAATTTTAAAGCCAAAATGACAACAACATTTCAGTAGATTTTCAAATACTACAATTATACTACTACCATATAGGAAAACAATACAAGCATATTTCTTAAGCAATTCAAAAAAATTTAGAATTGTGCGATTGAAATTTGACATTCTTCTTGCATACTTGATGTATTGTGTTGTTGGTTTGATCCATCTTTGACAAAAATTGGATACATATTTTGATGCCATGTTGTATAAACACCATTATTTATCAACTCACATACCCAATTGCATTGTTGTTTTTTTAGATGGATGCAAAATTCTTGTGATGACATGCGTACTTCAAGACCAAATTCCAAATTATTGTGTGATTTCAACCTATAGGCCAAAAACCACTCCCAACAACCAAAATATGGTCGAGTGGTCCTTAAAGGGTTAAACGATTAAACTTGCCAATCAGCCAAGGTGAACTCACAACCCCATATTCGATCAATATGGAGTTGTCAGTTGTATATGGAGTGTATCTGGACCAACGCAAGGTCTAGATACACTCCATATATAACTGACAACTCCATATTGATCAAATATGGGGTTTCACCCTCTCATTGCCAGTTTGCCACCCGTCGAGATGGATGGGGACAAGGAGCTCGGTCAATTGCTCTGTGAGTTTGTGGGGGCAGGGAGAAGAGGTTTTGCTTTTTCACATTTCAAAAATTGTGAGAGTTTGAAAAAATATCATGACATTGAAGGGGAATGCTAAATCGTGACCAGAGATCCGTGAGTCGTGAGCCGTCACTAGAAGAAAAACAAGGATAAATGACCAGGTCACCAAAACTGCCTTGCAACTGCACAACAATTCCACAACATTTGCACAACTACGATCTAGTTGTGCAATTGTTATGCAGTTGTTTGTGCAATTGCAAGGCAGTTATGGTGACCTAGTTGTTATGATTTGTGGAGTCGTTTATCATTGTTTTTCTTCTAGTGCATGAGCCGAGATTTTGTTGTCAAAATATTAAAATTCACCTATAAATGTGTATATAAGGCTTTATTATTATGCATTATAAACATTCATCTTTTGAAAGACTTTCTTTTTTTAAGTTTTTTCATTGATTTTGAGCTCAACAATTGGTTTCTGCCTACAAAATCTTGATTCATCGCTCATAGGCCCACCGTTTTATGCTCACAAAATAGCGGTATTTAGAGATTGAATTTGGAAATTTTGAATTCACATTTTGAATTAGAGACTTTGATTTTGTCTAGGGCTACGGAGGAAGATGCAAGGTCAAAATAGAAGGCAAATTATAACTTTTACTCTTAAGTTATATGTAATATTGCAGAACTTTTCCACCTTGATTTAAAAACATGGATGTGCAATAGAGATCTCCAATGTCCCATTCATCCCTCCTCGCCCTTGCCAAGTGCCAACCTAAGGTAGAGACGCCCATTCCCAATCGGGGTTCCGTTCCCAACCACTAGGGTGTTTTGGGTCCAGCCAGCCTATTCTAAGCCTTGGAATGCAAATTTTTCCCTTTTTAAGATTAAGACAAATGAAGTCATGACATGTGTCTTAAAAGAAGGTAAGAAGTAGTGAGCGAGAAGTGTTTTGGCTATGATTGGGATCAGGAAAATCTAGTGACTAGGTATGGGTTCCAAACACTTTATGCACTTCAAAATTTGTATAAAACTCAATTTTGCATGAAAAATTCTGAAAAAAATTGTGTTGCAGTATTTTGTATGAAACCACCAAAGAAAAATTTGCGCCACATTGTTGTTCTAATGTGCTGTCATGTAGGAGCTTAAATGATAAGGTATGGGCGGCTCTACCTTAGAGCATCTCCACCGGTCCAAACTTGCTCAAAGTTTTCCATGTGGTTTGGCAAGGCTTGAAGGCTCTCAATCTCCACCCATGCTCTTTGAAAAGGTGGCCTTACACTCAAATACACCCCTTAAATAAGCGGTTGACCACTTATTTAGGGAAGTAGAGAATAAAGCTCACTAAACTTACAGTGAATAGCCGCATGAATAGTGACTTGAAGAGTGGCTTGCTAGACTCGCCAAATAAGAGAGTTTGAGAGGGGCTTGGCTACTTTTCATCCACTTTGAGTGAGCCACCGGTGGAGATGCTCTTAGTCCTTTACCAAACTGCACATATCTTGTGGAATCCAAAGATCGTCAAGCAGTAAAATCTTGAACCAGAGAGATGCAAATCCGTCCAACGATGGATCTGTGAAGTACTGAGTAATCGCCTCCAGAACTGCATTTAGTAAAATAGTCCTACTTTTATTTTTATCTCTTTGCCGTTCAGGAGCCTAGCAGGCGGGAAAAATCCCCAGAATTTTCAGGGCACCCATTTTCTCGGCGAAGCTCCAGTCAACCTTTCATATTTATTGTAAAAAATATTGAACCCCTCAACTTTGCCCTGTGTAACTAAGTTTAGGTTAAGGTGGATTCTTATGCTTATTTACACAAGTGATGGTATCTTGACTAATAGCATGGCTCATGATTGGTGTATTCAGTGTGTCTCATGCAAAGAGAATGTGGTCAGACTTATTGAATTTGAAGTATGATTGAAATTGTACTTTGAGGTCAATGTAGAGTTTTGCATTGAGGAGGAGTAACTTGGGGGCGTCCTCAGTTCGGTCAGGATGAGGGTATAATGATAGGTATAGTGAAGGTGGGTCCAAGCATAACAAGAGAAATTTTTATTCAATCCGCTCACAAATCAAACAGGAAGCACACACCCTCCGCACAAGAGCGGTCCTGGCCAACACTCAAAAGAAACTTGTGAAGGTTAGAAAGCTAATTGCTACTAGTATGGTTGATAAGTGTAATTGATTTTTCAGAAATCCACTTGCAATTCTTCATCCCTCTTGTAATCAATCTCCTTTCATTAGAAGAAATCTTGCAATAAAGGACTGGTTCACGACAACTGCAAATGTCCTAAACAACTCAATTTGACTATAAATGAGTCATTGTATAGTCGTTTAGGACATATGCAGTCGTCGTGGATCAATCGTCTAGGACAAGTTTTTCTTCTAATGAATTGTGATCTTTGATAATTCCAAAGTCAATTGCACATTAGGACTACAAACTCCCATGAGAAGCTGCTACGGGAATTGCACGCAATACAAGGCATCCTTTAGCCATTTTAAGGGCTCTTACATGTGCCTTGATTGAAAATGCCTTACAAAATATACATGATACATGAATGTGCACCATTTGCCAATACTTGAGGTTTGTTGTTCAAGTTGCATTGAGAGTGTTTAAAGAGTTTTAATGTTTTACCAACAATTGGTATTCATTTCCCATGTGCAATCATTTTTCACATACTACATACTTGTTTGACGTTATTAAATTTTCTAATTCAAGGGCCAACATGGAAGTTTGATCTTTCTCCAAGTACCACTTTTGTTTTATATATTATAAGTAGTTTCATTGTGAAAAACTTGGCAGGTTTTTGTATAATAGACTGAAAACTTTACCAAATTTTTTTTTTCATTTTCACTACTGTCGTTCAAGACGCACTATGGGTAATTTCCATGTTGCATTGCAATTGGTTGTAGTGATTAATGATTTCCAGCTTTGGAAAACTCAAATCCTCGAACTTCCCATGCTTCTTACATGAAACTTGCAAGTTGTTTTTGAACACACTTTAGTGCATGACTCCCAATTCATTTATTGTTCTTACAATTCTGAAATGGAAATATGGAAATACTGTAGGCCCGAATGCCAGTTCTCCCCGAACATAGGTCGATAGCATTTACACTATTGCTATTGTTGAAGTTCTGGGGCGAGTTGGCGAGTTGCTTCTCAAAGGGGGGCTCTCATTCTCTCAAGTCTCAAAATAGGAGTCTCGATATGCGCGAAAAGTTTGAAAAGTAATCTCTGACAAGACCTAGTCGAGAATACCGAGGAAAAAAGTAATTCCATGCCTTTCGGAGACTAAATTCCTCTTTAAAATTAACTAATTCACTTTGGAATGTAGTGCTTGGAGAAGACCAATCACCAGGGTTAGATTTTAGAGCATCGATAATGCACCATCGTAAGAGCAACTCCACCTGTCCTGCACTGGAACCCCTGCAAATTAACCCTTGAAGGGCCTTTGGGCTCTAAAGATACGGTACCAAATACGGTCACAATCAATATTCAGAAGTTTGAATTAGCTGGAAATTAAGTGTTACAACCATACATATTGAAGGGTTGTACGATGGTGTGTGCATAATTTTTTTGGAAAGCCCTCAGAGCAGCTCAAATATGGTTGTATATACGGGGTACATACTGCCATAGATGGCCGATGGGCCGTTCAGGGGTTAAGCTTTTGCTGATCACGGCAAAAGAAGAGCTGGCATTGCTAGCGGTTTACCACACCCGTCCTGGACGCCGTATTCAAAGATGAGAGTGTGATTGGGTGTTGTTTTGGAAGAAGCACCTACGAAGCATCTTCTGTGATCAGAAAACAACAAAAATGAGGACTCGACAAAACCAATGCTGATTGGTAAACGTGAATGGCAAAACATGTCAAAATATTGGACGCAAATATAGGGAAAACTGCTTTGGCAAAAGGCCAAGCCAAAAGCCGTGTAGGTGGGGGTAAAAATTAGCCCTGATCCTCTTGGGAACAACGTTTCCCCGCTATTGCTCTCATTCTCACGGGCCGGTGCTGATGCTCTAAGGGCCTCCTTCCATGCTCATCCGGTAGCCAATCAAACTAAAAATACTCCACCGATAATCGATCGGATGGAATTCTGGTTTTCTTGGAGCCCGATCCGACCAATTATTGGTGGAATATTTTTAATTTGACTGGCCACCGGGTGAGCATGGAAGGAGGCCCTAAGAGCCAATTTCCATGGGGACTGGAATTGAAGGCCCCCTCCAAGCTGACCCAGGCATAACAAAGAAAAAACCCTGAAATGTTCAGAAGGGGGAGAGTTTGGAAAGCAACCTCCAATTTTGGGTTCATGCCTTCTAGTTGTGTAGTTTTGCTTTTACAGGACCGGAGGCTGGACATCTAGGCCTGGACGTCTCCAACCCCCACGGAAACTAGCTCTAAATGACTCACTAAATAATTGCTAGGTGAAATTTGGAATTTGTTACTTTAACCCCTAAAGGACCAAGGAGCCCACTTTGGGCTTTGTGAGAACTTGGTCAGGCTCTATTGATTTCATAATTTGGAAATTTTTCATGGAATTTTTAGGATGGATGCTACTCATCATAATCTACATGTGAAGCTTTATTTCATGTCATTCTAATAAGTAATGCAAAATTTATAAGGTTTTTTCAATTTCAATGTCAAATCAAGCAGCAAAAAATATATTCTAAAATTTTATTTTTTATTTTTTGTAGAATTGTATAGATTGATACCTACTAAAAAAATTGACCACTCAATTCCAAATAATGAGGTGAGAGTTAAAAGGAGTTTTATTTTGCCGGCAATGAAGATTGGAAGAGGGTAGAAAAAACATATGAAGTTATCTTTTACTCTCAATTTTGAAACTTTTCAAATGAAAATGAAAATTACTAATTGTATGTTAGAGCATTCTCATTATTGGGATTAACAATTTTCAAATTCTTCCAAAACTTATTAGCATATTAGTTATATCTTTCATTCATCAATACCTTTTACTTTACAATTTTAGTAAAAATGGATCCAAACATTTTTTTGGTTAATTTTTTTTATATATGCTTTCAACCCATTTTCCAACATGTTGCCGAAATTGCACAAGCTATACAACATACAAATTTTTCTCTAAAAAGTTTGAAAAACAAAACTTCACCTTCTGGAAGGACTAGAAAAGCCTACATTTTGAAGTTTCGGCACATTGATTTTGCAATTGACGGGAACGTTCATTCTGAAATTTTGGGACACTGTGCTTGTGCAAGTCAACCAAAAGATCCTACTGTTGAATTTGTCAAAAAAAAAATTTCCAATGAAGATTTTGACCTTGATTTGGGGACTAGTATTTTGAAGCAGTTTTGGGCCTGTAAACACAAAAGAAAATTTTAGGGGTTAATATGAAGGAGCACATAACAAATATTTTTGAGTAACCGCAATTATATTTGGATTTGGAAATTAGAAAACCAACCTAAAACCCATTGAAAGCAAGCCAAAAGAAAAAAAAGTGAAAATAGTCACTCCAAATTATGCTTAAGAAAGAAATTTGTGGCAATGACATGGCAAGTGCATTGGTAATGCTCGTAGGCAAAGTGAACACGCTAGGTTGTGGACTCAAGGACAATGGTGGACAAGCTCAGATATTTCACTTGGAGCAACGTAGGAATTCAGAAAACTACAGCTAGAAGATCAATTTCAAACATTTTGATCTTCATCTTTAGATTCAAAAACCAATAATTGCTTTGCATAAGTGAAAGGAGGTACAATTGATTGACTACAAAATAGGGGTATATTTTTACATTAATCCTTGTCCATAAACAAATAGCTCATCTAGGAGAGATTCCTTGTAGTATTAGCTTGCTTATTAAGTAAAGTACATATTCAAACTTCCTCAAAATAACTTCTCTAATACAAGCCTCCTCCAAAACCAATGAATTGGAGCAATTCCATCATCTTGTGCATAAACTGCCTTTTCCATATACTTAACCCCTAAAGGGCAAAGGATGTTTTGGAAGAAAAAAAAATCCGAAACTGTCACTTTTTGATAATTTATTCAAAATCCAAAATATAAATGTATTTTTAGATTGCAACCTTACAAAAGTGTAATAAACAAGTAAGAAAACGTGTGGAATTCTTTTCAGCCCATATGACAAAGTGGATTAAAAGACTACAGCACTAGCCAATCTATAGAAATTTCTTGTGTAGTCAGTTTTTTATTTTTACAAATCCAAATAGTATGGAGAATTGTATGAAAATCCTTACCTAAATACATGCCCATTATTTGTAAAAACTTGTGTTATCACTTTTGTTTATTTAATATAAGAAAATATAAAGCCTAATTTATTTTTGAAGGAAGTATAATCCTTTGATGCATTCTTTTATAGCAATTTTATCTTTTTTTATTTGGCATCCAAAATTAAAGATTCTATTTTTATCATGGGAAACTGAAAAGTAATTAGGAGTGAATTAGAAATTTGTTTCTTTGAGGCCTTTAGGCTATATGTAATGGAGAAAGGTTGGAATGATATGTGGCAAGATATTGATAATTGGGTGAACAGCACATTAAGATAGCTCTTGTGCATCACGTACAAGTTCTATTTAATGATGTTGGATGTTGAGAAATTTCATCCTTAATAGAAGTTGTAATTTTTTTTGTAACAAGAGCATGTTATTGTTAACCCCTAAAGGACTGTTGTACCTTTGGGGAACAAATGGGATTTTGGGCATGTACAATGGCTAAACTACTTTGTGTGATTTTCTAAACTTTTAATGAAAGGTGGGGAATTCAAAGATCTACATGGGCCTCTAATAGTTTCTTCATTCCAACATTTATTGAAGAAGTTATGCATGAATTTCTGAAAAATGGAGGAGGCCAGGCAGTCCAATTTATTAATTTTAAACTGTAATTTTCTTTAAAATAATCTGAAATTGGTTCTTTAGATTTTTATATATGTGGGAAGCTTTGAATCATTCAATTTTGATTGATGAATGAGAAGTTTTAGTTTGCAAGTAGGTATGGGACTCCCAAACATCCATTCCTTTTGCCCTTTGTAAATTTGGTGCTTTACTTTTTTGAGCTCTTTGTGTATTTATTTTTTGATTAATTTTTTCCCAAGTTGTAGTAAACTAAGATTCCTTGGTTATCACCATTTGGATCAAAGTAATTTAGATATGAATTTTACATAAATCCTCCAATTTTGCCTAGCATATATGCAAATTTCATGGCCTTTAGCTTTGCAAGATTTTACAAAGTATGTTTCACACCTCCAATTCATTTGAAAATTCTCCCACACTTTACCTAACTTGGTCTCCTACATGGAAAAAATAAACCTCAACTTTGCGTACAACATTTTTTTTTTCTTTTCAGGAGTGGTTAAAGGCTTCTGAAAAAATTTGGCAACAAGGAAAAAAACTTTCTTTTTCACTTGAGATGTCAATATCTCACTCCTTTACATCTAGAATGAGCTGATTTTTATTCCCCGCAAGTACCTTCCATAGTCTAGGGCAAGATCCTCCGGTTGAATTTCCAAAAAACTTTTTTTCCTACCTTTCTACTCATTCCCCCAAAAGTGGCAGTTTTAGGTGACTTTCACAGAAAAAAAGGCTTGGTCCTTTAGGGGTAAAAATCATTGGTTCATGCTCTACAATTCAAGCTTTTCCAACTACAATGTAAAAAAAGTATAGAAAGATCAATGGTGGGTATGGGCTCTTATATATATTTTACAAGATCAAAGATCTGCATTTAGTTTGAAACCTTGCAAAAGTTGTTTTGAATAACATTACAACGAGCAGTTAGACAATTTTTTGGGATTCTTTGTTTGCAATGTTGATATTAGTTTATTTGCTGTTTGACATTGTTGTAAAATGTCCTATTATAAGGGAGTTTTGAAGTTCCTTTTATCACACTACAAACATAATGTGCTTCAATTAATGACTTCCCTTTTTGAGGTTTGTTTCAAAAAGAATAGGATGTGAGTTGTGACTCAAAAAACTGTTCGCCCATAAGCATTCAACATTCAAAAATTAGTGATGTTTAAATTCACTCAAACATTAATTCCAAGGATCATAATAGTTCTTGCATGTAAAATTCTTCTTCTGATTATAATGATCTTACTTTAAAATATCTCTATCCAAATACAAAGGTAATCATTTACAGGGTATTGTGATACTATTCCTTGTCAAGCATGGTAAAATGATACATTGTATTTAGAGTTGTGAATTTTTCAACACAGAACAAATCAATTGCACTGGTATGTCTACGTTAGAGATTGGAGATGTGAAATTGTAGCAAATAGGAAAATAGAGAACTAGGTTTTCCGTGGACAAAGACAACCCTGTTCTTGAGAGAATTTATCTAGAACATCCAATTTCAAAAAACCTGAAGGTAAAAAGCATCCAATTCTGAAGAAATGGTTTAAAAAAATTACCGGTTGACGGAGTTTATGTTTGTGATACTGGCAAAACAAAGCAACATTGTTGATCGTTAAATTCTATCAGATACCGCGCTTGCCTGAAAATATATGTCATTTCTTCTAATAACAGGAAAAGAATAAACTTACAAAACCATTCAAGGTGCTCTTTACAAGCAACCCCACAGCTGGAAACCACATTAAAAGCAACTGTTTGAGCTCGTCACACTTCCAAACCATTTTCAGTTGTCGATGCTCTTCATCCACTCCTTGCCAACAACGACAACAAAGACAAGCCAATCCTAAAAATATCTGTGAAACTATATCTCGTCGTGTATTGACAGCTGATCATGGATCCACGTAATTCAGGATTTGTAAAAGTCCCTAGAAGGCGAGCGCAGCACATCCTTCATGATTATACATCAGTTTTTCCTTCCTTCTGCTAAGATGATATGATATCCGTGCCTGTAAATTTCCACGTGAATTAAGAGTTTGGAAAACAAATTAGGGGGGGTACGGTTGACACAAATGCTAGACATATGAGGGATAAAATAATGAAGAGCAAATGCAGATGAACTTACGTGGACTTGAAAGGAGCACTTAGGATACCAGGAGGTGTGTTGAAGGCCACCTCCTGGAAGGGACCAGCCATCTTGCCACGGGGAAACCAGCCGAGGTCTCCTCCTTTCTTGCCTGATGGACACTCAGAGTACTCTGCTGCTAGCTGCATAATAAAAGAAAGCTATAGTACTATGCCACATCAATAAATAAAAAAATTCTACATGGAAAAATAGCGGAGATTGTTGGAAAACAAAGCAGGATCCTAACTTAGTCCTGTTTCCTCTACTGACCCTTGTCACCACCAGCAACTCGTCTAATACTGTGTTAACCTTCAATAAGCGAGTGATATCAGCATGACTAAGGCACTGATACTTGAATGAAACGGGGTTATGTACTATGCCTTAAAAATGATCTACAATCTCCCACTTTAAAGCTGCAAAAGAAACTCATACATGATGATATAAATTTGGTCGACAGAGAGTTTGGCTCTTGCACCCAAAGTTAGTGATCTACCAAATCACAATTCTACATATTAGTTGAAATTCTTGCAGTGAGACATATAGCATCTTCTACCTAAGTACGAAACTCTTTATTAGCAAAACGTCAATATGGAGACATTAGAAAATCCTCATCATAACCAATGCAAAGTGAGGTCCTTTTACGTGAGGATCGGAAGGATGTCCAGTGCTAAAGGGAGAAGAGGAAAAGTAATGTAATGTGGTGAGAGCGAGCGATCACAAACCTTGGCGAACTCAGCCGGTGGAACTTTGTCTCCGCTCTCCAACCACCCCTCCTGAAGCTTCTTATAGGCTTCATTGATCTTGCCCTGTTTCTCACACAGAATATGCCTTGCTACAACCATCCACAAACAAAAGATCTCCCCTTCATCATTCTTCTAAACCAGACTAAAATGCTGCGTTTTCAACTTCATCGAATGCGATACATTTCACAGTAAATGCTTTCAACAGGGGAACGCATACCACTTGGGGTCATCGAAGTTTCTATTTTGTGAGTGGTCAGTAGCACATTCTCTTTCAATCAAAGTCTAAAACCAACTAAGGTAGCAACACCCATAACCATCACTGTACCCATAACCATCACCTCTAAAATTTTGGAAAATTTGTGGAAGTGAACAGATGTAATTACAAGGATGTACGACATGTGTACATGAAACCTTAGTCTTGGTATTAGGTGCAATTGCAGTCGGCTTTTTAAAAATTCACTACATATTCTCACAGCATCCAAATAATACATTCGAAAGTGCAAACTCATAATTTTTCTCTTGCTAATAGGATCCTATAATTTGCTATATGTTTATCCAAATAATACATTCGAAAGTGCAAACTCATAATTTTTCTCTTGCTAATAGGATCCTATAATTTGCTAGATGTTTATTAATAATCATCATGTTCAAAACCCTTAGTTTGACGGTTAAGGGTGCTGCTACCTTAGTGTCTACAATCTACTTGCTCCGGTCCTCATCCCCTAACCCTAACCCTAACTGCCTCGAAAGAGAACCATCCGTTGTGGGGACAAACTGAAGAAAATTATGGTGGAGCAGAGAAAGATTGCAAGCTCTAAAAATCTGTGAATACCTTTGGTTCTCATTCCAATTGACCGTCACGGATTTTATCACCACAAACGGCCCCTGAGAAAGAAGACACACGAGGACAGAGCTTCATCACATACATACCTTTCACATAAGTGCAAGTCCCAAGGTCCTCCTTGCCGGGCTTCCCCTTCCCCTTGGCTCCCTTCTCTTCACCTCCGCCTTTGCTCTTACCCCCAGCGTCCTTGCCCTTGCCGGTGTCCTTGGCCTTCCCCTTGTTGGCCGTCGAATCCTTCCCCATCCTCCTGCACCACTCTCCACACTGCCACACAACACCATCTCACTCAATTTCCATCCTCCTCTGAAGTTTCCCTTCACAATCCCGGCTTCAAAAAAAGAACCAGCTCATGTAAATCCCATCCCAATCGACAGAACGAACACACGGAAGAGAGAGAGAGAGAGAAGCGCCATTAATGTAAAAGAACGCAATTGCTGTGAGTGCTCAATTCACCGATATTGGTTGAAAAGCAGGAGTGTAAAAGAGCGTTGGGACGAGTGAGTTATTGTGCAATTGAGTGGTTACCACGTCGGGGCCGAAGAGTTCCGAAGAGTTCCGAAGTGGGTGCAGGTGTGCTTGACGTCGGTGATACTAGCGGAGCAAATTGTCCGAGAGAGGGATAGTTCTGAGACAGGCGATTGATGTGGAGACGACGAACGCCGGACGAGGGCCGCGACCTAGTTTGCCGTGTGAGGAGTTGGACCAAGTGTGAAAACGGTCTTGACCAACTTCTTGGTTCCAAGCACCTCTCTAATCTCACTTTTTCTTAGAAACAGATTTTGTCTATGTTTTTGGAGTTTTTTCTTAAAGGATCTTGAGAAATATTCACGAATTTGACGTATTCACACATTTGACATTAGAGCATCTGCACCCTTGCACGCAACTTGGAGCTCTCAAAAGTAGGTGTCCAAGGTGCATCCACAACAACAGGTTTGTTCAAATCTCCAATGTTTCTACCCTTGTTCTCAAGCAGGTACAAGCAAGCAATGAGAGTGTATCAGCACTAGAAAAAAATGTTAAATAAACAATTGGTTCACAATAACAACAAATGTCCTAAACAATTGTAATTGAGTCATTGTATAAATTGTTTAGGAAATTTGCAGTCATTGTGTAGTTGTTTAGGACATTTGTAGTCATTGTGAACTAGCTGTTTAGGACACACTTTTCTTCTAGGATCACAAAGTGTCAAGCTTCAATTGTGGGCCTCTTGTATTGACCAATCAACAAGTTTTGATTGTCTTGGATTTGAGCGCGCTAAATTCATCAAACCCCAAATGTTCTAGTGTTTGAGCTACAATTGGGCAAGCCTTGTCTTGTATAGGGCATTGGCGCATTTGCAGCAAGGCACTTCAAATGGAGTGGCCGCGCCAAGTGCTCTTGCAAGGTTTTTGAGCGTGTGTGGGTGCACATGCTCTTAGTCAAGAAATGTTTTTCCAACAATAATAATAAGTAGTCTATACATGTAGAGATGGGGATAGAAAGATCCATTCCTCACTTAAACCCCTCTCTGCAATCAATGCTTTACTATATTTAAAATCAATGATTACATATCTTGAAAGCTCTAAGAATAGATTGAGAGGATATTGGTGATAGATTGATGGAGGACTTGTAATGATTTTAAAAGCATCTTAATTGTAATTTGATGCTTTTTTCAAATGTTTTTTATTAACACTTTTCCTACTTTGATTCAAGTCAAATTTTAGTGCATTGTGTCACTCTTTCTATCTACAAGAGGCTTGCTTGAGTTGAGGCAATTTCAAGCTTCAAAAGGTGGTTAAAAGCTAAAAACATTGTTGATGGAAGATTAGAAGTTGATGAATATAGCATATTTGAGAATGCGGAATTGCATTTGGCATGGTTAAAGGTGTGAAGTTGGAATAGTCTACTCTCCAAATTTTAATGCATACTATCCCCTTTCTAGCTTTTAAAATATGTGATTGGTTTTAGATTTGGTAAAGAATTGATTGCATGGGATGGGTTTGGGTGAAAAATGTATCCTTTTGTTCACATCCTTGTATACATGATTTTGTTTTTTGATTTTTTAATTTAATTTTTGTATTTCTTGTGTATGTAAAACAAAAAAAACAAAAGTGAGAAAGGAAAAAAAAGAAAAAAGGAGAGAGAAAAAAAGAATAAAGAAAGAGAGAAGGTAAAAAAAAGGAAAAGAAAGAGAGAGTAAGGAAAAATAAGAAACCAAGAAAGAGAGAAAATAAGGAAAAAGTAAAAGAAAGAAAATAAGTAAGTAAAAGAAAAAGAGAGAAAAAAGGAAGAAAAAAATACAGAAAAAAAGAGAGCACAAAGGAGAGAAGAAAGGAGAAAGAGAGAGAGAGAGAAATGGGGAAAGAAAAAAAAAGAAAGTAGAAATCACCGGAGAAAGAAAAGGAAACAGAGAAACAAGAAAAAGCGGAGAAACCAAAAAAAACAGAGAAAGAAAAAAAAAACAGAGAAATATAAAAATCAGAGAAAGATAAATAAAAGAGAAAGGAAAAACACAAAGAAAGAAAAAATACATAGAAAAAAAATACATAGAAAGAAAAAATATAGATAAAGAAAAAACGATTGAGAAAGAAAAAAAAAATCAGAGAAAGGGAAAAAAAAATAGAGAAAGACAAAAAATGGAGAAAGAAAATAAATAGAGAAAGCAAAAAAAAAGAGAGAAAGGGAGAAAGAGAGACGAAACAGACTAAAATGAAAAAAACAGAGAAAGACAAGAAACCAGAGAAAGAAAAATAAACAGAGAGGCAAAAGCAAGAAGAAAGTGAGGTAGAAAGAGAGAAAGAAAAAGAGAAATTAAGAGAGAAAGAAAGATAAAAAGAGAAAGACAAAGATTAAAAAGAAAGGCAAAGAAAATTAAGAGAAAGAGAGAAAGAAAGAGAGAAAGAAAGAGAGAAAGAAAGAGAGATAGAAAGAGAGAAAGAAAGAGAGAAAGAAAGAGAGATAGAAAGAGAGAAAGAAGGAGAGGTAGAAAGAGAGAACAAAATAGAGAAAGAAAGATGTGAATGAGTAAATAAATAAACAAAAAAAGTTAAGAAATGAAAAGCACAACATGAATGCTTGCACCAATGATCATGGAGAGCCGGCAATTAGTGTATTGTCACTTGGTTGAAATTGTAAAAAAAAATGTTGAAACTAATTCTACCGGATAAAAAATTGGTTATTTTTTTCCAAATATCTAATTGTAGTATAATATAGTATATTTATAGAAGTTTCATAGAAAATAATCGGTCCATACTAGTGAAAATCCGATTTAAATTGGGAGATGCCAAAATTTAGCTGGTAAAGCTAAAATTTCTCCCCAAACCTTGGCTTGCACTCTGTCCTCATAGAAAGTAAGCTAGGCTTAAGGTAGGAGGCTCATGAATGGAGCATCAAAGGGCTAAAAATGAATTTTGGATAGGTGAAAATTCTTGAAACATTTTTTTAGTAAATTTTCCTTGAAAAACAAGAAGAATTGGCATCTAACCCAAGTTGTTCATATTTTTTGAAACTTTGTGGATGAAATTTTGAAGTGAAACGGCCATAGGGCTCTAAAATGGAGCACCTCCTCAAATGTATATCTCATGTATATTGTTGAAGGGTTATGAAAAACAACATGTACAAATAGAGTATATTTGAGGAGGTGCTCCATTTTAGAGCATGCTCCAAATTAGAACCTCCTATCTTAATTGTTGGCAGTGTCCTCATAATGGACCGTGATGTAAAAGACTTGGTCTTTTGTATGTACCAATCAATTCATTTGAAGCACTTGATGAATTATTATCCAACAATATTTGTAATAAGTTTTAAAACAAGGTTAAGACGGCACTTACCTACAATTACAAAGCATTAACTAAAAAGCTCAATTTCTAATTGTTATCTTCATCCACTTTAGTAATCATGAGGGTCAAGTGTACAATTGTAAGCTCAAATGCAAATTTATCAAATTTTGGTGTTCTAAGTAATTTACAATACTATTGACCTTTGTGAACATTCAACAATACAAATCCTAAAGAGTTTGAGCCAACATACTATGACTACATTTTTGAGTTGATGAAGAAATTATTTAAAACATACACATTTTTAGTACAATCATTTCGGAATATTTAAGACTAACATGACTAGTGCATATCTTTTGGAATAAATCTACTCAAAGTTATCAATTGCTTAAGAAAATATGTGATTGATTTTACAACATATCATGTTATCCAAGATGTTATCATAGTCTCTAGTATGACAGTCTACAATGATGTCTACCTAATTTAAAGAAAAGACTCTCACAAAAAAAATTGTTGCAAAAGATATTGTTTTTCATTGAAGTTTTACATAGTAATAGTTGGCTAAGGCCTCTATGAGTTGCACCTTTGCAAACATGGTCATCTTTGATAAAATGGGTGCAAGGGTTCTAAAGATTTTTTTCTTCTAGAAATGCCATATGACTACCCCATTCACTTTCCTCATTGGTGTCTACTAGCATGTCCATAAATTTATGGCCATCCTTAGTAAACTCCATGGGAGTATTTTGAACAAGCTTATTCTCAAGGAAATGTGCAAAAGTGCCAATATCACCATCCATGGTAAACTCCATAGAAGGATTTTGAGCAAGCTCATTTTCTAAAAAAGTTGCAAAAGTGCCAAAATCACCATCTTCAAGTGTACTTTGTTGTGCATGGCTTTCTTCAAGAGTAGTGCTTGCAAGTTGGTTGAAGGAAGGTTGCATTCGCTTAAGCCAAAGTTGAAACTCAAAGCCACAACTATGGCAAAAAAATTGAGGTTGCATTGTGTTATGGTTGTTGTAGTACAAAAAATCTGCATTGTTTAGTACACCGCATTTTGGTTTTGTGCACATTCTATCAATGCCTTGCCATTCTGGAGGATCCACAAGCTTTTTCTTTTTAAACTTCCTTCTTCGAGGCCGCCCATTGGTCCTCTTGCTTAGATCAACATGCGTGTGGAGATTCTTGCAATTTTAGCATTGGTACCGAGGTTGATTGGCACTACCATTATTTATAAACTTGAACCTACAATCATTGGAGCCACAATATGGGCAAGTCTTGAGTTGATTGATATACTCTATTGGTTCAATGGCACAACTTGCACGAGGCTTCTTGGCCTTTCTCTCACTAGGTCAAGCACTAGGTTCTACAATGGATGCCATAAATACAATGTTAAAGGATTGCTCAATAAGAATTATGGATTAAAAGTAAATATTTCTAAGAAGTATATTTATGTTTGTAGGTAAATGATTGGAGTGTGTTGCGGTATGAATTGGAGCAAGAGAGAATGATTATGGTAAAGAATGGAAAGAGATACAAAATAGTGATATAAAAATGCAAACAAAATGGCTAATGAGAGAATGACTTGATGAATGATATAAATAGAGGTATTTGTACAATCTCAAGAAGTATGTAGAAGTTTAACACATTCACTGAATCAATGTAAAGTGCCTCGATAATTCATTACAACCATTGATGCAAAGTGAAAGTATTGGTATCTAATCTAATCTTCTCATCTCATATATGTAAAAGAATCTCGTTTTGGATGAAAAGTAAAATAAAATAGAGCAATTCTATTTTGGATGGATGAAAAATAAAATAGAGTAGAGTACAAGTTTAACTAAATTTATAAATGGAATAAAGTAAAATTGGGGGGACATGGGGATAGGGGGTGATGTGACATAGGGGGTGATGTTGCATAGGGAGTGATGTTGCATAGGGAGTGATGTTGCATAGGGGACGATGTGACATAGGGGATGATGTGACATAGAGGTGATGCATTGCCCTATCAACCCATTGGTACAACAAATACATAGACTAGTATCAATTATAATCATTTGATTCAAAGTGAAATCTTTGATTGTTTGTTTACACTTGTTTGTTTGAATGGATATCATTGGTTGATTATTTGCATCCATTGATTTAATTATAAACAGTTTCTTTGACTGTTTTTTTCCATCGAATGTTTCTAATATCATTGGTAGGTTTCCTCATTAAATGGTGGAATAGTGGAGATCTAACAACCCAGACTTTGTAACGTTTAAACCTTTATAAGATATTATTTTATTATTTTTTTGAATCAAGTAAATTTTTTTCACAATTAATGAAAAATGAAATTTATCAAATGATTATGCACTTCCAAAACTTCAAAATCAGTTCAATTATTGAGACATTGTTTACAAGCGCTAGTACAAATCCATGTTATTTAGTGATTGTCCCCATTTGTTACAGCAATTGCTGTAGTTCATGAATACAACATGACTTAGATTGAAAATTCAATATTAAAAAGTAAAACAAAATAGTGTTTTATTTGTGTGTTAGAATTTTAGTTAATTCTTTAGTGAAACTTTTAAGCCTCGTTACCGTAATTAGAAATGAAAGAAACTTGACATTTTGCCACAAACATGAGTAGATTTTTTTTGATTGCTAAGAGTTGAGAAAACAAGGGGTAAGAAGGTTTGTAAAAGAAACTCCTGAGCGTTTTATGCGTAGAATTTGTTAGGCCTTAACTTTTAATTTGAATTTTTGTCTTTTGTGGAATCCAATTCTCGAAGCAAAAATCCTACACATTCATGCCATATTTAAAAAAAGTGTTAACATGTAAACATTCTAACTGAATCGTGATTTGGAAGTTTGGGATATGTTGTAAAGTTTTAACCCCTAAAGGCCCAAGGGGTAGGGGCAAAACATAGATGTGTTATAAAATGATATTTTTGTAACTTTGATGAAGTTTGCTTCAAAAGAGAAAATAAGAATCTTAATGTTTAGTTATTATCCATATGGTCAAACATTCAAAAAAGTTTTAAATTTTTATGTAATGAATTTAGGAGCATTTACCATTTAATATTCACCAAAATTACAAATTTTAATCATAGATTTCAAATTTTGGTATGATTGGTTAAAAATAAACATTGTATTCTAAATTTCAAAAATGCAATATTTTGAAAGGAGGGAACATCATTAGTTTCCCAAAATTGTAAATTTTACAATACTAGCAAGTATTGAAGTGTTTGTCTTTGAAAAATTCTCCTTGGTGGAGTCTAACTTGGATTGACATGATTCAAGTTAAGTTGGAAAGTAGACTTGAGGCAGCGACTAGAAAATGGTTGATTGGATGCTTAGGGGTTCCAATTTTCCATCCCTTGAGTAATTAATTTTTTTGAGAGAAGTAACACAAATTTGGACCTTGGAACTTGGAACATAGTGTGAATTGCTTTTTGGTCTTGGCTTTGGACCACCCAAACAACTCATGTTAGGTGGTTTCTATCTTTACAAGTACAACTTTCCTTTGAATACTTTCAATTTTATTCAATTTTATTTCTAAAATTCTTCTAGTAAAGTTACAATGATTCAAAAGTATTCTTTGTAAATATTCAATAGCCAAAGTCTCAAAAAAATTCTTTGTAAATTTCTAACAATTTAACCTTTTAACAACTTCACTCCTCTCTTCATTTGAGGCTTTGCAAAGATGGATCATAATCAACAACTTAAAAGCATGGTTGTGTATTTAAAACTGAAAAGCAACGATTTAGGAGCATAGACATAATCAATTTTTAGAGCTATCAAATATGAATAGTTACTATGAAACTTCATTTTACACATGTATGATCACTTTCTCTATTGCTATCATTCATATTTATTATACTAAAAATTTGTAATTCAAAATTCAAAAGTAAAAGCCCCCTCTCAATTCAAAATCAAAGTCTTCTCTAAAGTTATTTACAGTATAGATATGGATAATTTAAATAAAATTTATTTGCAATGAAATTGCCATTAAACAATTCCAAAATGTTGTACTTTAAGAAAAAAATGTTGAAAAATCCATTTGTAAAACTCACCTTCTCTTGTATTCAAGTAAATAAACAAGAATCAATGGCAAAATTTCAATGGCTTAAAAATGCATCATTTGGAGGCAAATGGACTATAATGATTATTGGCTACATGGAGCTCAGCTCAAGAAAATGACCTTCCCATTCCCAAAATGATATTAACAAAAACAAATATTAAAGTCTTAAAAGCTCACCATGGTTTGAATTTTACATTATAAGGTTTTTTTGATAACAGCTAGTATGCAATACATAGTCAGCTTGAGACAAAAATTGAACTTTAGATTCCACACTTTGTTGATGAATATTGTTCATTGAAATGATAAATCCAATTATGCAAACACAATCTATGTTTCCATAAACAGTCTATGACACAACACTATTCTCAATTTGATCAAATTGAGTAAAAATATTTAGCTAATTTTGGACACTCCAAAATGTAGAAATAAGAATCTAATTATTAGTTCTTTTTGGAGCTACTTGCAAAACATTGGGAGATCTTCCATAATTTACTTATAAATTAGGAGAAATGTTGATGTTTTTTCTAAGCATAGAGAGACCTCTTGATGTTTTGAGTAATTTAGGATTCAATGGAAAGTCTAAATAGTCATAAATAATCTGTTGACCACTCATCAAGGAAAGTAGAGGATAAAGTTCACTAAACTTAAGGTGGATAGTGAATGAATAGTGACTTGAAGGGCCCTTGCTAAACACAGTAGGATGGTGTCTTGAGAGCATTTTGAGAGGGGCCTCTACACTTTTCATCCACTTTGAGGGTGTTTGAGCCACCAGTGGAGATGCCCTTAGGACGTTTTGGGATTGACACTTAAACATCCCTAGGACATGGTAGATACATTGCCGCATAATTGACATTTATTACCATCAAGAAACTCTAATTTGGGATCTCAAATAGCTCACTAGGACTGTAGCTCACTAGGACTGCATTGATTTGTATTCCAACTTCTTTGTTGATCTCAAGTGTAGTGAAAGTGTGAATCCATTCCAAACACAAGAAAATACCTAATATTGTATTGGCCACAGCAACGCGCTCGGACAATTTAAGGGTTAAAAGGAGGTGTTTTTGGAG
This sequence comes from Ulota crispa, assembly GCA_963920765.1. NCBI lineage: Eukaryota > Viridiplantae > Streptophyta > Bryopsida > Orthotrichales > Orthotrichaceae > Ulota > Ulota crispa. Next base: position 29,186,278 of record OY987242.1, read on the forward strand.
AAACCATCTCTTTAAATTTTATAAAGAGAGATCATACACAACAAAGGGGCAAAGTAATTTTGCACAAGATGATCATACTAAAGCTTCATATCTATTTTTACAAAAGCTCTTCCCAAGGCTACCTCCTCTTTGCCTCCAATGTTGGTTGCTCATCACAAACATAATCAAAATCAATTAAAAGGCTTCTTTGTCTAATCCATCTTGCCCTCCACACAATTGCCTGCTGCAACTGCGCACACCCCAAGCTTCACCGCAACTAAACACAAAACAAAACGGACAGAAAACTCCACTGCAATATGAGGCAAATTTCAAAAGCCATTGAAAACCGGTCTGAACTCTGAAGCCAAGCAATCACGGAAGTAAAAGGACACGTCAAGCAGAATTGGTAAGAGTATTGTGTACTGATATGGCATCTTTATTCTGGAACTCAACGTCCTGCTCAGCTGTCGCACAACCCCGGTACTGTACAGTACTTGGTGAGAAAAAAAAATCCACTTTTCTCAAAGCCCTTCGGTGGGTTGGGACATCCGGAGCTCAAGTTCAGATTCTCTCTATACACTCATATCTCGAGCATGATCTTTCCTGAAACAACATTTTGTCTCACTAACCTACACACTCGTCACACTGTCATTGTCTGTAGCACACGAGTCACATGTTTGAACTATATCATATTCATATCTTTGAGGTAGTCATGCTATAGAGATTAGGGTGTAGACAAAATTCACTTACAACACTTGGAAATCAGTTCATTTGTCAGCTGTGGTTAACGGTGACGACAGCTCCTGGACCCATGAAGGCACCAGTTTGCTGCAACGCGTTGTCAAAGAACCCGCCCATGGGGACTGACTCTGCAACAGGAGGAGCAAAGTTCATGAGAATGTCACGTAACGTGACGACGCCCTTCACATGGCCTTCCGTGTCCACGATGAAGCCCCTGTCACTCCGTGCACTGAAAAGCTTCTGCATGGCTTCTTTCATGGTCTCGTTGCAGTTGAACGTCACCGGTGACAGCATGGGTAGTGTCTGGATGTTGTCCAGATTCAACGCCGCTGCAGAGACTGCAGTGCCAAAATCCCCTTGCCCCGGAGCTCCCCGCGAGAGCTTGCTATTCCCGCCCTCTTCCCTCATGAAATCCTGAGTGCTCATTTCACTGCCACAGACACTCTCCATCAGTATCACAAACAGCAAAATTTTGCACTCAATCAACATGATAAAGCAGCAAAACTTGGCACTCAAACAGTATCATAAAACAGCAAAATTTTGGGTGGAAGTTATCACATCAAACAGAACACTTGAGTCCTGAAACAAAGTTTCGGGACTATGAGACTAAACCGGGAACTCTTAGAAAGCATTAGGGAAAGTTTTATGGATACCCCTGAAGTTTGCCATGTTTGTATAGATACCCATGGTTTTTCAGAAAATGCACGAATAACCTTGGACCATAATTTTCAAGTATTTGTTTTGTTACGCACGCTATTTCTTTCATGACCAATGTTAGAGAAAGGAGTGCAATAGAAAGGAAAGGGAGAAAGAAGTGACATGCACAGTAGAATAAACGCCTGAAAATTATGATTCAAGGGTATTTGTGTAATTTCTGAAAAACCAGGGGTATCTATACAAATATGGCAAACTTCAGGGGTATCCATAAAATTTTCCCAAAGCATTACAAGGAAAAATCCTTTCCATGATCCATAGGGAGGTCTCACTACGGTCACAGAGATGATTCAAGGGCCTCTGTAACAGTCTCTGTAATTTTCATAGGAGCCCTCCCATGGACAAGATTCTCTTTGAGATTCTTGTCTCGAAGTTCCTGAAATGATCTAGTTTTAAGCAGAACTTTGCTTATTTTCATTTGCAAGCACATGAAAGCATGGACTAGCATTATCGTTTTCAGAACGAGTAGCCTATTCATGTGAGGAGAAAGAAAGAAAAAACACATCTAGTTTGGGATTAAGTTTGAGGATAGAAAACTGACTTGCGGCGCAGGAAAACCTGTGGATTGTCCAAAACAATTCGTATATCACTGTAGCGGATGTTTCCAATGAGGCGCTCGGAAGATCGATCCAGAACGGGTACACCACTGATTCGGTACTTCCACATGGCGCGCAAGGCTTTCATGAGAGAGTCGTCTCCGTACACAAAAACCATTTGTCCCGCATTGTGCTCCGTTTCGAACCTGAAACTCCCCAGAATTTTTTTATTCAAGCAGGAAATGTTCCTCTCCATTAGAATGAGGAAATCAGACAAATACCCGAAATCTCAAATGCTACTTGAATTCCTAGAGGACCTCATATGTTATCTAAGCAATCCTGATTGAGACTTTCTGTTATTTCATGTTTTAATGACCAATTCATACAACGTCCATCACTCGTTTCTGGCGATACAAAGTTTGGCTCATCTGAATCACATCTTTCACACAATCATCAACCAGAATATGGTCATTTTCAAAACATGAATTCTTGGTCATTTAGGTTTTAATGTCATTTTCATAAGAGCATAGTATCTCTCATATAATCCTTTTGACATGCGATGTTGTAGAGGGAGTGTGGATTCCAGAGAAAAAAAAACTCTCACCCTGCATTGCTGAGATTAGTCTCAGCAATCGTCTCAAACCAATGCAGCCCCTCGCACTGAAGCAACAGCTGTACCGCGACGTCCTGCGCACGACAAGGAAAACGCTACTGCGTTAGCCAACCTTAAGAGCAGCAGAAGCAAAAGCTAATTCCTGAACTTAAAACAGAAAGCTCATTTCATAATTTTTAACAAATTATAGTAACTACCCAAACGTATTTTTACTGTTAAAAAATGTTGGGCATAGTCTCCTGTTGCCTCTTTTGAAGCTTCCTAAATAATCCATTCCAGTTTCAATAGATAAGTAAAGCAGCCACTTTTGGCCGTCTAGGCGCTTATTGATCTAAAAACAAAACAGCTGAGTATAGTCTTGCCATGAACGAACACTCACAGAAATATCTCGGAGGCACAGAACAAAGACAGGTTCAGGGATTTGTGAAAAATTCAGAAGTTTAATCATCAGCTTGTATACAAAAAATCGCAAGGAAATTGGGGTGATACCTGCGTGATGAAGCCTTTGACGCTCTTAGAAGAATCAGTATCAACAACCGGAACAGCTTTCAGCCGATGTTTAGAAAGCAGAAGCAAAACATGAAGAAGCGAGTCTTCTGAGCGCACTGGCAGAAAGGGACCCCACCGAAATGATCTTGCCATTGCACTCACCTGCACAGCACAAGGGGTGGTAAGAATACTACTTGCATCAATGAAGCATCTTGCAATAAATTGAACTTTAAAGTTTTTGGGAGATATATAGACTTGTAGAAAGATCTTCGTGTACAAGCGCCAAAATTGTTAAGACCAAAGTTACATCACTATGTAAAAATTTATCATAAAGTGGGAGGTACGATTAAAGAGCACTAGACAACACCATTTCCACTCGAAGGTCAGCAAATACTGACAATTAGCTTAGGGCTGCTTACACCACTTGCTGCTGAATCCAACCAAGAGTAGGAATAAATGAGGTCCTTAGATAGATTCCGAAATGGATCAGAGCAAAAGATAAATTATGCAACTCGAGCAGGAGCTCTGCTGCCCAACAAGCCAAGTGTCTATAATTACCTGTGTGGAATTGACGTTGGGGAGTTTATCCAAAAGACCAAAGAAACCTTCACGGCTCGGTCGTTGTCTTTGGGATGTGCCTGTGCTTTCAGCGGGTGCCTGCGCCGATTGCCCCTGCGCCACTCTTAGTAGATGCTCTTGCGCCTGCGCTACATGCTCCTCTGCCCGACTCGGGTTTCTCGCTTCCACCGAAGCAGTGGCATTCTCAGGTGCATTGGTAGGGCTCAATACCATGCCGGAAAGCTTTGCCTCGGCTTCTGCTCCCTCGAATTCCTACACATTTCAGTAAAAGCAGAAACTAATATCCAGTCAGAAAAAAAAGAGGAACTCAAACAAAAACACAAACAAGGGAAAGATCATTACATTGAAAAATGTCTGTTAGATTGCAAAACCTGAATCTAGACCTGTCCTAATTGCTTGATGAAGCATCTCATTTTTAGAAACTAGAAAGTTGCCAGTTCTATGAATATCCTGTTATTTGCACTGAAGACGAGGCACGGCTCAATCCTGCAGTCCAGACATAAGAACCACAAGGTCCAACCAGAGTCTCATGTTTTGTTCTAGCAGTTTTGAGAAGGTCATATGAAAACATTCTTTTTCTCAATTCTCTTTTTTCTCAGACCAATACATGCACTACTTTTCACTAATCTTGGTAACGTAAAATCTGGTCTCATCTCGATTAAAATTCTTTACGATATGATTAATTAAATTGGTCATTTTTAGACCATAAATCCTTGGTCCTCCAGGACTTAACAAGAGCATATGAATCTCTAACAAGATACAAGCGAGCTATGAAGATTCGAGGATGGAACAGAACTAAATACCTCAAGGGTCCAGAGGACAAGGCTGGCAAAATCAAGTAAACCCACGTATCGATCCGTCAGTGGCACATTGCTAGATTTATGAGGATCCCGAACAGGAGCACCGAGCACTTTCTGGACGTATAGCTTCTCAATAGCAAAACTTATCGTGTCCGATAAGTTGAGATCCAGCACTGATTCAATAACCCAGACACTGCAGGGTTAGGGCTACATAGAAGAATCATTCCAAACAGGTATAAAGATCTAATCCAAATTTAACCATTGCAGGACTAGCGAGTCATGATTCCAAGATAACCTATTTCATTGACACCATAATTGAACTCAGATGGGACCAAATCTAGATTCGATGAAAAGCAGCGTTGCACATGCTAGTCCAAAAATGCATATTCCTCCCTCTGTCCCTCTAAAAAAGAACCAAATCAGACACATTTCTTGTACCACTAAAAAGCTCCCTTTTGTAATTTCAAACGCTGAGAAAGCGTTTGCCATGTTCAATGATCTCATGGGGGCAAGCTAAGCAATTAGAGAGCATTCCACTCCTAGCAAGCTTAGTCTTGCCCATATGAGGTACCATTGTTGTTACTAATCTTTAAATCATCAATAATGAGGAGCTAGCAGCATGCACAAATATGGCACTTTTTGCATGGGTGCCTCAATGGCAACATCAAAACTGGAGATTTTGCATACATTTGGTAGATGGTATATTGATTCTAGAATGCATGTGTCACTAGCACAAAGACTAAACACAGTTAATCCTTCACAAGGAAGCTTTTGGACATTTTTAGAGGTACAGAGGGTGTATGACCGACTCATATATGCTAAAAAAGATGAGACCGAATTTGGACCTCTCGGTCCTTCAGAGACTAAAGATCCATCCTTTTTTCACATTTACCACAGTATTAGAATTGTGTTTTAGGGCCAATTATGACCCAAACCACGCACAAACTCCGAAAATGAGCAAGATTAGGGCATGGCTTGCTCCAATTTTTTCTGTAACAATTTTGGAAGCGAGATGGAGGAGTGACGACGGTCTCACCTTCTGCATCGCCGATACCGGGGACGGAGAAGAGAGGAATCCGGTCGAAGAACCGTTTCAGGGCCTCCGTGGGAGGCAGGCCACAGCCCGGAGGCTTTTCACTGTCAGGCACCTCCAGGCTCTCATTCTCCTGGTCGATCTTCTGCAGCACCACGTCCTTCTTCTCGTGAATGCTGCGCTCCGTGTCGGATACCACTCTCTCCAGCCTGCTCTTGTCCTCCATCGCTCACCCGCTCTCCGAGATGGCTGATGCAGGGGAACCGAAATCACCACAATCAAAACCCTCGGGATCCACACTATAACAAAATCCGAACAAAGAGACTTGGAGTGTGCACTGGGAAATTGTGCAGAAAGAGCTGCAAAACACAACAAACAGGAAAATAGTCCAGAGAATTATTATTACTATTACATGAGAAATTCGATGCAGAGTTACGATCTACAGCAAATTGGAGTGAGGAAGTGACAGCACACCTCGAAATGGGAACGTCGGCAGGGAGAACAACACGTAAGCTTCCAATTCTAACAAAAGAGCAATACACACTTTTGTCAAAAGAGGAAAGAAAATTCAAACTGACGTTGCGACTTGCGAGCAGAGCGAATCGGTTCTGACAAACAGATCCGTCGGGTTCGAAATTCGTTGCGCCCCGTTCGAAGCAGGCGTTGTGGGAGAGTTCCTCACGTGGCGTGCCCGGCGGCTCTTCAGGGTAGGCCGTGACCATTTGCTGTCTGCAGGGCTTTAGTCGGCTTACAGTTGATAACCTGGGTGTTACTGGTATGACGATGCATACCCCGGAGTGAAGCGGGTATCACAATAACATCAACACATAGTCAGCCGCTTGACATGGTAAGGTAGGCTCACCCATTCCCGATCATTTCCTTAACCCCTCACCGCCCATGGTAGTTTGGAGTATCTTAGAATTTGCTTGAAAGGGATCACAATGTCAACATTTTGATCAATCTTATCAAATTTTTCTGAAGTGCAACCGTACAAATTCAAAGTAGACATGTTATAGATCATATTGGAAAAGAAATCACAACAACATCATTTATGGATTGAAAAATTATAATGTTTGATCATGAGGGTGTTAAAACTGCAAAAGTGATTTGAAGCCTTTCAATCCTCTTTTTGCATCTCAAACCTAAAAATGAAAGTACCAAAAAAATATGAGTACGTAAAGTATAACATGCATAACCCCAATCAATTTACGACTTCTCAAAATCTATTCTAGAATTTTCTAAATTGAACTTCTAATGTGATTTTTTCTCCAAGTTCTAGTGTATTTGAAGCTCATTTCCAAGAGCCTTCAACATTAGAAGTGAAGATTTGCAATGGACATCCTTGCACAAAATCTTGAATAGACAAATCATGTTAATTCATTTTCAAAATCAGGCTCTTGATGTTGAAACTAGACTTCAATAAGAGTTTAAAAATAAAAATAATCACTAAAAAAAATATTGTAGAAAGGTTGAGCATCCTGAATAAAATTCAAGGAAGCCCAATTTGGGCCCCTTGGGCGGTGAGGGGTTAACCCCTAAATGCCCACGACACTAGAATGTGGTGTTTTTAACACTGCAAGTTGACACCGTGGGCATTTAGGGGTTAAATGTTCCAAACGCCCTCTGTGGCTATATGTCCACCGTATATTGATCTAGCAAAACGCATTGTTCAGCAATTCGATTGCAAGCACTAGAAGAAAAACAAAGATAAACAATTGCCACAAATCACAACGACTAGGTCACTAGAACCACCTTGCAATTGCACAAACAAATGCACAACAACTGCACAACAACTGCACAACATTTGCACAACTACAATCTAGTCGTGCAGTTGTTTGTGCAGTTGCAAGGCAGTTTTTGTGACTTAGTCGTTGTGATTTGTGGCAGTCATTTATCCTTATTTTTCTTCTAGTGGAGGGTATTTTCAAAAAATACAATCCCGTGGCTTAGCTCCCGAGGGCCGTTCAAGGGTTAAGCTCCCGTAGGACAACACATTAGAGCAACAATGCGGTGTAAATTTTTCTTTGGTGGCTTCATACAAAATATTACAACACAAATTTTTTCAGAATTTTTCATGTAAAATTGAGCTACATACAAATTTTGAAGTGCTAAACGTGTTTTGAACCCATACACAATCACTAGAATTTCCTAATCCCAATCATAGCCAAAATACTTCTTGCTCACTACTTCTTACTTTCTTTTGAGACACATATCATGACCTCATTTGTCTTAGCCTTAAAAAGGGAAAAATACTCATTCCAAGGTTTGGAAATAGGCTGGTTGGAAACACCATACCCTTGGGGAGATCACTCCCTCTTACACTTTGCACACACCTGCGATAATGACCTATTTAAATGGGGGCTATTTACCTTGTCAAAAAGATTATAGGACATGGTATTTTTTAAAATAAAAGTAAATGATAGTGATTAAAAGCACCGTATTGGTACTTATAATTTTTCCAAGGGCTCATTTTAATCTACCGTATATTACTTACAATCCTTTATTTTCCTTATACCCCAATTATTCCTTGTAAATCAATCTATTTGTTATATGCATTTTGTTTCCTAAGTTTAGTACTATCTTGAAAATATCTAGTAGTATGAGCCATTGTGCAATGACATATACACAATTTCAACATAAGAAACCAAAGGCAAAGAAGAGCTGGTAAAAGCCTTGGTAATACATAGGTAACATAAGAAATAGTATAAGAGTATAATTTGTGTTGAAAAACACAGTGAAGGATGGGAACATGTGCCCGCCTTTGCAATACATTTGTTATTTGAAGTTTGCCCAAAAGTATGCAACATAGAGGCAGACTTCCATTAGTGTCCCCACTTCCCACAGTAATGAAGGCTAGTCCAGAAAGTAATACTAAAACCATTGGATACCCACTCCTCCAGTGATGACCAAGCGGTTGGTGACTGCCATCCATCCACAAATTTAGATAGTAAAAAATACTTTCTATTCTTGTTGAATGAACCCTAAAGCCCATGGCCCCAAACCCTATACCCTACACCCTATACCCTAAGTACTCACTTCTCACTACTAACATTTTTTCTCTATGCTATTTTACATCTACTGCTTACGTAATTCTATCATTTTTTGTCTACCCTATATTACATATAATCATGTTTTCCACTACTAGACCACCCTATATTATGTGTAATTTTTTTACAAATTTTATCCAAAATTAATATAATGTACCCTATGTTTTATCGCACGTAATTTCTACTTTTTTTGCAAGTGACCTCCCCAAGAGCACACCCTAGAAGTTGGGTTTGGATTCCTAGTTGGGAATGGGTGGTCCTACCTTAACCCCTCACTGCCCATGGTGTTTTTGAGTATCTCAGAATTTGCTTGAAAGTGAACAAAATGCTTGCATTTTGATCAATCTTATCAATTTTCTCTGAAGCACAACCATACAAATTCAAAGTAGACATGTTGTAGATCATATAAGAAAAGAAATCACAACAACACCATTTATAGATTGAAAAATTATAATGTTTGATCATGAGGGTGTTAAAACTGCAAAAGTGATTTGAAGTCTTTCAATCCTTTTTTTTCATCTCAAACCTAAAAATAAGGGTACCAAAAAAATATGAGTATGTAAAGTATAACATGGATAACCCCAATCAATTTATGGCTTCTCAAAATCTATTCTACAATTATTTTAATTCAAAATTTAATGTGATTTTTTCTCCAAGTTCTAGTGTACTTGAGGCTCATTTCCAAGAGCTTCAACACTAGAAAGTGAAGATTTGCAATGGACATCCTTGCACAAAATCTTGAATAGACAAATCACTTTAATTCATTTTCAAAATCAGACTCTTGATGCTGAAGATAGACTTCAATAAGAATTTAAAAATAATAAGAATCACCAAAAAAAACTTGAAAACGTTGCACATTTCTTGCACATTTCTGAATAAAATTCAAAGGGGCCCAGTTTGGGCCCCTTGGGCGGTGAGGGGTTAAGTAAAATTGGTTAGAACTTGAAATTGATGGATTGAAAATGGCTGTGTCTTCAAAACACATATATGATCATAGTTATTTATTATATAAATTAGAAAATATCCAATTCATGCTTGTATGAAATTGCTTGAGTTTGAAAATGATAAATTTTAGCTGATGAAGCTCAGTATTATCTTTAAATGTGGCTCTCCAATATTTGTATGTTGATGAGCAATTCTACGTAGTGTACCTACTAGTAAACAAGTTTTTGGGGGTTTTCTTATAGCTCTTGAGACTTTTTTTTCAATTAATCTTCTGGCAGTTGTTGTTATTATTTTTTGCTATTTTTTGTGTTTTGGAAGTATAGCAATGTTTTGGGAGATTTGATAATTGATGTGTTTTTAACCAAGAAAAAATGCAAAAAAATTCAATCAAATTTTCAAAATATATCATATTAGTATAAATAGAGGCAATATCTAGAGTATGGCACGTGATAAACCAATTGATACTAGAATATGAAGGATTATGAGAGTTGAAGTTTAGAAAACTCTCCAATTTCTAAACCAAACCGCACATAATAAGAAAAAGCCCAACTAACCTTGTCCTACCACTTCTTTTCAAGATGACACTTTTGTGGCTACGGTAGTGATGAATTTTTTTTCCTCCATCAAGCTTGTCTTTGAGCTTGAATTACAAATACTAGCAACCTCATATGCTCAAACAATTTTAACAAATGCAACCTTCATTTATCATTCTATAAGTAAAGCAAATAAATATTTGATTTTTTTTTCTTATTTTGTGTACTGATGTTAGTATAATTTATAATTCAAGTTTTAAAGCTATTGCACTGAATATATTTTTTTGAATACAAATATTAATCAATCTATAACACAATATTTTATCAAAAAAAGATTAAAATGAAGGTGAACAACTTTTAAATCTCAGCTTTTGAGGTGTAATGTGGCATGGTATGTTGAAGTTGGCCATTTGACACTCTTTCTTTTGTACATTTAGAACAAACCTATGAGCAACTCCTATTTCTAAATCTTCATCTTATCTACAACCTTTCACATAAGAGTCTTGAACAAGATTGTATTTATGTCTTCTTTCATCATGAAATATAACTTCTTAACTCTTCTATGTTCTTTATTTACCCTACATCTCAAACTTGATGGTAATAAAGGATTCAAAATGCAGTCATTTGGCTTGTTTCAACTTCTCCAATATCTCTCTCGAGCATTTGAATACTTCCACATAGTCTTGTACATGATTTCTTCCAAATGATGATTGGTTCAAGATTGATAGGTTCTGAACTTCCAAGTCCAAAACTAGGGGCTATGCAGTGCTTCTAAAGGGACACACAACGTGCTAGATCATCACCTCATTCATGAATGGTTATGTATTTTTTTCATTTCTTTGACATAAGGACATTCTAAACCCAAAATGATGTAATCAGATAACCACTGAAGACGGTAAATTATTATCAGAACTATTACCAGTGAAAGAAGCTGCAAAATATAAAAGAAAGAAGGCTTTAACGTTATTGAGCAATGGCAGTAATAAAAGATGTTTCATTTACTATAATCATGGAGAAAATCACTCTTGAAGTAGACCCATTGCACTAATGTCCTATTTGCAGAAAATCCAACTTCTAACAACTACAAAATATGGAACTTAACTTGCTAAATGATGTTACGAATTGGCAGAAAAATTGCAGAATCAAGTTGCAAAGTTTTGAAGAATAGTACAAACTTTCATCTATGTCTGTCGTAGTTATCAGAAGAAAAACTCTGTATGAATCTCGTTTTCAGCAACCAAAAAATTGCCTTAGCAGCCAAAGACATTGAACTGAGTCTATGGATATTGGAATGACATGAAAAATAGCAGAATTCATGCAAACATCAAGCCACTGCCAAGGATCTGTGTGCTCCGCATGAGCTGCTTCTAAGCTTGCGGAGTCATAGGTAGAGAGCAGAGTGTTTGTTCCGCATTCCCCAGAACGGGTTGCAGGTATTTCAATGCCTGGAGCCTCAATGCTCTTCTGCAAATGTCATCGGACCTGTAAGAACAGCAGTGGAGGGGTGCAACACGTAAGCATCTGATTCAATACCACAAGCCAAAACATCAGTTGTTTCACTATCGATATTCATCCACGTCCAGACAACATAATCCCTAAAATTTCTTGGTTGAAGAAAACTTCGTCAAAACTTGAGTGTAAGTTAATGCAGATTTTGCACTCATGCAGCTTATCATCTGTAAAAACCACCAGCTAGCCTGCATATTCATGCCGATTGGGAGTAAGTTAGTACACACAAACCAGCCTCAAGGTACTCATACTGAGGAGATGTCAATGTCTCAACATACCTGCCATCTACCACCAGTCCAGAAAACTTGCAGTTTTCCACACCATGACCATGCAACCAAAACTCACGGATGTGTATTCAATAGGGCATGGGTTCACAACCAGTCAATAGGTCCAGCCCTTCCCAAGCATCTACCAGAGAGAATGGAAAAAAAAGAATCCAACGGCCATGGGATGCTCGAGAATCTACCGCTCATAGTAATTTATAGAAAAAGCACAAGCAAGTGCCAGAAGTGCACAAACCCTGCATATGGACTGTAGATACATCCAGAGTAGATATGTGCAGCGAGTGAAGTACTCTAAGTCCATCGAGTAGGCCAGAAGGCATAAATCCAGTATCCGGTTTTCCAATTATCAAGAGCAATGACCTTCCTCACAGCCACGAAACTAATAGTAATTGCTACAACCATCACAATCCGTTGCACAAGCTTGGACCGAATCTGCGGGGCGAATTGCGTCACAAATGCCAACAACACTCCCACGATGGTGTACAAAAACCCCACCACAAAGCCCTCGGCTCCAAGTTGCATGCCAGAGCCCTGGTAGAAGAAGACAAGCTTCGCAGGGTTGTTCCGGTCCTGCATGAAGAGCGGCATCTTGCGAATGATGTTGTGCATGCCTCCGGAGACGCTGAAGAAGTAGATCATCAAGGCTCCAAAACACCAGACCTTGGGTTCCCGGAACGGCGATTCGGGGGCCGCGGCGATCTTCGCAGCGAACGGCGTCGCAATCAAGACGGCGATTGCGAGAGCCCACGTTTGCGTTTTGCTGAGAGGCGGCGGCCGCTCGATCGGGCCGCATGGTTGCTTGGTCTTGGCGGTCACGAAGGATGCGACGCCTTCGGCGGTGCGAGGGAACTCACCCTGGCTCATCTCCTCGCTCGCCTCGTTTCCTCCGCTCCCGGCTGCCACGTACCTAACATGCGGCAGCGCTTGCACCTTGAAAAGCTGAAACACGCCCTGCATTTGCTTGAACTCCAAATCGCAGAAGAACACCTTCGACTCGGACTCTTGCCCTTCATGATGCTTCCGGTACGCCGTAGCTACTAGCCCGTACTCTTTTCGAAACTCCACTAATTTCAGCTCCGCGTTGGCGTGCAGCTGACTCGCGTCGAAAAAGAGAATGAGCGAGTAAGGCCGCGGCTCAAAAGTGGACATGAAACGACGAAAGTTGTTCTCGTCCAAGCGAATCACACCATCCTTCGACTGCGATTTCATGTGCAACAAATCCGCCACACGATCCGCATTCGTATCAGCTCCTACTAATACTACAGCTACCAGTAAACAAAGCCCTAGAATACCGACATGAAAGCGCCCCATTGCGATAGACCCTCAGCACAAACCCTAACAAGGGTTCAAATTTGCTTCACCACACGAATTGACTCGCATGTTCTTTACAAAAACTAGGGTTTCACTAGTGCGACTTCCCCCATCGTCCAGTGAAATGATTCTCACACAACTCGTCCGATTGGACTCCAAAAAAACGACGAAGAGCTGCTCGCAGCAAGCTCCCGCTCCTTGGACCAGATCGTGAACTAGAGCGCCAATTCCGCTTGCGAGCGTCCGGACTCCGGACTCCGACGTAGAATTTTGGGAGGAGACCGAGTGTTGTTTGGGTCAGCGACGACGTTGAGAATGTACTTCGCGCGTACATAGATTGTTACCTCTTTAATATCACCTTCTTTAGTATCACATGCTCAGTTCGTAATTCACTTCGTACCCCCTATGTGGAAATTGCATTTATAAATGTCATAGCAAGAGGTGTGAAAGGAGTTCAAAAATCATGATATTGGCTTATTTAACTCCAGAACACATCTTCAAAGCCGTTAACCCTTTAACCCTTAAACATCAGAAAGGCCCTTTGTGACTGGTACAATATGGGGTATTTTTTGTGTATTTGGAATGGATCCACACCTTTACTACATTTGAGATCAACAAAAAAGTTGGAATATAGATATACACGGTTCTAGTGAGGTATTTGAGATCCCAAGTTAAAATTTCTTATTGACAGCAAATGCCAAATATACAGCAACGTATCTATTATGCCATCCTGACGTTTAGGGGTTTAGGTCTATGCATCCAAAAAGTAGATGTGCCTTGGTCAACCGTAATTGTAATTTTTAAAATACCAATTTTTGGTACGTGGTTCAAACTAAGAAAATGAAGCTCAACAAGTTTTCTTTCTATTTGATATAATTTTTTTGAAAAATGTCAAAAATTGAAAGAGTTATTACCATTGAAAGCTCCAAGTGTTAGAGTCCAAATAATACAATATAGCGTGTTTTTCATTCTTATCTTCTACTCCATAAATGCATTTTAAATTAAACTACAAAACTATGTTTCTCATTCTACCATTCATCTAGGGTAGAAATTACATATTTTTTTAATGTATATTCTAATTGATATGACTTTATTTCCACATTTAGCTTTAAAATATCACAATAATTTGATTTTTCATCACATTCGACCAAAAAAATACAATAAACAAGAATCAAATGTGTCTTCCAGGCAAAAACATATTAGTTTTTATTTAATTAATTAAATGTAGGGATAAACTTGGATTGATAGTCAAATTTGACTTTAAATTCTTTGTTGTGACTGTTTTGGGTGTAAAAAACAAAATAACCGGCCAATTGAAATGTTTTCACAATAATCTTTAATGTTGTTTGTACCTCTTGAAAAAAATTCAAGCAATTTTTACATAATGGTCAGATGCTTCTACTATTCTCAATACAATGAAAGTATTCATTATAAACAACAAAATTCCATTTTTAGGGATAAAAGGACATATAGTAAGTGATTTTAACCAATTGAGGCTAAATGACATGTCAATTTGCGGGGCTAGAAAAAAAAATCAACTGTTCCACTAGCTAAACAATGTAAGAGTTTAGGGATTTACCACAAGGAGATTAAGTTTGAAAGTTTTGAATTCACATTTGGATTCAAAAACCTTCATTTCACTAAAAGAAAAATTAAAAAAATTGCTTTAAAGTTAACATAATCTACTTGATGATGTTGTGTTCTTAACGCAAAAGTTTGAGTTAGGAACAAAACAACATCAAGTAAAGTAAATTATGTTGACTTTAACACAGTTTTTTCAAATTTTCTTATAATATTTACTCCAAAATCACAAAATAAAATACCACCAAACAACGCCAAAATAGGAAACACATTATTAATTTTACCCTTATTTGTGAAAAACTATGAGATTTTGCCACCCTAACCCCACAAAACGGTATGTCATCCAACCATAGACATTTTAACCTAATAATCATCGTCAAAGTAAAACTCATAATCGATCCCAATAGAGTCTAAAAAATACATTTTGCTTGAAGGTACTTTTTCGTATTTACTTTACATTTTACTTTAAAATTTACTTAAGCCCTTCTTTTCTGGTACTTTCAGTCCACCTTGCTGTCAGAATTAGGTCATCACTCCAGTACATCCAGTTAGGGTTTCGTGGTGCTCGGACGCAGAAGTGCGGCGGGCGCCAACGTCTCCGCTCTCTGTAAACTACTTATGTCCTCGTGGCCCTCCATAGCTTGTATACAGCTTCTTCTCTGCTTATCCTGGTTCTGCTTGTTGCGATTTGCTTTGTTTTGATGTAAGGTACTTGTCTCCGTTGTCATCGTTGTCGCCGTCCAGAGTCGTCTGTATGCACCTTTCAATCAATCGAGTTTGCGTCATGTTTTCTCGAAGCCGGTGATGAAGATAATATCCGAAAACTTCTGATTTCTGTGATGTCTTACTTATCACCATCTTTCGACTGAGGCTTCTTTGCAATCAATATCTAGAGTTGTGTTGTAGAGGCAGTGTTGTCGTGCAAGGCTGTATGAAGATACATTAACATAGACCTGTTCTGAACTCACGTGTTGAACAAACATGCACTACCAGCTGACAGCCTTCGCACGCCGCTTATTTATATATTTATGTTTTTGATGACGGAAGCAGCATCCTTGGCGGGATGTTGCTTCAACAGCATGGAGCGACCCTTCGCATCCTTGTGACTTGTGGTCGTAGAGTCCTGTGTTAACGTCAAAGAAAGATGCGTTCTCGACATCTCTCTTTCTTGATTCATTCGTGATGATGGTGGAGTATTCTTGAGGATGTGCGGTTGCATATTCCATTGCCCTGGAGAGCAGCGTCGCTGCCATTACTCTTTGGGACAGACCATGCAATCTACATCTAGGGTTTATCAACTCTGTTTAGAGTCTCATCAAGTTCCATCTTTTGGTTCGTAGCACGTCTATGGGTGGTGATGATTTTGCTGCGTAAAGCTGCTTTTGTTGTATTTTTCCGTTGTCTAGCTCCATAGGGTTTGTTTGTGGTAATAGTACGTCGTCTCCTGTACAAAAAGCAGAGGTTATTGATACATCATGAGCTGATCTCTCGTCAGTTACAGGTACACCGATGCATCAGTTTTAGGTGGTGAGCCACTGTCTCTTTATGGCAGCAGGTTCAATCCATGGTGCGACATCCTGTCATCTTCTGCTGTCATATGGAATCCGGTCAAGTTTGCGTAACTTGATGTTCCTGATTTCCGGTATGCTGTTGTTTCGACAGGGTTTTAATTTTTATAGCGCAGAAGCGTGAACTGAAATTTACTTCCCCGACAATGAAACGGTGACCATAAGGGAATTACTGATCTGGAGAACATATTTTCTATACAAAACTAAACCATGATTACGAAACTTAGAAAAGTATTTCATTTGCTTGAAAATCAATAGTGGAGCATGCCACACGTAATTGACAAGACAAGGTTAATCCTATACAACCCACCGCAGTCGGAGATTCCTCTGTGGCTTGAAGAAAAAGCGAACTGTACGCATCCCTTAGCTGGCGAACTGGAGCAGCCAGCAATAAGCTTGGAAGTAAGCCATTCACAGAGGTCCTCAGCTCCGTGTGGGAGATCCTTAAAGGTCTGGAAATATGGACCTGATATTTTCTACTACCTTACATATTCGGAATCCATGAGATCATGTGAAGGTCCACCCTTTTTAAGAACTGCAGTATGCTATATATTGAGCTCTCGAACTATGACTGTCTTGAGGTATTGGGAGTTGAGGCTTCGTGAGAAACCCATCTGTAAGCTTACATGTTGAATTTACTTCTGCCTTGCATTGAGCTACCAAGAAAATCATGGGCCTCGACAGAACTTGTAAGAGCATTCGCATGGTAAGTCCAGAAAGTCCAACGAAATCATGGGCTTTGGATTGTGTGGTCTTTCTTTTTCAATAGAGTTCCCTCATTGTGCTCCCTGACTGATGTAAAAAGTGGTATCGTGTTATGCCAGAAGTCCATTTTGAAAGAGCATTTTTAAGCGGACATTTGCTCAAATTTTAATCAAGATCTTACATCTCAAACTTTGGAGATCAAATTTGGGGGGTCTTTTAAATGTGTTCAGAGATTGCTAGTTAAAATTATGTGTGAAACACGGTTTTTAGCTTTTATTTTTAAATTGCAATAGAACATTCCCTGCACGTTGCACAATGTTCTTTTCGTATAATATTCTAAGTTTAACTATTGCGACAATTTAGTGATGTAAGTTAAACGAAATATTGGTGAAAACAACAGTTCATAATCATCATTCAAGAGCCACTTTTTGGTTTATCCACAATGTAGTAATATATTCAGAGCAAAGAATTGCTCAAAATGGATCCTTCCAAGTAACGTTGAGCTTCAATCCTCATTCTTATCAACAAAGTTGCATTCAATAAAAATTTGTCAACAACAAAGCTAGTGCTACACTTTTATATCAACAGCCCTTGCACACATCTCACTTGTTTGAAAAGACCATGATTAAACTCCGTCATTCACTTTAACTTACATTATAGATTGTGATTAAGTGATTAAAAGAGTTCATTATAATTAACAAAAACGTGTAAGTGTTTACTTGAACTTCATGGCAAGAGAGTCATCTTCACATGCTTTTTATCTATTGAAATTATAATAACATGTATAAAAGGTCCAATAACATAGTTGAGCATGCAATATTTTAGATTTAGCTCTTCTGTAACTACAATTGACAATAATGGCCAACTACATACATATGTGTGCATGAAAGCTTCATGTGCAACTTTTTATTACTAAGGATAAAAATGCACATAAAATTTACAACTAACTTACTAACAACAATTGTATTAAAGCAACCTTCCAATTGTAATAGAGCAATCTTGCACTTCATTTGTGGTTTAAGAGTCAGAACTCAAATGAGTTTATTTCATCTCCTTTGTGGTGTAAACACAAGGTTAAGTAATGAGACATCTTGGCTTGTGTTTAAAGTCTCAACATTCAATTTAACCAAACAAATAATGCTTTGGAGTGCTGCCTTGGCCTCACTCTCTTTTTTATCATGAATAGTGATATGATATGTGGTCTTTGTAATAAGTGGCTAAAAGAAATGCCAATGTGTTGAAACAAATCATATTTAACCCCTAAATGCTTGAGGCCTTTTTTGAGCGTCTACAAATTTGCTTTAAATTCAACAAAAAGGCAACATTTTAGTAAGTTGTATCAATTTCCTCTAAAATGTAACCGTACAAATTCAAACTAGATATGTTAGAGGTCACATAGGGAAAAAAACATAATAATACCACTTATGGATTGAAAGATTATAATGTTTGATCATGAGGGCATCAAAACTACAAAAATGACTTGAAGCCTTTGAATCCTCTTTTCACATGTTGGATCTAAAAAGATGGTCACCAAAAAAATAAAAGGTTAAAGTAAAAATAACATACATAACCCCAATCACTTTAGAGCTTTTCAAAATCTCTTCTACAATTTTTTCAAATGAATTTTTTAATGTAAATTTTTCTCCAAGATCTAGTGTATTTGAGGCTCATTTCCAAAGAGCTCTCAACACTAGAGAAAGTCAAGACCCTTGCACAAAAGTTTGAATAGAAAACTCATAATTAATCATTTTCAAAATCAAATTGCTGATCCTAAAACTAGACTTCACAAAGAATAAATCCAAAACACAAACTACTAAAAATAGCAACTTAGTTAGGTTTATTGAACTTTAGCGTATTGTTGACACCAAAATTTGGTACCGTAGGCATTTAAGGGTTAATAGTTTGGTGCTCACAATTATTAGGAAAATTTGGTAGCAATTGTCCTAAATTTAGCCACATTGTGAACATTGGCTGGCTATGCAAGAACAATGATTACATAATATCTTTCCAAATCAATACTTGAAGTTGCTTTGAATGTGTAATATTTCTATGTGAGGTAGAATAAGCACCCACACTACAAGAAGCTTTGTTCTTTAGAATTAGCTTGCTTTTTTAATAGGGTACCTACTCATACTTCCTCAGCCAAACTTTTGTAAAAATGTAAAGCCTCTTCTCATGCAATCCAAGCCAACAAATGACTTGGCTTACAAAAATAAAGTGACCATGCAACCACATATCAAATTAGAGGACAAGCTTACAATAAATTGCTCAACCATGTTCAAAGAATAAATACACAAGAAATTTTTATCACTTGCACAAAAATATACTGTGAAGAAGTCAAGGTATCATTTGAATCTATACGTTAAATTGTCATAAAAGCGGCTATAAAAAAAGTTCCTCTTTTTTTCATGCAAATGTAGGACCAGTTTTATCTAACCCCCTACTCTTCTTCTTTGTTTCTTCTTTATTTGTTTTAAGTTGTGAATTTGCTTTCTCCTTCATTTGTATTAAGCTATGAATTTGCTTTTTTACCCACTTTGTAAATCTTTTAATGCCTAACAATACCAAGACTTTATGCCACTTAAAATTTAGTGAGGTAACATCTAACTCAATAGAAAAAATTGAATCTTCTCTTCATTGGATTTTCTTTATTTGTCATGGAAATTGGGTCATTATAGTTATGTGTTTGGTCAATTTGACCCTATCACAAACACACCTTGCACCTCCCCTTTCTCTTTTGAATAAAGTTGTGAGATTTTCTTGGGGCAAAGTTTATACCGGCAAGTTTTATAGTATGTTCTCTTACACTTCCTCTTGCCCTCTCTTTTGCAAGAAAAGTTGTGGGATTCTAAAGGCAAGTTTTTTACCAAGAAGTTTTGCAACGTGCTCTTTGTGACATTAGAGCATCTCTAATGGTATGGCAAAAGGCTCCAAAGTTTCTAAAATGCAGATGGGAGGCAAAAATAGCTCTGTTACACAAATTGCATTTTTCATTGCAAAGTCCCAAGACCAACTTCCTTACTTTCAAGGTTGCCAAATTTGGAGTTTTTCCAAGGATAATATGTTTAGAACTGCTTATTATGTTGGGCACCTCTCCAAACTTTGACATACCTAACAAGCGTAGTATTGACTAAAAATATTTCTTTTTGATGCAAATGAATGTATCCCACACCACTATGACAATCTTTGGGACACAAAGATTTGGAAAACCACAAGCCCGCAAAAAACTCTATTTGATATGTTTAAAATCTCATTCATCCAAAGGTACTACTAGGGCATCACCAACCCACAAACTGGGTTTGAGACTAGGAACTGGCTGCTTTCTGTGCTGCTCCCCATCCTATAATTTTGCAATTCCATCCACGGGATATATCTTCTCACTCTTGTTGCAACTCCTGTCGCAAATCTAGGCACCGCAAAGAGTCACTTGCGAGCACTTGCAGGTTGTTGTTGAGAGTTGCAAGCTACTACAGGCAATGTGTCATTCAAACAAGTATTACTATGGAAGTTTCAAGACATTGGGAAATGAGCAAATTTGCCATCCAAAGAGGTCATTTTGATGGGGCCATGTTGTGGTTATTTGTTGCTGTGATTGCATTGGAGCCCTAGTAGTACTTCATTCTCCCACACAACTGGCTCCACCAACAAAAATGAAGTTACAATCCCAATCCTTGCTTTTTTGTTGAAGATGTTCTTAAGAGCATTTCCATTGGTGACTCCAACACACTAAGAGGGGATGAACAATGTTGCAGGCCCTCCCTAAATGCTCTTTTGACACTGTGTCCTACTATTTCTAAGAAGGGCCCTTCAAGCCATTGTTCACCACTAATCATCTTAAGTTTAGTGAACTATATCATCTACTTTCCTTGATAATTGGTCAAATCATTATTTATAAGGTGTGTTGGAAGGCCACCTTTTTGAAGAGCATGAGTGGAGATCAAGGAGCCTGAGGGCAGCCCAAAACAGATGGAAAACTTTGAAAGTGCCCGGACCGGTGGAGATGCTCACGCAATGCTTACATTTTTACCCCTGAAATTCCAAAGTTTCCTTGTTGAGGTACTTGGGCAGTTGTAGCTTGCAGAGGTCCTATCGGCCATCGGCACTGTAGAGCCAGACTTTACAGCCAGCACAATTTGCCAAAGTGCTGGTGTTCCGCATTTCAAGCAAACCAAAGTGACCCACCTAGCTTTGGAACAACGAGACACAACATCTTGAGATTCTTGACCTTGGCGTTTTGCACATCAGGCATTAGCACAGACGATCTTTTTTGTTCCCGGTTTTGCTGCATTTAGTCAAGCTTTTCATGTTTACCACAGATCCTGCTTGACTTGACTTGCAATTGCGAATCCAGAAGGCTCAAGTCAGTCGGAGTTAGTAATAACACAATCATAGTCGACACATGTCCTGCCATGCTCCACAACCATCCTTGCATATTATCTCGGTACCGTCCTGCTACATCCAGCTGTGTCCATCCCCAGCAACCTTTGGTTGAAGTATTCCTTAGCTCCCAGATTGTTTAGTCCATGCGTGGACGCATATACACAGAGAGCAGACGTATAAGAAGAATTTACCAGTGGCTAATGCAGGAGCAATTCCTTGGGGATGGCGATGGAGGTGGACGTGGCGATCGTGGGCGGAGGCATGGGAGGCCTGGCCTTGGCAATCGGGTTACAGAACCGAGGCATTCAAGCGCACGTGTTTGAGCAATCCCCGGAGAAGCGCAAGCACTTCGGCACTGGCATGAGCATCGGGCGAAATGGTACGCACATTGTCGATAGGCTTTTGCTCAAAAGTGTGTTTGAGACAGAGAGAGAAATTGTTTTAGGGTTTCGTAGCTAGATCGTGGTCTCAGTGGTGAGCAGGCATTCAAGCGCTGGAAGGAATCAAGCCAGGGTTGAGCTCCCAAATGGAAGCAGGAGGCCAACGCACAGGGCAATTCACGCTACGAATTCGGGTGCCGGGGGAAGAGGAGAAGGTGCTGGCGCCAATGCCGCAACTGACGGAGTCGGAGGGGATGTTCGCCATCACTTGGAAGGCCGCTCTCGACACACTTGTTGCGGAATTGAACGCTGACGTGGTGCATTACGGGCACTCGTTTCTCCACTACGAGGTCACCGAGGTAAGCTTATCTCCTACTGCCACCGCATTCTTGCTTGCCTGCGTCGCTGTACGTGATAAACCCTAACGTACTAAGGTAGGAGCACCCATAAAACTAAGGGTTTTGGGGTAGCACAATCAGTTGATGAACTTTGAAAAAAATTAGTGTTAACTTAAGTTAGGAAGAGGAACTCAAAAATATTAGCATCAATTTGAAAGTTCCATTTGCAAGCATTTGTTCACAAAGATTTTCAAAGTCCTAAATCACACTGAAAATGTATAATTGTGTGTAGGAGATGCTAAAGAAGACGCTTTTTGTGAAGTCTTTAGTGTGCTCATACGCTCATAATATTAACTTGAGGAGTTCTTATATAGTGAGATGGGGCACTCAAAACCGTCATGCCAGTCACCCAAAACCATCACTTTATCACCCATAACCAATGTTTTTTTTAATTGTTAGTCATTGACATCACTAACACAAGTAAGTAGGTATCGGGGATGGGGACACTAACGTGTGAGGGACTCTCCTACCTTACAGAGCAGGCAGGGTTCTGCAGATTCTGCAAAATAGCAAGCCCTGAGGCGAGCCCGTGGGGTCTAGCTAATTTGCAAAACCTTGCCCGCTCTCTGGCGTTAAGCTAAGAGGGGCCGTATTTGACATTTCATATTGTATACTACATCGTACAAGTTTATGGACATACTCGACGTCATTTTTGTACTTTGTCATGCAATTACTGGTTCTTGTTTCTTGATGCCAGCTTACTTCCCTCGACATACGGTTATGAATACTATATGTGAGTATTTTAATGTGTGCTAGAATCGAATTAGGAAGTGTCATAATCAGCAGGGGATAAGGGCTTGCTGATTCTATAAATTAATCGAGCTCACAATGAGCTGAATACGCCCCCCCCCTCCTGATCTTAACTAGGGTGCAGCTGTTTGCTTGCAAAAGTCACACCAATCGTTGCACAAATTGCACCAGTTACTTCTTTGTTTCAACAGGAGTGTCAGAGCTTGTGATTTACGCTTTGCTATTTGTTACCATATTTGACACAATGTGCTTCTTCATTTCTCAAAGTGCTAGGCAGCTCCCTTGCAGGGTTTTGATTGAAACGTGATTACGAAACCAACTGAATTCTCTGTATGTCAGCTTGGGTTTCTGTATTGAAATGATGAATAGCTGAGTGCTGTTTTTAAGGATCTGAATCCTTCGTCAATTCCGCTGTTTCAAGTAGGAAACCGACATATTCCTATAAAAGTTACACTGATGTTGTACCAGATGCCAATGGATTTAATATTAGATAACTGTCTTCATAGAAGGTACGAGTATGGTCATATTTGTTTGAATAGCATAGTTACTGAGCGCCAAAAATTATGTGACGTTCAAAGGATCGGTCGGTACTATGAAAATTTGTGTCTATAGTTTCAAAAACGAAGAACTTCAAGTGCTCAAATGGGATTTTAGATAACCCATGTTGATACTTCGAGCTGTAAAATATAAGAAGTGTATGGATATGAGGTTCAGTTGTGCTCTAGTTTTTCAACTGGGTAATTCAAGCCGGCTCCAATGCGTAGTGAGTGCGACTCGAAATCGCTCTGCTTCCTCGTAGAGCTTAGCGTTTTACTACGATTGTCTACTCGGTGAATTTATTTCCATTTTGATGACCTTTGCAATGATGATCACAAACCATATACTTATGGCGGTGTTTCTTTCTTCATCCTAATTCAGAGTCTTGTTTTGAATCTCGTAATCTCTGAAATGGCGAATTTCAGTGAAACTGGCACACAGTTTCAGACACCAGACTGAAACCTCAGATTTGTACTTGTCCTAGTATTTAGACCCTCGAGCAATAGAACGTCACTTTATGGAATCTTGAGACGCCATGTTTGGCCATTTGAGTGTTCCAGACTACCAGGATTTAGGAGGGTTCGCAACATCTTTCAACAGCATTCTTTTTGCGGAGGAAAGTTTTTTGGTATTTGTCTTTGGCAACAAACTCATAAATAGGCAAGAAATTACCTTCGCAACGTTTGTGGTGACCTGAGCTCGTGTCTAACTGGTGTCTTGAAGGAGGGTGTAGAGACGCATTTCGAAGTGAAAGCAGCGGAGCAGGACGGTGCTGTGGAAACCAAAGTGGTGAAGGCCAAACTGTTGGTTGGTGCGGACGGTGTTTGGTCGCAAGTGCGCAAGCTGCTGGTGGGCGATGAGCCTCGGGACCTGTCGCTCATCACGTGGCTGGCTGTCGTGCCCTCTGACTCTATAAGGTGACCACTTCTCAATCCAACAACTGTTGCATTGTTGTTCCTTCGGTGCTCTTGCAAACTCTCCCCACTTTTTCTGCCATGCTTTTCTCGGCTTGGAACATTCTGTGCTCTTGCACATTAGGATTTACGAGGCATCAGTAACCAGGCAAGAAAGTTTAAAAGTATCGCCAGTAGCAAACATTCTTATTGAGGAGTGAGCTGACTTCATGACAACATAAACATACTTGTCTAAAATAACAGAAGAATGTGGAGAGAATGTTTTATTGAGAGAAGGAATGAACTAACCCACGGTACCAGGATCTGGTAACAAAATAAGTCACGAGCCCTCAACGCGTTGCCCTGCCCATACTCACTTGACATGGTCTCTTCTTTTGCAGGGAACTGCATTTGCAAGACGACGATGAGATCAGGTTTATCAATTACCCTACCACGAATACGGGCATAATTACTTGTTATTGTGGTAAGAACCTGCAGAAACCTCCATTTTGCAAAGCATCTTATGAAAATGCAGGACTCGTACATTCATTCGATCTCTTAGGGCTCACTGTAGTCCTTTTTCCCTGTTAAATGTAGGTGTTCTTCAGAGAGGATCAACATGCATGAACAAGGCTTTTAGTAAATATGGGCTTCGTCTGATCATTGGGAAGCATTCTTATGAATAACGACGAGGTCTCTCCAACAATTGCATCCCCATGGCATTTGTTTCAAAAAAATTGAACTCTTGCCTGAGGTTGCGTGTGTGATGGCTGCTCAGGGTCTGGACTCACTCTTTGGCAGTACCGAGTTCCTGATGAGAGTGGAGAGCTTTCAAAGTCCTTCGCTTCTGATTTCCTCGCCCATGGCCAAGAGGCTCGCAAGACTCGTGTGCTGAAGCAGATTGCTGGTGCGGAGGAGTTGCAGAATCTGAAGACAGCCATGGAACGATCAGAAAGCTCTCAAATTCGTGAAGATCGAAGCTTTGACCGTGTGCCTGTGAACAGTTGGAGCCATTCAAGTGGCCGTGTTGTGCTTTTGGGAGACGGTACTCTTTTTTTTCCTAAAACAAAAAAAAATACACGTTTGTACTTCAGTATCAATGCTTGTGCAGCAACTTAAAAAACAGTTACTTTTGCAAAATTCATAATAATCCGTAGCCCATCTAGCATACCAACCTAGAATACCGGTTTTAATTCTTTTCTGTTCTCTCTAGATAGTTTCCCCTTATCACAAATACATCACCCGAAGAATGTAGGTTGGTTTTCAATCAAAGTTAGACGACCTAAGCTACGGAACTATATGCAGACTATTTTGGATGCTTATTCATTTTTGAACTGAAAATGTGAGAAGATTTTTGCAAAGATGTTAAAGCATTGAAAGGCTTTGGATACCCCGGTTCTTTTCCTTGAATTAGCAGTTAGGTCCCAAAGGTATTTGCAGCTCATTTCAAGCATGTTATGGTGATATCACTTCGATTCAGCTGCACTAAATTCCAGCAAGTCAACAGGTCTAGAAAGATTTGAGAAGGAATCCCCAATGCTCGTTATACTGCATTTTGGGCTCTAATTTTTGAGCATTTATGGGGGGTGAGTTCTGTAGATGCTCCTAAGTAGGTCAAAAAGTGCAAACTCTGAAGCTTTCATGTGTGTTCTGTGATACTGTGTGCAGCGGCGCATGGGATGCATCCTGGTCCTGGAATGGGTGCCCGGATTGCTTTCGAAGATGCTCATCAATTAACACTGCTTCTCAGCCACGAAGCCATTTTCCGTCAAACCTCAGAAACTGCACTGCATGACGCTATAAAGCGGTGAGAGTTTGCAATTTCGGTACCTTTCTGTTTGCACATACCAATGTGAACAGCTTTCTTTTCGCAGCTCTATTAACAACAACGTTCTTTTCAATGCCAATAATTTCACCATAAGGCGAACTCTGGACTTCCTCCATGGATGCTTTTTTCTTCTTCTGCCAAATGATGGGTGACAATTAATAAAAAAACAAACAAAATCATCAAAACTGAATGAACAAAGTACAAACGTGTGCAGGAAAGATAGTTTTTATCTTAAAATGGTTAAATGATGGATTATTGTTTTTACCACATCAAAGAAACGTAAAAACCTCAGAAAATGAACTCACTTGTCTTCATTGAAGCAGAACATACTATTTGCGTTACTTTTAAGTATGTCTTTGTACGCAGGAGTGATTGTTACAAAATCTTTAAATCGGAGGAAACTTTTCGATTCCCAAGAGCCAACTTCATTGATTTTAAGTTCTCATCACTCTCTACAAATTTCTTATGCAAGATTTCTTCGCGGAGATTGTAGATCGCTACAAGTGAAATATTAGTGAAACAAACAACTCCACTTTCATTTAAACCATGGACGTTTAAGACCTGGTAATGAAGTTTACGTGTGAGTAGTGTAAAGATACTCAGGAGATCCATCAAATGCCCGAGAACACCATGTTCATTAAATTGGGAAAAAGGATACATTTTGAGACTTCTAACCTTTGCATTTTTGAGAGTATTTTGGTGATTTAGAGTGAATTTTATGATGATTTCTTCAAGATCTTACATCTATGATATAGGATCTTGAAGAAAATATCATAAAACTCACTTTAAATCGCCAAAATACTCTGCAAATTTTAGAAGTCTCAAAGTGTATCCTTTTTCCCAATTTAACAAATATGGTGTTCGAGTCTTTCCTGCAAGTCTAAGGAGTTCCGTGATGAAGCTGAGCGGCGTTGTGTGCGTTGTGTGGCAGGTATGAGGAGGTGCGCATACCACGGTGCACAAGGTTGCAAGGATTTGCAGCAGAACTGACAAGCTGGCCCTGCTTCATACCAGAGTGGGTGCAGCAGTTGTCTCCGGGGGAGAAGGCCAAGCGGAGCAAGGAGTTTTTTCGGTGGATTAACAAATATCCTGGCGACGTTGCTGGAGATCCAGACTCCACGTACTGGACCCCAGCACATGAATCTGTGGTGTAGAACATGATCAAACTCAAAACAACGCAATATTTGTACGGAGCAGGCCAAATCTTGAGTTCAATCCGTCCTCTGCAGAGATCAGGAAAGTTTTGGATTCCCAAACCCCATTTAATAGTTCTCTACGAAATATATTTTTCATGTAATATTAGGTTTTAATGCATAAATTTGAATCCTGTGAATGGATCTGTACTTCTTTTTTTTCAATTTTTTGAGAGTAAGGGTCGAGATTATCTGTAATGTGTATGCGTTTCTTGTGGCTCAGTAAAACAGGATCTTCATTCATGTGGGTGTCAGGTTAGAGTTGTTTTTCTGATTTCAGTAAGAGCAGCCTCAATGGCAAGACGGTATATGGGCGCCTGTAGCGTTGAAATTTTAGTCTTCTTAGGTTGAGGTGTAAAATTTGGGATGGAGGTATGCAATGGTATAAGGTGTATTAGGCTCACCAAATGAAGGGCCCTGTGTAGCAACCTCACACCAACTTTGGTCTTCGTTGTCATGACGTTATTAATTACTCCGTATGTTTTGTTGCCTCACTTGACATGCGCAGCAACAAGTTGCAAAATACTGCTCCAAGGCTTTTTGTTGGTGCGCACCCAACCACAAGCACTAAGGTAGCATCACCCATTCCCGACCGCTTAACAAACCTGACCCCATGTACCCGGGGTTTTCATTTCAGAACCCAAGACCCGGGGTTTTCATTTCAGAACCGAAAGGAAAACCTTGGGTACATAGGGGTCAGGTTGGTTAAATGGTTGGGTATGGGTGGTGCTACCTTACTTATTGTTCTTGTTGATTCCCTTGTTTTTACAAATTCAAGTTGCCACATCCATAGTACTATTGTAGCACCTACATGGCACAACCATTGAGACTGCTCTAAGAGATTGATATGTATTTATGCTTTAGTGAGATAGTGCTTTGTTTTTTTTGGTTTTTTTTTTTGTTGTGTGGTAGATGATCTCTTAGCCTTGCTTAACTTCATGGGCTTATAAATTTGAATTTGCCGACGAATGGTCATAGACTTTCAAGGCTGCAATTTTGTTTCACCTCACTCTCGGTTGATTGAAAATAAATGAATACTTGTCTTGGAAATTGGTTAAAACGTTGATTGAACATGTACTTCAACATACCAAATTAAACACTTTGTCTTGATGAATTGGAATTCCATGTTTGTTAATGAAAGGCGTTGACCAATCACGGGATGTCATGCGGCCCCTTTCTGTGGAGTGCAATTATTTTTGTGCAAAAATTACACAAGTTACTTCAATTAGTGTAAAACTTTGGATGATGTGACTCCTTTGTACTAATTTGGGTGAGTTTTACGTGTAGAAATGTGGCTTGTTTTGAGCCTTTGTTCTTCAAGTAGCGTTTTAACCCCTACAGGCCCAAGCCCTTTTTTTTTTGAAATCACTCAAAACTGCCACTTTTGGGGAGTGAGGAGAAATGTAATTTTTTTTTTTTGGAAATTCAACCGTAAGATCTTGTCCTAGACAATGGGAGGTACTTATGTAAAAAAAAAAAGCTCATTCTAGATGGTGAGGAGTGAGATATTCACATAAGAAGTGAAAAAAAAGTTTTTTTCACTGCTGCCCGGAAATTTCAAAAGCCTTTGATTGCCTCTAAATCAAAAAAAATTGCTCTATGCAAAATTGAGGTTTATTTTTCCCATGTAGAAGACCAAGTTAGGTAAATGTGGGAGAATTTTCAAATGAAACAGAGGTGTGGATCATACTTTGTAAAATCTTGCAATGCCGTAAGGTCATGAAATTTGCATATACACTAGGCAAAATTGGAGGATTTATGTAAAATTCAAAAACCTAAATTACTTTGATCCAAATGGTGAAAATCAAGGAATCTTAGTCTACTGCAACTTGCAAAAAAAAAAGGTCAAAAAACAAATACACAAAGAGCTCAAAAAAGTAAAGCAAAAAGTTTTACAAGGGGGAAAAAGAATGGAGGTTTGGGAGTCCCATACCTACCCACAAACTAAAACTTCTCATAACTTTCATCTCATCTATCAAAATTGAATGATTCAAAGCTTCCCAAATACATTAAAGTTTAAAGAACCAATTTCAAAATTTTATTTAAAAAAGTTACAATTTTTTTATTTTTATTTTTTTTGCCTGATTCTCCCTTATTTTTCAGTTATTCATGCATAACTTCTTCAATAATTGTCAGAATGGAGAAAAAATTATACCCCCACATAGGTCTTCACATTCCCCACCTTGAATGAAAGTTTCAGAAAATCACGCAAAGTAGTTTAGCCATAGGTAATTGCCCAAAATCCCATTTGTCCCCTGAGGGGACAATGGGCCTTTAGGGGTTAATCACAACCTTTCACCACCCTTTTGTAGCAACTTGGTGTTGAAGCTTATGTAATGCATTACAATTCCTTTACATACTCTCTTGTTGAGTCATGTGCTTCCAAAATTTGCTTAGAAATTTATTATGTTGAGTCACACTAATTAAGATAGTTGTTAAACACTATAATTACTCCGTAATATATTGAATTAACCTAAACAAGGATATTTGGCCTGTGTTTTTGTACCATTTCAACTACTTTTTTTTTCTCTTTTTGTTGTTTATCTTGTCCAACTTGTTCCTCTAAATACCGTCTTTTTTTACCCTCCCTTTCCCTTCCTTTTAGGTGACTTTTCACCCTCCCTTTCCATGTCTTTTCCTCTCCCTAACCCACTTCACCTCTCCCCTCAACCTCACTCTTATTGAAATTTTTAAATTTTTGGTGCTAATGAAAATTTTTGAATTTCCATTGATAAATAGACATTGCATGCTTTATTATAGAGATTATTTAATATTAATTACTTTATTAATGCGCCTTGCAAATTCACCTATTTCTTGAATTAGGTTATCAATGCAAGCCAAAATATTTGAAATAACTTCTGCACTATGATGGTCAGATATATCA
This sequence comes from Ulota crispa, assembly GCA_963920765.1. NCBI lineage: Eukaryota > Viridiplantae > Streptophyta > Bryopsida > Orthotrichales > Orthotrichaceae > Ulota > Ulota crispa. Next base: position 29,216,488 of record OY987242.1, read on the forward strand.
ATTTCACTTCTTAATCACTAGGTAGTGTAAAATCTTTGATGGATTCTAGAACTTGATTTCAAGACTTCCGAGTTACAATTTCACGTTCATGGGTGAAGTTTGGCAAAGAGATTTTCGCTTTGGTAAATCTCAGCCACATCATAAGACCAGATCGATTTGAACTAAGAGCCGAGCATAACAATACCGGATTATGAGCGTCTGTTCCTGAGGGCTGATTACACATGTAAATTGTTCGGGATTTTACAAATAGGGGCGAAAAACAAAAAACATTACAGATAGGGGCATAGTTTCAAGATAGCTACAAATAGGGCACAATTTTTTTTAAAGAATTTGTAAATTCTCATAAATTTTTGGCATGTACATTGGTTGATTTAGATACATCAAATTAAATGTTAGTTAATTTCCAAAAAGCTTATAGGCCATTCTAAATCAAGCCTAAATAAAGAAATTTTAATAAAGGAGTTTTGAAACTATGCTCTTATTTATAATTATTTTGAAACTGTGTCCCTAACTGTAGTATTTTTTGTTTTTGTACCTCACTCTATAAATTTTTGAAGAATCTACTTTTACACAAGGAAGTAAATGTTATCACTTAGAACATCCCATGCTACCCATTTGGAGAAGCACTTGGAAACAAGGTTTTGAGGGGACAAGAACAAGAAGTAGCAAGGCATAATGTGAAATTCCCTTGCAACATGGCATGAAGTCCCCTACAAGTCCCTTGCAACTCAGTGTGAACGTTGGAAATTGAACATGTGGGCTTCAAGTACTCAAAGCGCACGTGCAAGGGGCCATGAAGGGGTCTAGTACATAGCTGGAATTTGCCATGAATGAGGCTCAGCCAGAGAGACCCCACCCATGCCTGCACATCAATGAGTACAATATTGTTGAAAACTTGAAACAAAGAATCCGTTGAACCTGCAGGACTCATTTAGCGATTTGCAGGAGATGCTCTTGTTTTTTACAAACTGCTGTTTCAAAATGCCTGTTTGTTTTGGTGTGCCGTGGTTTTGAATCAGTTTGTACTACCGGTTTTTCTGTAAGGAAGCTTTTTGGTTTTGTTTTGATGCCCCGAACAAGGAATAATCATCTTTACAAAAAATGTACCTTCTCTTTTCAAGCGAATTTATATTTATTTGCACCCATACAGCTCTCGCCCAAATAAAAAGTGGGAATTTTTCTAGCCTCACCTCCACCTTTCTAGGCTATGATTGTGTACTCTTCAAGTGCACGTATGGTTTCCAATGTAAACCGGGCCTACAATAAAGCAACGGACAAAGTTTTCAAATCCAAGCTTGGATAGACAGTAAGGTAGAAGAACCTAAAAGTGACACTTACTTCAGATGTGGTGATTTTGAGGGTCTTTTGAGAATCTAATGGCTTGAGTTAGTTAGGAAATGGTCACAGATGCAAGTAAATTTATTTATGTAATTTTTTGAGATTGTATGAATAAATTACAAATTATTGAAGGTAACTCCCTAGATTGACTTTTTGTGTACATTAGACCCCCAATAAAGTAACAACAAAAAGACCATCTCACATCCAATCCCAAACCGCCACCTACACAATTGTTGCTTACTTATGTTAACTTACGTATCTAGTTTGGGTACTTGTATGTCTTGTTTGGATGTAGGAGCGCACAGCTTTAGGTTTATTTTTAGATGTCACTAAATGGCAAGTGTTACTTTTAGGTGCCGCTACCTTACACACACAAAAGATACCATCTTCATTTGAGAGGCCACACCAAAATAACCCCTAAAGGACCAAGCCCAATTTTCTCCCAAAATCACTGAAAACTGCCACTCCTAGGGGATGAGTAAGAAGGTAGGTTTTTTTTTCTTTTGTGGGAAACCCAACCATAGGATCTTGCCTTAAACTAGAAGAGGTACTTGTGGGAAAAAAATCAAGTCATTCTAGATGGAGAGGAGGGAGATATTTACATCTAAAGTTCAAAAAAAGGTTCTTTTCCGCGTTGTCCAAAAAATTCAGAAGCCTTTGACCACTCTTACATGAAAAATATTGCTCTACACAAAGTTGAGGTTTATTTTTCCATGTAGAAGACCAAGTTAGGCATGTGTGGGAGAATTTTCAAATCAATTGGAACTATACAACACATGGGAAAAAAAGAGTAAGAAAAAAGTAGAGAATGAGTCAAGTCACTAAATTGTTAAGAATTTAATTACTGAAATGAAAATTGCAAATCCCAACAGTTATAATGTTGTAATAAACAATCTACTTCCTTCGGTTTAATTTTTTTTTCCAAAATCTTCAAAATTGTGGAAAATAAAGGACTTCAAAGTTTATTTTAGAGTAGAGGATTTGTAACAGCCCACAAACTAAAACATCTCATAACTTTCATCTCATCAATTGAAATGGAATGATCAAAAGCTTCCCAAGTATTAAAAAAATCTAAAGAACCAATTTCAGATTTTTGTTTTTAAAAAATAAAATTTTTAAAGAAGTTTTTGGGCTGCCCAAATTTTCCTCTCGCCCTTGGGCAGCAGAAATTCTTGTACAACTTCCTTTTCAAATGTCAGAATGAGGAAAAAATTAGATGCCCACATAGATTTTTGAATACCCCATCTTCAATAAAAGTTTCAAAAATTACACAAAGTAGTTTAGCCATAGGTACATGCCCAAAATCCCAATTGTCCCCTGAAGGGACAACAGTCCTTTAGGAGATAAACTAGTGTTTTGTAAAAAAACAAGTAGCTGCATTTACTTCTTTGTGTAAATGTACATTTCTTGAATTTTTACAATTTAGGTTCTAGCATTATCAAAGTTTTGAGCCCTCCAAGAGCGCCCTAGGATTTGACAAACCAAGCCGTATTATTTGGCTAGCTTGAGTACAAGAAAAGGGTACTCATACCCATGGCTACCTTGTATGAAGGACCTAAGCCAAATGCACAACCCAAAACAATGAAAAAGGCGTTGTGCTCCTAAAATATGTAAACGTACTCACTACTCAATATCCAAGTACTTCACTCATCTATTCAAGTAGAGTAAAGTAGAATTTATGGTCCTATTGTACATTTGTAACCATAGTTTTTGTCCAATAGAGATAACATAATAACATAGTTTTCATGATTGTATTGAATTCCAAGGGTGAGTGAAAATAGGGGATTAGTGATTTGTTTGTTGTAGTAAATGCATGTTATAAGACCCCTTTAGAGACATTGGAGGGGGCTCTTGGAGGGCTCAAAATTTTGCACATGTCTATTTCAAACCATCAATCTTGTGTCTTTACAAATTATTATTTTCAACTTCTAGTCCTTGAATGGTGGAAATGTCATTTTTAATAAAATAACTCATGAAAACTTGAGTAAAATGATTGTCCTCCAATTTTCCAAAAATACGATTTACTTCTTCATCCATTTCAAACCGGTTGATGCGGCTTGTGTGATTCTGGCATCGAGCTTAGAATCTGGTCTAGATTTCTCAGTGCTAATCTAGACATATATCAATCTAAGATGAAAAACTAAAGTGAGGACTTTGACGCTTTTAGAAGGCTCAATCACAAGAAGGATGAAACATGCCAGTGGATACAAAGATGTGGAAGCAAAAGAGATGCTTGCAAAATAGAAGAGGTCAAAAGACAAAGATGTTCCAAAACTGATTTCCTTGGTTTTGTTTACAAACATCCAAATTATTTCTGTTTAATGGATTTCCTTCATGACGAGATATTATTTTATGAATTCAGCTCTTAAAATCCACTCAATCATCTAGTTTTTGATGCGTGCTGATATTAGTAATAAGTATATAGTACAGATTATTTATATATATATATATATAGTATATATTTATTGTCACATGAATTATACTTTAAACTCTTTTGGAACCAGAAGATTATGATGTAGACCTCACATTTTCATCACCCTTGTTTTCATCAGCCTTGGTGTGAATGCAACCCTAGGGATTAACCCCTAAATGCTGACGGCACCAAATTTTGGTGTCTACAATATTCTGAAGTTCAATAAATTTAAATAAATTACTATTTTTAGTATTTTATATTTTGGACTTATTTTTAGTCAAATATAATTTTAGGATCAACAATCTGATTTTGAAAATGATCAATTATGAGTTTTTTATTCAAGTTTTTGTGCAAGGGTCTTGACTTTCTCTAGTGTTGAGAGCTCTTGGAAATGAACCTCAAATATACTAGATCTTGGAGAGAAATTTACACAAAAAATTCAATAAAAAAATTTGTAAAAGAGATTTCAAAAAGCTATAAAGTGATTGGGGTTATTTATGTTATTTCCTTTAACCTTATATTTTTTTGATAGTCATTTTTTAGATCCAACATGTGAAAAGAGGATTCAAAGGCTTCAAGTCATTTTTGTAGTTTTAACACCCTCATGATCAAACATTGATCCCTAAGGACTGTTGTCCCTTTGAGGGACAGGTGGGAGTTCAGGCATGAACCTTTGGATAAGCTACTTTGTGCGATTTTCTGAAACTTTTATTGAAGGTGGGGAATTCAAAGATCTACGTGGGCTTCTAATTTTTTCCTCATTCCGACAATTATTGAAGAAGTTATGCATGAAAATCTGAAAAGCAAGGGAAGACTACCCGTTTGGGCAGCCCAAAAACTTCTTTAAAAATTAATTTTTTTAAAATTAAATTTTGATATTGGTTCTTTAGATTTTTTTTGTAGGTGAGAAGCTTTGAATCATTCCATTTCAATCAATGACATGAAAGTTATGAGGAGTTTTTGTTTGCGGGCAGTTATGGAATCTCTACTCTAAAATAAACTTTGAAGTCCTTTATTTTACTCAATTTTTATTATTTTGAAAAGAGTACAAAACCAAAGGATGTAGATTGTTTATCACAACATTATGACCGTTGGGATTTGCATTTTTCATTTTAATAATTAAATTCTTAACAATTTAGTGATTTGACTCATTCTCTACTTCTTTTTACTCACTAATTTTTCCTATGTGTTGTGTAGTTCCAATTGATTTGAAAATTCTCCCACACATAGCTAACTTGATCTCCTACATGGGAAAAATAAAGCGCAAAGTTGCGTAGAGCAATTATTTTCATGTAAGAATGGTCAAATGCTTTTGAAATTTTGCGGCAACATGAAAAATAACTTTTCTTTTCACTTTAGATGTAAATGTCTCACTCATGTCCATCTAGAATGACTTGATTTTTTTTCAACAAGTACCTAATCTAGTTTAGGGCAAGATCTTACAGTTGAATTTCCCAAATTTTCAAAAAAATACCTTCTTACTAACCCTCCCAATAGTGGCAGTTTTGAGTAATTTTCACTGAAAAAATGGCTTAGTCCTTTAGGGGTTAAAATTTTTCAATTCATAAGTGATATTGTCATATTTTCTTTTCCTATGTGACCTCTAACATATCTAATTTAAATTTGTATAGTTACAATTCAAAAGAACTTGATGCAACTTATTAAAATGTTAAAATGTTGCCTTTTCGTTCCATTTGTACAAAATTCTTAAGAGCCCGAAAAAGGCCTCATGCATTTAGGGGTTAAAGCACTGCTTAGAATATTTACTCCGCGGGTTTCACAAATTCTGTTGCCCGAATGGTTTGTGGGAGAAGTTTGGCTAACTTTAGTTATGGAACTATGGAAGAAGCCTGTGTTGCCCTCGGGCAGCATGAGATTCTGGGAAATCTCTGACATTGCCAGGGCCTGCACAAGTGGAGGCGAGGGAGGGCCACAAGAGACACATGCAGTGACGCGCATACCGACGACGGCACTTCGTCCACATGCAGCCGGCTCCGCAGTTCCAGACCTTGATGCGGCACCAGGCAAGTGAGCAAGGGGCAGCTGGGCAGCCTGCTCCGCCTCTCCTCCTTCACTCCTTGGGCTTTGCAGCTTTGCTCCTCAATTCTGGCTACTTGCGGTTCCCCGGTGCGTGCACAGGCACTGTGGAGTGACTGTGAACCATTCATGATCAAGAGTGCCACTGTGCCAGTGCCGCATTTTGTGAAGGGCCCCCGCCTCGCCTGTTGCAGCTGGCGCTTAATCAGCTAAACTTACACACCTTCCTTCCCAACTTACCTCAACCACGTCTTTCGTCCAGGGTTTAAGGTAGAAATCCCATAAACGGTTAACAGTAAGCCACTTTAGCCTGTAAGATATGGGGATTTCTTGAGAAATTATGCTCAATCTGTGCAGGAACAAGGATAAGGAAGCATAATATTCAATAGCACTCAGCAGGCTTGCCCTTCTTGCAATTGAAGAGTGTGGAATATTCCGCACACATCAGTAGCTAAGAGGACACTTGGCTAAATTTGTCAGAGAGTTTATGAAAGAGAGGTTCAGTTTAGTGCACATACGTCGATGTGGGGGCCAACCATGTCAGAAAAATTAAAAAGAAAACAAAAACACAAAAAAACAAAAACAAAAATAAATAAATTGGGTGTCAGGATGATACCTGAAGAGAGGGAAAGGCAGCCTCTCTTTAGGCTACTGAATGTTATAAGAGTGCAAAAATAAATTAAAAAAATACTCTAGAATGAATATTTTATGCAATATAAATGTGGATTTAGGGTTTGGACTGATTCTGGTTTCATAGGTGCACCTTAAATGGTTATATCTAGAACCTTGTTCCAAAATAAGTTTGAATCAATCAAATGCAAGGAAATAGCACCTTTTTAGAATATTTCAAAATCTTTTTAGATGCAGCTATTGTTGGTTTCGGAACAATCTACTTCTCCAACTAGTGGTCAGTAATCATTTATGGTATTCCTACCTTAAATTTCTGGCAAATTCTGACAAATTTCCTCCATTGCTTTCCCTTCCCTCTGGATATTTTCCAATGGCAAAGGAACAACAAAGCCCTTATTTGTTAGAAATTTAAAACCAGCTTTTGCCCCATGGCCTATTCAATCTGGCGCAACAAATGGTATTGTCTACATTACACTAAATAGTGCATTTAGGTTGCATTAAGAATCAGGTTGCCTTAGGGCCAGTTTCCATTGGGGGCTAGAGGGGTCTAGGCTTGGACCTCCAGCCTCCAGCTCCATAAAAGTTGATCAACAAACCTAGAGCACATGGATCCTTGATTGGAGGTCACTTTTTAAATTGTACATGATTTGGGGATTCTAGAGTTTTTTCTTTCTTCTACTCGTGGTCAGCCTGGACAAACAGCCCAACTCTGGTTGCCAATGAAAAATGGCTCTTGGAATAGCTGCACCCTTGTACTAAACCCAAAGCTCTCAAAAGCAAGTGTCCAAGATGGCATTCATAATTGCGAGCTTGCTCAAACCTTCAATGCCCCACCCTTGTTCTCAAGCACATACAAGTAAACACTAAGAGCGTATCACAAAGGATAGATGTCAAGCTTCAATCATGTTGCCATAACAATTAGGTTGCCTTACATCATCTATACCCTTGCCTAGAGCTCTCAAAAGCAAGTGTCCATGGTGCATCCACACCCATGGGCTTACTCAAATCTCTGATGCCCCACTCTTGCCTTGAAGCAAGTACAAGCAAACATTGAGAATATATCACAAAAGACAGGTATCAAGCTTCAATTTTAGGCCTCTTGTATCGACCAATCAACAAGTTTCAATTGTCCTATATTGGGGCATGCTAACGATTCATCAAACCCTAAATGTTCCAATGTTTGAGCGAACCTTGTCTCATGTAAGACATTGGCACTTACGCAATGAGGTGTGTCAAATGGAGTGACCGCGCCAAGTGCTCTCGCTGGGCTGGTGAGCATGTGTGGGTGCAAATGCTCTTACCTTAGCAAAGCTACCTAATGACTCATCCCTCGGCCACTAGGAGGAGCTTGCAACTATTTAGATATTAATATTTCACATGGTTTACAATTGGGATGCTGCTACTTTATAATTCTGCAACTTTGTTGTTGTTGACAAACCCTTTAAATATTACCTATTGCAATAATTATTGATGAAAATTACAATCGTACCAGTGAGTGTTTATATTGTGTAGAATGTTAAATAGTGTGGGGCAACCAAAATGCACTATTAGTGTACATTCTCCCTTTCTCAGTCTGCGAGAATTGAGCTTGGTATACTGCACATACGTACATTTCTGAAGCCGGGGTGAAAAAGTGCAGACTCTTTGGCAGGTAGAAATGTTAGATTCTGCTAGCAAACTCCAAGATACGGTAAGTTAGGTGCAAATTTTTTACTTTTGTCCTCACACGAAAAAAAGGTGAGCTTCTCCACTCGGGCCCACAGATGCGTATGTTTAGTAACTAATTCCAAGGCCGGAAATGATTGCCTCATTTGCCTGTGTGGCAGCTGGTAACGAGTGGTGGAGGAGTGAAGAGGCATCTCGGAGGGCATCGACAGCAGTACCCGAGGCTGGGAGAGTAAGGTAGAAATACCATAAACGGTTAAAATAAGGCACTTTACCCTCAATCTGTGGATGAACTAGGATAAGGAAGAGTGGAAAAAAAAAAAAAAAAACTCAAAAATGAAAAATGAATATTTTATGCAATATAAATGTGGATTTAGGATTGTGGATTGACATGTTAAATTGAAAAGTAGACTTGATTTTCTATTACAAAAAAATGTTTTTTTGAAAAAGTTTTTTTTAGTCTTGGGCAGCTCAAAAAAAATGGGCAGTAACTAGAAAATGGTCGATTGGGCGCTTAGGGGCTAGATTTAAAATGTTGAGCAACATCTAGCACCGTTACACTATTTTTTTCTTCATTTTTTTGAATAGGCTTGTAGCTTGAATTTTTTGCCTAAAAAAAACCCCTGGTTTAAAACTTGAAACCATCCAGCGGACGGCGTTGTAGTCGGTGTTACGTGCCGGCATGCTAGCATGCGTCGAGCCGATCAAGTCGATTCCCCATTATCGCCGCTTTTTTGCAATACGAGTAGGAATTATAAACTAATTAATGACGTCTTCTGATCCTGCATGGGGCCTACTACTACCCACTACCCAGGCTCGGAGAAAACTGCTGCTAGGGACACCTTGCACTGGAATTTGGGAGAGTTTTTAGGGGGAGGAGGGGGCTGTGGAAATAGTAAAACAGCTCGCTCGTTCTGTTCTTCCCTTTCACATCACTGCTTATCCTTCTCCTCCAGCCCATCTCTCAGTTTCAGAATGCACCCAGCATCACTCTAGTATTGACAAAACTTTGAGCTTTGAGAGTGATTGAACCAGATATGCTGTGGGTAAGCGACGCTGTGATCGTGGAGTGTAATTGCAATCCACGCATATGTAGTACTAGCAAGATCGAATCCACCGAAACACAGAGATGCTGCTGCTGCAAGGGAACCTTTCCCAGTCCCTAGTCTTAAGTCGTCGTCGGTGGCTTCAGAGATGGGGCTCTACAAGTTGAGCTTCCTGTGGCTGTGCGTTCTTTGGACTCTCCTTGCGCCGTCGACCTTCATCTCGGCATTGAATGACGAAGGTACAATCAATGAACCCCCTCCACATCTGTCTGTAATCCAAACGTCAGTGAGACCTAGTAGCGACGAGAGTTAAATGGTTTGACACTGGATTTGTCACTTTTTTGGAACAGGCCAAGCATTGCAAGAGTTTCGTAGCTGGTTGAACGACACGAGCGGTGCGTTGTTGAGTTGGGACTCTTCTCAGTCGACGCCTTGTCGATGGACTGGAGTTGCTTGCAATCCTAAAGATTTGCACGTCGTTGCTATGTAAGTATCTCGACTGCTTAAAACTCGTTTCGATTCTTAGTTTCCTCACGGTCAGATTTGCACCTGAGTCTCATAGTGGAATACCTCGTGCCAGGGATTCCATATACAATTCTTTGAAAGTCTCACATTTCTCTCGAACCTTCACCTCTCTTAAGCACAAGTAATATCAACAGATATGAACTAGCTTGAAGATGACTGTAAGAAGTGGGATTTACTCGAGGAATCGCTTCTGAAACCCTTGTTTGAGTGTTTTTAGGTTTACTGCGTCCTTGAAAGTGACTACTGCTTTCTTCCTGAACGATAGTGACTGTTTTCAAATGAATTTGCAGCAATTTGTCCGGAAGACGGCTGGAAGGGAATTTGACTTTGGACGTAACACATTTGATTCATCTCCAAGCTTTGAATTTGTCCTCGAATGCTTTTCGCGGCGTACTTCCCAGTTTTTGGGGAAGTTCTGCAAACTTGAGAATCTTGTAAGTTTTTGGGGTGTCCACGACTTGCCGTTTTTTAGGTCAAAAATACGTTTGTTTTCAAAGATCTCCGACTTCAGTTGGCCATTGTTACTAAACAGTGTTTTCTTTTTGCAGGGATTTGTCGAATAACGGGTTTAGCGGCGAGATTCCGAAAGAGTTGAATAGACTTTCAAGTCTCTCCTTTCTGTAAGAATCAATTTAACCTCCGGAATGCTAGCGCTGGTTCTTCATGCACGTTGATTTAAGCTTTGTCGATTTCTGGGAAGTTAGGGTTTCATGCAACTGCTGTTTCAAATGCAGGAATCTCTCAAATAATGATCTGGAAGGCAGCCTGCCCCACAACGGTGTCTTGCTCTCTTTCAATGCCACTTCGTAAGTACCGTCGTGTTGTGCACTTTATAACACTTTTACATTGCAATCACTTCATCTTATTCCCGAGGATTTAATGGGGCCGTCGGTAACTAAGTAAAATTTAGACTGTTTTGATTCGAAGGCTTTCCTATCAATTTGGGGCAGGTGAAATCTAAGAATACTGACGTTTAACTACGCAGGTTTGGGGGCAACGACAAACTCTGTGGATACCCGACCATGCGAATGTGCGAAAGAAATATCCGTTCTTTAGCTGAAACTTCACCAGGTACTCATTCAGCCTTCCACTATTGGTCAGTTTGTCTTCAGTTTCTTCAAGAGCTTCGTCATCTGATGTTGCATCTTTCCTCAACTGGAAACGTTGTATATAACTTAACCCCTGAGCGCCCCAGGAGCCCAAATGTGGTCGCTCAGTTTTTAAAAATGTGCATGTTTGACTCTTATCCTCTTCTTAATGGTAAAGTCAAAGGACTTGTACTTTTTCATGTACCTCCACGCACGTGTCTACTACCACTCAAAAAAAATTCAAACTATTTGACTCTATTTGGGTAATACTTTTATTGGACTAAGTACACAAGGGTATGGATTTGAGTGAAATAACTCTGGGCGCTCAGGGGTTAAGTCATCTGGATTAGTGTTATAGTGAAAGTTTGGGGTTTTGAGAGTCTTTCTTGGACGAATCTACTCCACTCAAATTTGGAGAAATAAGAATAATCTTTTGCTACCTATGGGGTCAAGTGCCAATTTTTGCCCTCGGATGTGCAGGTGCTGCTCCGAGTAGTCACAGGGGGAAGAAACTGAGCGTTGGAGAGATTGTTGCCGTATGCATCTCTGCATTTGTACTCAGCAAGATTTTCCTTTTCTTGATCTGGTGCTACCGATGGAAAAAGATGCGGAGCAACTCTGAATTGAAACTGTCAGGTAATATTTTCACACACCTCAGAAGTGATGTCCATACAACGCAGATTTTGCGTGTTAGATGTTTGTAATCCCACTAGAGAGACTAAGCAATGATCAAAAAATGCAGAAAGATGTTCTGTACAATCAGAATGAGACTTGAACCCATACATATTTTTCATGAAACAATGGCTTGTATTTAGTCTAATAGTGACACATGATTCTAAGATTCTAAAATGTGTTTTTTCAAGAGTTAATGCAGACCAGGTTTGGGTTGGGTTGTGCAGGCGGGAGAATGATAATGTTCCAGCAAACAGGGCACGTGACTCCATTAGCGAAGGCAGTGCTTCGTGAAGTGGAGAAGCTCAAACCGAAAGACATTATTGGGAGTGGAGGCTATGGCACGGTATACAAGCTCGTGTTGGAGGACATGTCCACATTCGCTGTGAAGAAACTGCTCAGGGGGGGCGGGCATCGAGATCAAGGCTTCGAGCGGGAGCTTCAGACCATGGCGGACGTGAAGCACCGCAACTTGCTGTCGTTGCGTGGCTACTACAGCGCACCCCAGATCAACCTTTTGGTTTACGACTTGATGTGCAACGGCAACTTGGAATCCGTATTGCATGGTAACACCACATGACCCACCGCTTGCTTGCAAGTCTCTTTCAATCTGAACACGGGTAGTTAGCCGGACTCGCAGTAACTAATTTACCAAATAAATTGGGAAAAACGGAGGGACCATGTTGTACTCCACCTTATTCCCACATCAGCAAATGTAGGCATAGCTATTGCTCAAAAGCTGTAATTATCGAAGTTCTTGGAAATAATCACTGAGACTTCACTATTATACAAAAAAATGCACGCTTTTTTTTTGTGTGATATGCTAATATATACATAATGGCAGAAATAGTGAAAGTCCCAGAATGTATTGTTTTTCCCAATTTACCTATTATGGTGTTACAGTCTTCAGCTCATCAAAAAGGTTGCTCAGTCTTTGATTTATGTAGCAGTCGACGAGTTCATTATTATCTTGTGGTGTGTATAATTATTTGTGTGGCGTTGGTGTTGCGAGCAGATTTTGCCGTGCGCAATGCTGATCCTATCAACTGGGAACTGCGTCTCAAGATTGCTTTGGGTGTCGCTCGAGGGTTGAGCTACTTGCATTACGACTGCATTCCCCACATCATTCACCGGGACATCAAGTGCAGTAACATTCTGTTGGATGAGAACATGGAGGCACACGTTGCCGACTTTGGGCTTGCCAAGTTCATCAACCCTCAGGAGACTCATGTGACCACCATAGCTGCAGGAACGCTTGGATATTTACCTCCCGGTATGTATGCTCTCTCTCTCTCACACAACACTCCCGGTCTCTCGAACTCGAGCATGGACGATTGCGAGGGTCTTGAACGCTGACACCTGTCTTTTCTTTTATGTTGGCAGAGTATTTAGAGACGGGGAAGATCACCGACAAAGGCGACGTGTACAGCTTCGGCATCGTGCTACTCGAGCTTTTGACTGGAAAGCGGCCCCAGGATGACAGTTTTCGGGACCACGATTTTAGTATAGTCCAGTGGGTGAGCATCGCAACCATTTAACCCCTGAGCGCCACAGCGGATGTTTTCCGGATCAAGATTCTAGGAACAGCCTAGTTATAAAATCTAAAATCTTTACAGCCTAGTAATCAAACCTTATAAACTTTGCATCTATACGGTGGATTCCCAAAAAAATTACAGATCTGCCCTTGTCAAGAAGTTGCCAACAAGTTTCTACAGTTATGGCTTACACTCCAATTTATTTTCAGAACGCTCTCCCAAACTTGTCTGGACTCCTGTTTTTTTTTTTTTGTGACGCTTAGGGGTTAAGTTCTGATGAGTCCGTGAGGCTATAATTAGGGCTTCGAGAGATTCATCATCACATACTATAATATTATATGCCTGCTTCTGTGCAGGCCAATGCGCTGATAGCAATAAACCAGCCGGAGGACATTTTTGATGAGAACATTTTAGGCACAGCCCCGGACGAGGATCTGCTGAGCACGCTCAACATGGCCATGAGCTGCACAAACGGCATGCCGAGAGCCCGACCCAGCATGCAGCACGTCGTGAAGCTGCTGCAGAAGCTGTGCGGCGAAGACGACGTGCTCGTCACCAGCTCCCGGCGGTCCTCGCTTCTGAGCTTGGGCAACGGAGGTGTCACTCCCATCAGTGTGAATTCCTCGTTAGAGTTGGGAATGGTTCACCCTTGCGACGACTCCGTTTGACCCCTTCTCGTCTGCATGCCTGCTTGGGCTTGTGCTTGTGCTTGTATCATATTGGTTAACTTCCTGTTCTGCCCAGCTCACAGGTGGTCCCATGGGTGGCCAGCTTTGGCTGTTTCTCTCTTGTGAAGCCAGGGTGTGGTTGAATGTGTCTCTCCGTGTTCAAGGAGATGAGCTGGCTCTTGGAGCCCTGTAACTTACTATGGCAAGATTGAGGTTTTTGTCTCTCTCCTCGGAGTTCCTCAACAATTCTAGCATTTTCTCCACTGTAAATAGAAAGTTACGCCTTGACAAGCAAGGCTGCTTGGTCCCAACTGCATCTTGGGAGTGAGTCTGTGCCTTGGAAGTTCCGCTCTTGGCTCTACAGTTAAAACTCCATAACTGCATAAGGTGGAGGCACCCATACACCATAACTTAAGCGATTCTGCAACAAGCTACAAAGAGTTTGAGGCCACAAATTTTTTTCCTGTGTAGGAAGATAAGAAATATTGGGATTGTGAAATTTTCATAATAACTGTGAACTTTGGGAGTCAAAAAGTGCTTTGCGCCTATTGCCAACCTCTAGAGTCATGCAATTCTAATAATGGTTGAACTAGTTTCCACTCATTACATCCTACTTTGCTTTGGGACATATGGCACGGTTTAAATGGTCCCAACCTTGAAAAGGACAGAAAAACGCATTCCAAAGCACCTATGCTTGCTAAGATTAGCAATAGTGCATTGTATTGGTTGGGTATGGGGCATTGTTGGCTATGGGTGCTTCCACCCTAATATTGGTGAAAATATCTTTTGGTTTATTTGTTACTCCAATACACATTTGGTTAGAACATCTTTAGCGTTGCACTTCAAACTTGATACTTTGAGAGAATACATCTTTATTACAAGGGCTTGCAAAAGTCTCATTCTCCATCCTTGCACTTCAAAGATGGCCCAACCTTTCTTCAAACGTGCATCATAAATAGTAATTTGACCATTCACCAAGAGGAATTTAGAAATATTCTCAATAAATTTAGGACAAATAGTGTTTTGGAGGGCCATTGCTTTAACACACTAGGATAAAGTGCCAGGAGAGAATTTTGAGGGGCCTAGAGGGGCCTACAGTACTTATCATCCATGCTTGAAGTGTGTTACACCTTGGAATGGTTATGCTAGAGATGCTTGTATAGAAAGTTTAATTGGAGGTAGATTCCAGCCTTATTTGCACATTTTTCATCCAAAATTTAGAGATATTTAAATTATTCTTTGGCAGTATTGAACATGCTTTAATTAAAGCGAGTTTTAGTTCTTCAGGTTCTTCACATCATATGGTCCTGTTGAAAAGGATATGACAAAGTGTTGATCTTAGATATTGTCTTGTTTGAAGCATAAAAAAACATAAATGACATTAAACATTAGACCTTGTAGCAACCGTTGGGAAGAACTTGCTATTAGTACGAAGTTGGTTGATTGAAATGGCAAAAACTTAGATTTTTTTCAAGTGGTTTCAAATCTCAACAAACTCTCTTATTTAAAAAATGTGATTGCAATACATTGTACTATACACTCATAATAAATTTATTGCAAGTGTGGAAAAAATGGCTGAAATCGAGAAATACCATTGAAGCTCAAAATTCTCTCCATACTTTGTTGTTTTTATTTCATAAAACTCAATATTTCAAGTTTCTAACGGGTTTGAGTTTTTTTTGGTGCAAATGTCATAAACTTTGACAGTTGTATAAATGAATTGACTTTCACAACTCTTGAAGTTTCAAATCTTGATTTTCTTGTTAATGTTCATTTCAAGAACATTAACCCTTCAACTTCAAGGAGGACGTTTTTGTCCTCCAACTCCAAAAAAGATTCTGTATTGCAAGAAAAAATTGTTTTTGATTTGCTTCTTTTTCAGAAGTGATCATAAACACATGATCCATTGTAGAATGTAGAAAATTATTTCATTAGATGCACTTATGTTTTTAGATAACCCAAATTGTGAGAAGATTCAAAGACATAGTGTTAGGTCCCAAGCTGCCTTTCTTGCAATTTTCATGAGGGCATCATGTACTACTAACTTTTGCACCTTCAAAAAACAACTTGATAGGGTGATCACTCTCTGCTTTTGTAGAGAGAACTGTAGCCAGATTAATCACGATAACCAGCCTGGCGTTTAAAAGTTAAGTACAAGATTTTACCGACCATTCAAATGATATTCATAAAAACTAAAAACACTATAGCTAAACGATAAGTTTGATCTATTCCACTTGTAAAGAGGTGATGTGAGATGGCGTTTTTTTTAACAAAACAAGATTGATCAAAACTTTTATCCGTAGTAAATCTACTCATAATTTGGAATTTGGCCAAAGGATTATCAAGGACACATTTACACTAAGGAAAAATTTATAATCTGAAAGTATGAAATATTCAATCAAATCAAAATTTCAATTATTCTCCTTCTGAACTTTAACCTTTTATTTTAGTCGATTATTTCTCCCTTTTCAGGCAAAATATACTCTTCAATAAGAACGTTCCTTTAGAGGTTAATTTTATAACAACAGTTGAAGTGCACAGTCAGTTCACAAAACCTTTTTATTCTATATGTTATATTTGTCACTACCTAAATTCTTGTTTGTTTATATTTTCAGAGACGAAATCACATGGCCTCTTTCACGATGATTTTTTAAGATTTTGCTGTAAGGTTGCAACTATTCTGATTTTTTGGGAAAAAATGATGGCAGTTTATCTTAGATACGAAGCGTGTTCAAAAACTTTGAACTTCTTACCATAAATGAATATCATAGTGTAGAACATCCTAAAACAAGCTCAAAAATTGTGTTGTTTCTTATTTAAAAATTGTAATTATAGGTTTGAACTTCCTATCAAAAACAAAAAAACAAAAAAACATATATTTTAAGGATGTAATTGAAGTTTTCAAGTGAGACACAATTTAGATTTAGAAAGCTCTGTCTCAAGTAATAAAAAGAAAACAAAACCATCACAAATATTAATATCAAATTCTTAAAACAAAAGGCAAAATGGCTAAGGAGACCTTGAGGACTTTGCCGAACTCTTTTCGACACAGCATCCACACAAAACAAAACAAAAATAATACGACAACTCCAAAACAAAATACGGGAATATGCTGCTATCAAAACTTTGCACAAGTGGATGAAAATGACGGATTCTTGAAATGTTTAGAATAATTGTTTGACCATATGCTTAGCCCTTTTTTGGCTTCTCCAACCTTTTGTGATTAAGAATTGCAAGTAGGTGTAGTTTCTTCTAATTTTTGGAAAAAACTTGTAGTTAGTGTGTTGTTAGCAGGTGAACATGCAAAAAAATTTATTGAATTTTAAAAGTGAAGGATAAAAAACTGGCCAGATTTTCTAAAATATCTAATTTCAATACTGATATAGGGAGTACCTAATATGAACAGGTGGAAAAACAAGTTGTATAGTACAGGACATTATAAACCAACAAACGTTTGATAAAAGATGTTTAATAGTTGCTAACTTTGAATTTTGATAAAAAAAAATGCAAAAAATAACTTCAATGTATTTTTGTAACTTTTACCCAAAGACCTTGTTACTTATAGCTATGAAGAGTTTCAACTTATTCAGGGGTGTTATGAACAACTTGTATGATTATTAGGTCTTTGTTGCTCTATAACTTGCACCGTAGATGGGAAATGTTAATATTGGCAAGTGAAGCTCCGAAAAATCTTTCCAGTCACTGTTTGCTTCTGATGTTTACGCCACAACTAGCATCTTGTACCCCAAGTTTTTTGCATTTAAATCTAGATGGTTCATTTATTTCTCCATGCAACTGGTTATCCAGTTTGTTCTCCAAAAATACATGTTCCGCCTAAGCTTTTGTTTACAATGCAAAATCTACAACTAGGCTCAATAAAGAGCAGTTGCTCCTTATATTGGTTGTTATTTATTGACCCTGATTATTGCTGTACTGTTTGCACCCCTAGTATTGAAAGCTTTGTTCGAATATCTACCTAGTCTAGGCCTCTGGGGGGCCGAGAAGGTTTCTCATTCCCTAGGTGGTTTATTTTAAGTAAACTCTCTTACACTTTGCCACTTAGACCACATGAAAGTAGTGCTGATAAATAGAATGGGTGGGGAAAGTATAAAGTACTAACATCCAACTCCCAAAAGCAAAGCGTTTTGTAATTAACCCCCCATGGCCTTTATTTTGTTAAAAGATACTCAAAATTGCCATTTCTATGGCAAAGAGTAAAAAAGTTTGAAAATTGGTTGTTTTGCATATTTGATCATAGGATCTTGTACTAAACTAGTATGAGAATGTGTCATACAAAATTCAAGAGCTTTGATTGCATAGATTGAAAGATATATGCATTTGAAGTGTAAAAAAGAAGGTTTTTACACCTTGCATGATTAGATTATTTAACTATGACTTTTTTTTAACTTAAAATTTTTGCACCACAGAGTTTGGAACTTTATTTTTTTGGGGTGGGAAGTTGAGTTGGGAATCTTGGGAAAAAAATCAAAACAAAAAACACTTGATTTTCATTCTTATAAAAAACATTAGGTAGAAGAAGGTATGAGATTGAACAAAAACTTAAATTGTTAATAACTATGCCATGGAATTGAAACAAAATAATCCCAACGGTGAGATTGTTCTAGAAAGCAACCTTCACCATTTCCAATAGTTGTTCTTGAAAAAATGTTGAACTTGCATTCAAAAATGAAGTTTATAAGTTATTTTTCAAGAAGATGCTTGAATTGCCCAAAAAACAAGATTGTTCATAACTTTCTCATAACTAGTCAAATGGAATGAATCAAAGCTTCAAATATAGAAAAAGATATAATCTATGAGGAAAAAAATTAAATTTTTTTTCAAGTTTTTGTAAAAAAAAAAATTGTTGCCCAAACTCCCCAAATTTTTGCTTATATGGGCATGGCTTTTGCTCCTAGGCATAGATTGGAATAAAAATTATATTCCTCAAAAGCTAATGTGTTTTCCTATTTTCAAAAAAAATTCAAAAAATCAAGGTGAAAATTGAGGCCATAGGTACCTGCCCAAAATCTCATATATCCCTTGTAGGGACAAAGATCCTTTAGGGGTTAAGAGAATTTCTCGCTTCATGAGTGATGAGTTTTGAGCCCACATGCAATGATTCAGAGCATCTCCACCGGTTTAGGCTCTTTTAGAGTTTTCCATCTTTTTTGGCCGGCCCTCAAGCCCCTGGATCTCCACCCATGCTCTTCAAAACTTAGGTGGCCTTGCACTCCAACACGCCCCATAACTAAGCAATTGACCATGTATTAAGGAAAGTAGAGGATAAAGTTCACTAAACTTAAGGTGAATAGTGAATGAACAATAGTTTGAAAGGCCCTTGCTAAACACTGTAGGACCAACTGTCTTGAGAGGGTTTGGAGAGTGGCCGCAACACTTTTCATCCACTTTGAGCGTGTTGGAGTCACCAGTAGAGTTACTCCTAGGATGAATAGTGATGAATAGTGTCTTGAAAAGCCCTTAGTAGAAACGGTAGAACAAAATGATTTGAGAGAGTTTTAAAAAGGCCCTTAGCACTTTTCATCTACTTTAAGCGTGTGTCAGGCCTTGGGAGGGCATTGGTGAAGACGCCCTCATTATTAGCTAAAAATATTACTAAAAATGATAAGTTTTGAAATTAGTCATTATTGCAATAAAATTTAGCATTGTCAATTGCTATTTGCAACTATTTCATAAATTGGCCATATTTGTAAACACGGTGATGAGCAAGGTTTAAAGTATGTTTTTTCAGAGATAGACAAACATGCACCTAACAATGCAAGCCGGTGAGGAGAAACTAGATAGGATTGGATAGAATCAACAATGTGTGCACATTCGTCCATAAAAACATTAAAATTAGCAAATATCATCCAAGTTTAAGCAAACATGGTGTCACCTAACCTCAGCCGTGCTTGAGGGGTTTATTGATACACTTGGACTGAAATTCTGGTTGAAAGACCCCGAGTTTTCATGGCCTGGAGTCTTGGATTACTACACTGAATATTGCGTTTAGGGTGTCCCACACTAATTTCTTGACATTTTACACTATATAAATATTCACTACTACTATAGTAAATTTCATCAAAAATTATTGCAACAAATAATTTTTAGAGGGTTTGGCAAGCCTAACACCAACTATGAAGCTGCATTAAAACAAATTAACAGCGTGCGCCAGCGTCCAAGTTGTGAACCATGAGAAATTCAAGTATTTAGAGAGTTACATGCACCTCCAAATGGCCAAGTGATGAGTCATGAGGTAACTTACCAAGGTAAGGCGACCTAATTGTCAAGGCAACATTTAAATGTAGTATGAGGGAGGTTCAAACATAAAATCTGGCCTACGAGTTTCTCACCTCACATGATCCCTGCTCAATAGTGAATTATTTTTCTTCACTCGCATGCCCAAGGTCTCACACACCCGTGAGTTTGCAATTAGGGTTTTGTGCACAAGTGGGGGAGCATGTAAGACACCGATGAGGATGAGCCTCCCGAAAGTGAGTATTTGAAATTCACTCCTAACATGAATCATGTTAAGAGTGAATTCTAGAGGTAACTCACCTCAAAGGTGAATCGCAACATGAGTCACCTGAAAATAGGGGGCTTCAAACATAAAATATGGTCTTTGATCTTCTCACCTTGTAGGATCTCCGCTCACTAGTGAATTATTTTTGTTTCCTCGCATGCGCAAAGTTTGAGACACTCGTGAGTTTGTGGAAGTATATACGAGAGAAGTTTTGGGGTTTGAGGACACAGGTGAATGAGCCGCGAGAAACCACAAAGATGAGCTTATGAAGTTCACTCCTCACATGAATCACGTTAGGAGTGAACTTCAAAAGCTCATCTTTGTGGCTTCTCGCGGCTCATTCACCTGTGTCCTCAAACCCCGAAACTTCTCTCGTATATACCTTCACAAACTCATGGGTGTCTCAAACTTTGCGCGTGCGAGGAAACAAAAATAATTCACTAGTGAGCGGAGATCCTACAAGGTGAGAAGATCAAAGACCATATTTTATGTTTGAAGCCCCCTAATGTTGATGTTTGAAACCCCCTATTCAGAGTGTAGTATAAAGCGGCCCTTGATTCTCATGGCCATATGGACTACAGTAGCAGACAACATGCTTTCCTCGCCCTTGCAGTGGGATGCCTTGCCCACCGTGTGGCCACCTTCCTGGTGGGGTGCCCAGTCAGTCATAACCATGATAACATTCGAAGCCTATTAATAAATCTTTTACGCTTTTTCACTGCACTAAGTGTGCAAGTGTTGAGTGCTGGAAGACTATAATTATGCTTCCCGAATAGTTCATCGCAATGCTCGACGGAGACGACAAACGGAACAGTTGTACTGTACAGCCCTCTCCATAGCACCCTGAATCCCGGGACTCTTCAAGTGCAGTGCTGTAACTTTGGGCATCACTTGTCTCCCTACCTGTTCAATTTCAACTAAGGTAGGAGCACCCAATTGCAACACCAGCCATTCTCTGACATCTAGAATTAAACCTAAAGTAGATAGATATGCATTCAAACAAGACACAAATGCACCCAATCAAGACGCAAATGCACCCAAACAAGACACAAATGCACCCAAATCAGACACGCAAGTTGACATAAGGGAATAGAAATTGTGTAGGTGGCAGTTTTTGATTGGGTGTGACATGCGCATGACATGGTCTTATTATTGTCGTTTTTTCAAGGGTCTAGTGTCTACAATAGGTAAGTTTAGGGAGTTGTTTTCAAAAATTCATAATTTATTCATATGATCTCAAAAAATTCCTAAAACAATTTTCCTTGCATCCGTATCCATTTCCTAACAAGCCCATGCCATTAGATTCTCAAAAGACCCTCCCAATTACCACATCTGAGGTAAGTGTTGCATTTGGGTGCTTCTACCTTAAGGTGAGGTAGGAGGCTCTAAAATCGTTTGGGCTTTAAAATCGCTTGGGCTTTAAAATCGTTCACAGGCTAGGAACTACTTACATATTCCATCAAAAATCTATTACAATCATTGATGAGTTAGGTAGGCTTAGCCTTCCTAACTCATCAATGACTGTAATAGATTTTTGATGGAACATGTAAGTGTAGTTCCTAGCCTAAGAACAATTTTAAAGCCCGAGCAATTTTAGAGCCTTCTACCTTAGAACCACCCATTCCTAATCACTTAAGCTCCTGCACGACAGCACATTAGAGCAACAATGCAATGCAAATTTTTCTTTGGTGGCTTCATACAAAATATTGACACAATTTTTTTCAAAATTTTTCAAGCAAAATTGAGTTACATACAAATTTTGAAGTGCATAAAGTGTTCTAAACCTAGTAACCTATACACAATCACTAGACTCTCCTAATCTTGATCATAGCTAGAATACTTTCTTGCTCACTACTTCCTACTTTTTTTTGAGACACATATCATGACCTCATTTGTCTTAATCTTAAAAAGGGAAAAAATTTGCATTCAAAGGCTTGATAATAGGCTAATTGGAAACATACCCTAGTGGTTGGAAATAGAACCCCGATTGGGAATGGGCGGCTCTACCTTACGTACATTAACTTTCAACTAATAACACAAATCTCCTTGTTTGCAAAAGCAGATAAGTTAGGTTCTCCATTCTTGAGTACTTGACCTGCTTCTAATTGCTGAAGAAAAGGTAGTTTTTGAAAGACATGTTGTGCACAAGGAAAGTTACAAATTTTTCTCAGCCATAGACAATATAATTTTGGCAAGTCCATGCATTAACTGCTCTTTTCATCCAAAAGTTCTTTGATCTACATCAAATAGTGCATTTAGGTTGTCTTACCATGGAAAGTTACCTCATGACTCATGGTTTGACCATTTGGAGGAGCATGTAACTGTTTAAATATTATGATTTCACATAGTTTTCAACACAGCCATGGCTAATTTGTCTTTTTGCAATTGTGTTGTTGTTGCCAAGGTCTTTAAAAGTTGTTTATTGCAATAATTATTGATGAAAATTATTGTAGCAGTAGTAAGTATTTAAATAGTGTAAAAAGTCAAGAAATTAGTGTGGGGCAACCTAAATGCACCATTTGGTGTAGTGTTTTGCAATAAATTACGGGTGCAAATGCCCTTAGAGCATTGCCACTGCAAATGCAAGAACAGACTCAAAAGCTACTGTTGAGGGAAGGGAGATTTTTTGACCTCCATCGCACCCAGGCCAAAGCCGTTCTTGATTTCTTGGGCAACGCTATAAGCTCCCATCCACACTACTCTCTAGGTCTTTTGCGTTCACATTACAACTCATGGGAGGATTCAAATCCATTGAAGGCTTGTTCCTCTTGGTTTCTTTTCCGAGTGCTGGAGAGAAAAATGAACAAAGTAGCATGAGTGGGCAGTGGAAGAGCTCCCCAAAGGGCAAAACTGGTATGTGAAGTGGCTCGTGTGGTAGCCAATGAAATCTTTGGTCGCGTTTGATGTTGTGGGAGAGCGGGTGGCAATGCTCTTACAATGCTGCAAGCAATAGTGTTGTGAAGCCAAGGTGAACTAACCCCTTATTGTCCTTACTTGGAGGAATGGGGCCAAGACTTAGGACGGCTTCACACTATGGCCAAAGGTCAAGAGGCCGTCAGTTTGCATCAATTAGATTGCACAAAACCAAGAGTTCGGCCGCTCAACCCTTCACACTAAAGGCCAAGCTCCAAAGGCCGTTGTCCCCCATTTGCCTACATGGCAGCACTTTATCATTCAAAGTTGACGGTTTTTCAAAGGGAAGTTTGGATCGAGCAAAAATGAAGACCCAAACTATGGGCGAAAGGCCATTAATTCTAACATTTATTGCTATCAATTTCAACAATTATTGTCTATTTTCAACAAATTTTCTTGACCTTTTAACAAAGTTTGACCACTCAATTTCTCAACCAATCGACTTGGCCGGTGAAGCAGCCCTTAGTCTATTGCTTTGTGAGTTTGTGGAGTTAGGATGAAACATCTCAAATTTTCCCACGCCAAAAATAGAAGAGTTTAGAAACTTGTTATTGGGAGATTGTATTTGGAAATTTTTGAATTTAAATCTGGATCCGAAAACCCCTGATTTTGTACGAAAGTCCGAAAGGGGATGAGTTCGAGTCTGTTCAACTAACTCCAACACAGGAATGCTTCTTACTTTTGCCTTTTTCTCCAAAAAAGCTGAGCTTGTCCACCCTGACGCCACAAGTAACGAATCTACTGCAGATCGAGCCCACGGCCCCATTCATTCAGGTGGGACAACGAGAAGCAGCGATCCCAAATACGGTTTTCACTTTTAGCTCAAGTGGTTAAAAATCTAAACCCTAAATCCTAATATTTTCAAACATAACACTGTAAAGTTCACTTTTTTGAGATGCATAAAATTGTTGGTACCAATCTTGCTAGTTTAATCCATAAATGCCCAAAGCACCATATTTTGGTGTTTAAAAAATTTTAGAAAAAATTGAAACTTTATTGAAGATACAATTTTTTTTGTTTTCAGGTTTTTATTTTTGGAAAGATTGCAAGCTAAATGTAGCTTCAGAGTTCAAATTTAATTTCCTCAATAACTTATTTCAATTATTTGGTGGAAGGTTAATTGCAAGCATACATTTTGTGTCATGAATAGTGTCATAAAAAGTGTCATGAATAGTGTTATAGTAAGAGTTTGTGACAAGTTGCCACATTGAAAAAATGGGCATCAAGTTGAGGAAAAGGTGAAGATTTCCCTTGGGCACTCCCTTGAGTAATAAGGGCCTTTTATTGAAATTTTGACATCTAACAAAATCCAAAAGTGCTTTTGGACTAATTTCACTTGGAATGTCTTTATTATAAAAATTAGAATCCATTCACCGTTGAAATTTCTTTCATTCATGATGATTTTTGGTTAAGAATTGAAGCTATTTCTTTTATATTAGACGGTTGAGCTTTGACAATTACTTTGCAGGCTCATTATTTTGTGAAAATATGGTCATGGATTTGGAAGGGAGGCCATTAGTTTTGAAGTAACAAGAATAAACACTAAAGCATCATAAGTGGTTGTTTCCCAATTTTGTATCAAAAAGTTGCCAATTTACATTAGAAGTTTTGTGCAACTTTAAAAAAATCAAAAAAAGTCTATACTTGTCATCATTCAATCAAAAATATCTTAAAATGTGCATGGCCATTTTGGTTCTTTTTTGGATGGCGCCGCCATCTAGAAGCCTTGAAGTTCAAGGTTACAATTTTGTTTTGATGTGTAATAATGATCTTCCAAGGACAATTCAAAAACTTCAAAAGTGCCTTCTAAAAACAAGAAAAACACCCTTGGGCATTTAGAAGTTAAAGATTGTTGACAAGGAGGTGAGTTCACCTTGGCCATGTTGCAGCTTTTGACATTCCCAACAAGAAAATACTTATGTCAAAGCAGCTCCAGAGCATTATCTAAAAATCAATTGTAACATGAGATTTATAGGGCTAGAGAGTGGGCCGCTTTTTGTTGCAGCTCTGCCTATCCAATGCGCATCCATTGTGCAGTCATGTTGACCATTGCACTCACTATACTTTAGTTGTCCCTTGCCGTTGTCAGCACCTGGGCCTTTCAACTTTTTTTCTCAAATGCCCTTCCACCTTCTTCTTTTGATTTCCTTCCGTGAGCTCTAGTGAGGTTGGAAAAAACCTCTAGAATAGCGTGAACTAATGCTTCTACCGACTCTCCAAATTATCTAGAAGTCATTAGCGCCAAAGCATTGGAGGTCTCAAACTTCAATCTTTCTTGCTAAAGTACCAGATACCATTTAAGGGTCCATTTAAGTCAAGAACACCATATTAGGTAAATTGGAAAAAAGAGTACATTTTGGGATTTTTGAAGGTTTTAGGCGATCACCTTAAACCAAGCTCAGCGTTTTTTTTGGTACACGTGCCCTCACCTGAGAGGAAGAATTTGCAAGAGAAAAAATCTTAGTAGCTTAGACTGAATCTAATCCCTTTGAATTTGGTTTAAGGTAACTTTTTGGGTTTAAGGTGGAGTACAAAATGATACCTTTGTTTTTCCCAATCTACCTTATATGGTGTTCAAGCCTCTTTAATTTATGTTTTCTAAAGATAAATGCACAAATTAGCAAATTAACCCTTGACAATGTGCAAAAATTAAGCCCCTTGGTTCCCTATGAAGAACTTGCACTTGGTATATGCCACTTGGTAGACACTTTGCAATTTTTGTGAAGGCAAGGCCACTATAATCCTTAATGTGACCACAATTAAATTTGACCTTTGTTTTCTTAAACTTTCAAAAGATAAGCATTGCAAATTTCGGACTAACCTCTCACTTGAGGGGGTGTTGCAATGTAAGCAGTTTAATGCACAACTGTTGTGATATCAAATATAAAAAATAAGTTAGTTAATTTATGACAAAACAAAAATAAATATTCATGATGTGTATGAATTAGGCTAATTTGTTAATACATGACAAAGCATCAAGACGCCTACCTTAAGTTTGCGGTGGAGCTGCTCAAAGACTGGGCTACAAAGGCCAAAATCGGCAGTTCAAATTGGCAATTTGTTTGTAAAAACTAGGTAGCGGAGTTACTAGTTTACGTAAATGCAAATTCTTTGACTTTCAAGGGCCCACTTTTCTAGTATGTTCAAAATTGCCAATTTTGAGAATTCACAAACTGCCGTCTTAAACCTCCTGCCCTAGAATGCTGGAGAGGTTATCTTTAGTTGAATAGTAGAACGCCATATTTGTTAAAGGGAAAAATAGTACATTTTGAGACTTTTGAAGGTTTTAGGTAATCACCTTAAACCAAGCTCAGCGTTTTTTTTGGTACACATGTCCTCACTTGAGAGGAGGAATTTGTGAGGGAAAAAATCTTAGTAGCTCAGATTGAATTTGATACCTTCAAATCTGGTTTAAGGTAACCTTTTTGGGTTTAAGGTGGAGTACCTAACGGTACCGCTGTTTTTCCCAATTTAACGAGTATGGCGTTGTAGATGAAAACATGGAAAAATGATTATCTCCCAATTTGCCAAAAATACAAGTTACTCTTCACTCGTTTTGGAGCATCTCCACCGGTGACTCCAACATGCTCAAAGTCGATGAAAAGTGTTGCAGCCACATTCCAAACCCTCTCAAGACACTTGGTCCTATCGTGTTTAGCAAGGGCCCTTCAAATCACTGTTTATTCACTATTCATCTTAAGTTTAGTGAACTTTATCCTCTACTTTCCTTGATAAGTGGTCAATTGCTTATTTATGGGGTGTGTTGGAGTGCAAAGCCACCTAAAGAGCATGGGTGGAGATCAAGGTGCATGAGGACTGGCCAAAACAGATAGAAAAATCTAAAATGGCCCGAACCGGTGGAGATGGGCATGTGTGGCCCTGTTATCATACTGGTACCCAGCACTAGTGCCACTGGTTGTACGTCCACGCCAAAGCAACCATAACATTGTTAACCCTTCCTTTGAGGGGTCCCTTTTCCTCCCCTTAATCCCTAAAGGACCGTCGTCCCTTCGGGGGACAAATGGGATTTTGGGCATGTACCTATGGCTAAACTACTTTGTGTGATTGTTTGAAACTTTTATTCAAGGTGAGGAATTCAAAGATCTATGTGGGAATGTAACGTTTTCTTCATTCTGACATTTATTGAAGAAATTATGCATGAATAATAAAAAAAACAAAGGACTATTGGGCAGCCAATTTTTTTTTGAAATTTTTTAATTTTTTTTAAAAATTTGACCTTCAGATATATATGTATCTAGGAAGCTTTGAGTCATTCAATTCTGATAAATGAAATGAAAGTTATGAGAAGTTTTAGTTTGTGGGTAGGTATGGGACACCTAAACCTCCATTCCTTTTCCCCCTTGTAAAACTTTTTGCTTTACTTTTTTGAGCTCTTTGTGTATTTTTTTTTTACTCCTTTTTTTCCAAGTTGTAGTAGACTAAGATTCCTTGGTTTTCACCTTTTGGATTAAAGTAATTCAAATTTCTAAATTTTACATAAATCCTCCAATTTTGCCTAGTATATTTGTAAAATTCTAGACCTTCCGGCATTGCAGGATTTTACAAAGTATGATCCACATGTCCAATTCATCTGAAAATTCTCCTACACATACATAACTTGGTTTTGGACATGATAAAAAAAAACCTCAACTTTGCGTAGAGTAATTTTTTTGGGTTATTAATGGTCAAAGGCTTTTGAAAATTTTGGGCAATAAAGAAAAAAACTTTTTTCTTCACTTTGGATGTAAATATCTCACTTCTCAACATATAGATTGAGCTGATTTTTTCCCGAGAAGTACCTCCCATAGTCTAAGCCAAGATCCTATGGTTGGATTTTCCAAAAAAAAGTTTTTTTTTCTATTCTACTCACTCTCCCACTCTCCCAAAAGTGGCAGTTTTACACTAAAATTCATAGAAAAAAGCTGCAGTCCTTTAGGGGTTAATATGAAGATCCCCAAGCAAATGAACACCAATGACTGAGGGCCTGCACCAACCAGCTTCCAGCAATCTATAACTAAAGCCTCCCCAGGTATCTGTGGGAGGCACATACTTCCACCGGAGGGGAAGTTTAAAGGCTGGTTAACAATGTTATGACCTTCTTCCCGCAGTCATGAACAGATGGCAATCGACTAGTAACCGCCTCATCTTTCGACGGCTTGGCGCAAGTGCGCAGCTTTGCAGGCAAGGCCAGAGAGGGTAACTTATTCAGGAGTAACTTATTTTACACCTTTTTACGGTGCAAATCCGAGTTCCGGTGCTGTAAATTACCAGCTTGACGAAGAGGTCGGGTTTTGTTGAGAATCCAGACTTCCAGACTCTGGGAGTCTGGATAGTGGCGAATGAGTGCGTTGATGTCGCCTCGCCATTAGAGGATATCAGGAGGTAAGTACGAGCATTGGGTGAAATCGTTAAGCCCTCTGTGTGGCTGCCTCCTTTATAAATCAACGGTTTAACCCTTAAAGGATCAAGCCCCTTTTTGGGGATAAATGGGATTTTGGGCACGTACTTATGGCTAAACTACTTTGCGTGATCTTTTGAAACTTTTATGGGAGATGGGGAATCCAAAGATCTGTATGGGCATTTAATTTTTTCCTCATTCCAACATTTATTGAAGAAGTTAAAAATGAATTTATAAGAATTCTAGTTCGGCGGGCAGCCCAAAAACTTCTTTAAAATTTGCATTTAAAAAAAATACAAATTTAAAGTTAGTTCTTTAGATTTATGTATCTGTGGGAAGCTTTGAATCATTCAATTCTAATTGATGAGATGAAAGTTATGAGAAGTTTTAGTTTGCATATAGGCATTGTTTTGAGATTCTCCACACCTACCCGCAAACTAAAACTTCTCATAAATTTCATCTCATCAATTAGAATTGAATGATTCAAAGCTTCCCATGTATACGTAAGTCTAAAGAACTAACTTTAAATTTTTATTTTTTAAAAATGCAAAATTTAAAGAAGTTTTTGGGTTGCCCGCTGAACTAAAATTCTCATAAATTCATTTTTAACTTCTTCAATAAATGTTGGAATGAGGAAAAAATTAGATGCCCACACAGATCTTTAAACTCCCCATCTTCCATAAAAGTTTCAAAAAATTACACAAAGTAGTTTAGCCATAAGTACATGCCCGAAATCCCGAAAGTCCCTCGAGGGAACTTTGGTCCTTCAGGGGTTAATGAACCAACAAAAAATCGTAATAGTGCAATACATTGTTAAGAATTTAACGGTACATTGCACCGTTAAATAATCCCATCGGCTGATCGAACTCGCGTTGCTCCTGTCCGGTCCCGTGATGCTCGGGCTTAACATTGGTTTAATCCCGAAACTCGTGCATCCCGGAGTATTAAACACCCTCAGGCTTGCGCCCTCGGGTGTTCAATACCCTGGCACGCACTCGTTCCGGGCTTAACCCCTTACGTTCGCAACTGGCGAATTTTCGCCACTAAAACGAACCTCTGGAATCCAGAGGCCAGAATGCCAGACAGCCAGATCCGAGAGCTCGCCACCCCGCCATCATCGCAATCGCCTTTAAAGCTTAGGTCTGTCCACCCCTACCGGAAGCTGACTAGGCGCGACCTCGTGCGACTTTCACCTTTTTCGTACGTAGTGGCCGGAGCCCGGACGGGATGGGAGGCGGGGGATTCGTAGCTTAGCCTGCGTTTGTCTGGTAGTTGGACGGTTTGGCCATTCTCATCATTGGATTTGCACGGATCCATAGCCATCCATGGACACCGAGACACTTGATGATTGTTTATCGATATGTTGAGGTCAAATCCTTCGTTAACTTACTCCTTTTTTTTTTGTCTTCACCTGCGACACACGATATTGATTCGAGATTCGGTACTTCTGGTGCGTATTGCGATAGCATTGTGTGCTTCAAGCAAGATTCTTCAAACCTGTTTGGTATCGGTTGTTGCTCTCGACACAAGCAATGTTAGGTTGATTTGCTTCAGTTGCAGTTCTTTTAAGAGCTCCGGTTAGGTTGCGTCCACTGTGCAAGAAACAAGCCATTTTGTTCGTGAAAATCGGGTTAATGTTAGGGCGGTTGAACGGAGGCATTTCAGACAGAACTATTTATTAAAGAAAGTGTTCTTGCGAGTGATGATAGCAAGCCTTAGGCATTAGTTAGAGCGTCGTTTTAAGGTGTTAGTGTAATGTCGAGGTTATCAGTAAAGAAGCTGGTGTTGCGTGGATTCGTCCACGTTCTTGTTTTTTGACAAGGCCAGCGCTGGAACTTTGTGCTCTGTGTGAGCACGTCGAGCAAAATTTAGTCCGGCTTAGAGAATAGTGCAAAATGGCGGTGGCGTTGTGGATTCGACTGTTGCTTGTGACGTATGTTCTTCTCGCATTAAATTACGAAGTCTCCGAAGCTGTGAATGCGGAAGGCAGAGCGTTAATAGCCTTCCAGCGACGCTTGGATGACCCCCTGGACGCCCTAAGCAACTGGAACGACTCAGACATAACTCCGTGCAACTGGACAGGCGTCGTCTGCGACAACGTCACGAACTTCGTTACCATCATGTAAGCAAACGCAACACCTCCTCAACAACTTGAATTCGTTTAGTAAACAAAGCATTTAAAATGAACACTTCCAGCATTAAAACCTGAAAGGATAAGCAAGAGTGTTGCGGTTTTTGAATCTCCATCTTTTAATCGGAGACATCCGAGTCTTCACTCACTGTTGGAAGCATAAAGATGATTCTGCAATTACAAAGATGCTTTTTCGACAATGAAGTCTGATGCTCGTTATGCTCAACTTTTGAAGAATTATCTTTAAAACATGCGACTGTGCCGTATGGAAAACTTTGCGCAATGATGAGAACCTCCAGCCTCTCTCTATTGGAAACGTCTACTCTGTTACCGAGTAATGTCCAGAGTAGTTATAAGAGCAGCCATGGCATTTCCACGAGTAAAACTTACAAGAGTGTTTCTCTGTGCCAATTGCAGCAATCTTCCGTCCAAGAATCTCACTGGTGTTATTGCTCCTCAGTTAGCATCGTTGAAGTACTTGGAAAAAATGTAAGTTTTCACTCCCTTCCAGAGTCTACGCTTTTTTGCTGTTTACGCTTGGAAGGATTTATCACATGACCCGGTATGCGTTCACCGCTCACGACCTTCAGGTGATTGTTTTGTAGGACGCTGAATGAGAACAACTTGGTTGGAAGCATTCCGGTGTCGTTCCGCAACCTCACAAACTTGCTCGTCTTGTAAGTGTCAGATACACCCGCTTTCCTCAATTTTGGTCTTTCTAGGGTTTGAGCCTGAGTTTTTGCTGCCTCTGTGACGACAGTGTGGCCTTTTATTGAATTTGTGGTGTTTGGATTTTTCTTTCGACTCAGAAACTTGCGTATGAATTCCATTACTGGAAGCATGCCCTCCGATATTGGCAGTTTGAAGAACCTTCAATACCTGGATCTGGCGAACAACATGTTGCAAGGCTCGATTCCTGAAAGCTTTAGTAATTTGACGAGATTGTATTTTTTGTAAGCCCTACTCACCCTGAACTTTGGCTATGGCCGCTGTGTTCGTCTTTTACATTCAATGCTAGTTCTTAGAATTTCCTTGTGACGCCTCAGAAAAATGCGACAGAACGGGATGCCTTGCTGTTTAGTTTTTGGGAGGTGTATTTCAGCCATGTGTTAAGAAATGCATGCCTTATTGCAGCGACGTATCCTACAATCTGCTCACTGGAAAGGTGCCAAATGGTGCTCTATCGCGCTTCAATATTAACTCGTAAGTAGTTGATTCAACCGTTTGGTTCTTCTGTAAAAAGTTAAGCTACAACACGCAACACATAATTTTTCCTTACCACAGCTATTACTGTAGCTTCGAGTGGTTACAGTTATCGAAGGTCTGAACTGCCTGTCATACGAAGATCCTGATACTGTGGAGTCAACCTGCTGGATGTTGTTGCTGTGCGACAGGTATCTAGGAAACCAAAAGTTATGTGGACAAACATCTTTAGGGCTTGCCTCGTGTTCTCCACCCCCGGCCCTCGCCCCAGACCTTGCTCCAAGCATCGGACCGTCTCCTGCTCCAGGTACGCTCTTGCTTCCGAGCTTATTCTCTGCTTTGTGATTAGTCTGGCAAGAACATTGATCGCATGTGGTTCAGAAAGTACGGCGGTTTGGTATTCTTCAAGTGCTCTTCGGTTTGAACTTGATAATATGCTGGATGTTTATTTCCAAAGACGACCAGCCTCTCTCTAGGGTGTAGTTTTTACAGTCAGTAGTTTAGCTTTTACACCGTTTTATCTCATTTTTATTTTTTTGAATTGCTGGACGCAGTTAGCAAGCACAAGTCGCGCTTGAGCTTGGTGCAGATCGTGCTTCTGGCTGTTGGCTTGTTTCTTGCATTCAAGTTTATAATCGCCGCGATTGCCATCATGCGCTGGGTGAGGAAGGACACTCACATCGAAATCAATCTTGGCGCAGGTTTGTGGAGATTTCGTTTCTTAAGTTCTTTAGAGAGTTAAATCCTTCAAAGATTTTTCTGTGCCTCTTTTTTCTGTTTTTTACAGTTGTTCTTTGGTTTTTTTTTTTGGGTTTTTGGGATTGATTAGCGTTGCTGTGCCAGGCGGTAAGATAGTCATGTTTCAAGGGGGCAAGAGCGTTCCCTCGTCGAAGGAGATGCTGACTGCTTTGCGACAAATTCGCAAGCAAGACATCATTGGAGAGGGTGGCTATGGCGTTGTGTACAAGCTACAAGTGAACGAGGACTCGATCTTGGCAGTCAAGAAGCTCAAGACGTGCTTGGAGTCGGAACGAAGCTTTGAGAATGAGTTAGAGACACTCGGAACCGTGAAGCACCGCAACCTGGTGAAGCTCAAGGGTTACTGCACTGCTCCGAACGTGAAGCTCTTGATCTATGAGTTCCTGCCTGGTGGCAACCTCCACCAGTTCCTTCACAGTATGTGTTCTCTGGATTGCATTTTTTCTCATTTCTGACATCCAGTTTGCTCCATTAAACTTTACGCCTTGTACAGTTTTTGATTGATTCTGGGATCGTTGGAGTCATCATGAAAGTCAACCTTAAAAGCTTCTTGCTCAAATCTTTTCACTCTGCCAAAAATGAAAAGTATGTCGGTAAAAGTTGCTTGTCTAACCAGTTTATTCTTTTAGCAATCTGAACTTAAGTTAGATAGTATGCATTTGCATAAACTGAAACGTGATCTTAAAAAATTCTAAGCATATCGATATTATTAGTAAACTGAAAGTAATGAATTGAGAAGCTGTTGACTTCTTAAAACCATGGGTTACTAAACTACTGATATAGCTTGCCATTCATATCCAAATCTTGCGAAACAAAGCGTATTGGAAAGCCAGCGTGAGAGTGCATTTGTGCCTCATTGCACTTAAAAACTGATTCGGTCTCCGTTGCATGTCTGCTATAGGCAAGAAAGAGGAGGACATGGTCGGGGATTGGGCGATCAGGTTCAAGATAGCGTTGGGAGTGGCCCGCGGTCTCGCATACCTTCATCACGGCTGCGACCCGCGCATCATTCACGGCGACGTGAGCTCCACCAACATTCTGCTGGACACGGATTTCGAGCCGTACCTGTCCGACTTCGGCCTAGCGACGCTAGTCACCACGAACAACACTCACGTGACGGTCACCGTGGGCGGGACTTTCGGTTACGTCGCACCAGAGTTTGCCAAATCCGGGAAAGCCACGGAGAAGGTGGACGTGTACAGCTACGGCGTGATCCTGCTGGAGCTTCTCAGCGGGCGAAGAGCAGTGGACGAGTCCATGCCGGATGATTACACGAACCTCGCCGCCTGGGCCAGGTCTCTCCACAGCGAGAGAAACGCCATGGAAATTGTAGACAAGCACCTGAGGGACTCGGTTGCAGGCGTGGAGCTGGACCTGTTGCTGGAAATCGCTTGCCACTGTATTTCTTTGAATCCGAAGGACCGGCCTCAAATGAGCAAAGTGGTGGAAACCTTGGAGATCCTCATGGAGACCGGGTTGTCGCCGCCTGGGACCTCCGTGAGGACGTCGCGGGATATGTCAGGCAGCTTGAAAGTCGATTCTTCGAGTCCGGATTAGTTGCTGCGTTTTCGATTCTTAAACGGTTTTGCATGCATTGAATGCTTCTGTTTGTAGATTTGTTTCTTTTTGGGAGCGTCAGACCTGGCTTGCAGGACAACGTAATCTCAGAAGCCGATTCTAGATCACTTTGAGCCCGATTTGGTAACGAGCTTGCCAAGCGTGGAGCAGCAGGAGTCGCAAGGTCTAACAACCCTTATTGATTTGCAGATTTGTACGATATGGCAAACATGCCACGGATAGTTTTTATGCACTTCAAATCTGTGCATGTTGTACAACAGAAAGAGAGCCGTAGAACTGGTAGAACCTGTTACTCTATTCCATTTGTACTTCTTACGAGTAGTGTGTTTTTTCTTTCGTAAACAAAAAATTCTTCAACGAAAGTTCTTCACGTACTGATCTTGTGTGCAATTGTACCAGTACTGGATTCATTGCAGGATAATGACTGAAACGGGATTCTGTAGTGCATGGATCCAAGGTAACAGGCAGTTACTATATTTTTTGATTCATGGTTGCTTAGAATATTTGTATGATATACCAAACATGTCTCAGATTGTTTTGTGTACTTGGAACGTTTGTATTGAGAGAGCCGTATAATTATAATGTTCCAATTATGTTCTGTCTAGTTGTCAGTGTAAGTTTTTTTGAAATTCATCATTGCTGTTTACGATGTAATTGTGTAATGTGACTTACGGTACAGAACAATGTTAACCAGCGTTCCAGGCTCCCCAGGAATAGTACTCCCCAGATTCCTGGAATGGGTTAACAATGTTATGTAGGATAATCTCAAAACGACACTTTTAGCCATGGGCTGAAAATGTGAAACATGGATTGTACTACTCTTTGAAGTACAATCACTCGAAAACTCCATCTTACAAAAGAAGTACTAATTCAGCTTAGACACTTGTTATCATCGGTATGCCTAGGGTGAACATATTTTTTCTTGTACACTAAATATTGCATTTAAATTTCCCATTTCTTGACATTTTACACTATATAAGTACTCACTGATATTACAGTAATTTTCATATAAGTACTCACTGGTAATTCAGTAATTTCAAAGAAAACAAACTTGCCCGCAACCTAAATGCACTAAAGGGCAACCTAAATGCACTACTTAGTGTAATGAATGATGTTTTATTATTTCCTCTGGTGACAACTTGTAAGAGACCATAGGGTACCACTCCCTTCAATGTGTAGGAATATGAGTGGACCTCTTATAGGTTACTTTCCTACATCAATAAGCACTAATATTCAGGGACGATGTACAATATCATATATGGTGCAATATTTTTTCAATACAAGAGGTTTAAAAGATGATAAAGGTATACATACCCATACCCGTCCATTTAACCCCTAAATGCCCATGAGGACAATTATTGCCCTCTGCCCTGAAAAAAAAATTCGTACAACAAAAAACAGTTGTTTTTTATCTATTTTTTTTTCCGAAGTGACTGTAAACACATGATTCATCATAGAAGGCAAAAAACCATCTTATCAAATATGCTCATATTTTTAAGTAATGTAAATTGTGAGAAAATTCAAAATCATGGTGTTAGGTCCCAAGTTGTCCTTATTGCAATTTTCATGAGGTCAGCATGCACTATTGACTTTTGAACACTATAAGTACTGTTGAACCTACAATGTGGACAGGCCACGGCCACCCATCGGTCCTTAAGGGTTAAGGGTTGGGAATTTAGGAATTTTTTTTTTTTTTTTTGTAGGGTTAGCCAAAAAGTATTGTAAATTATTTTATGTTAAAGAGCAAAGTTGCAGCTAGTTCCAAATTGACAGGTGGTAGGATTTGCTTGTATAAGTGGCATCAACCCTTAAACGTCCCGAATGCCCTCTATGGCCATATGTCCACTGTATACTGATTTAGTGCAACGCGTTGTTCAGCAATTTGATTGCAAGGGTATTTTCAAAAAATACGGTCCCGTAGCTCAGCTCCCGAGGGCTGTTCAGAGGCTAACTCCTCCACTTTAGATTCAACAGTAATGTGGAAAACACCCAAAATGTAAAGTGCAGAAATGGGCCCGGTTGGGAATGGATTGTCCTACCTTACTACAAGCTTTTCCCAAACATTAGAAGAAACTACACCTACTTGCAATTCCTAATCACAAAAGGTTGGAGAAGCCTAACAATGGCTAAGCATATAGTCAAACGATTATTCTAAACATTTAATAAATGCGTGATTTTCATCCACTTGTGTAAGTTTTGTTAGCAGCATCTTTCCGCATTTTGTTGTGGAACTGTCGTACTATTTTGTTTTGTTTTGTGTGGATGCTGTGTCGAAAAAGTTCGGCAAAATCCTCAAGGTCTCTTTAGCCATCCTGCCTTTTGTTTTGTGAATTTGATATTAACATTTGT
The DNA here is from genome assembly GCA_963920765.1 of Ulota crispa. NCBI lineage: Eukaryota > Viridiplantae > Streptophyta > Bryopsida > Orthotrichales > Orthotrichaceae > Ulota > Ulota crispa. The sequence goes on from OY987242.1 coordinate 29,252,956, forward strand.
GGTGGTTTTGTTTTTTTTTAATAACTCGAGGAAACAGAGCTTTCTAAAATTAAATTGTATCTCACTTGAAACACTACAAGAAAAAGGGCTTTTCTTGACTAAGGCAAATGATTATCACAATAATCAAGATTTTTTGCTTAATCTTTTTAACTAGTCAAGTATCAGTCAATTGTTTAATTTATGACCACATGTAATCATAAATAATTTAATTTATGATTGTGTGTAGTCATAAATTAAACATTTGACTAGTCAAAAAGTCCTCGTTAATTTTAATAGTCATTTATCTTAGTCTGTTTTTTTGTTGTAGGAAGTTTATACCTATAAGCATAGTTTTTAAACCCTAAATGCCCAAGATACTAGATTTTGGTGTTCAAAAAACTTTGGGAAACTTTGAAACTTTGTTGAAGGCACCTATTTGATTGTTTTTAGGTTTTTTTTTGGAAAAGTTGCACACTTAAGTTAGCTTCACCATTCCAATTTAATTTCCTCCAAACCTTATATGTTCCAATTGTTTTTGATGGAAGGTTAACTACAAGCATACATTTTGTGTCATGAAGTGTCATGAATAGTGTTGTGAATAATGTCATAGAGCCTATGACAAGTTGCCACATTGAAAAGACTCAAGTTTAGCAAAAGGCAAAGATTTCTCTTGAGCTTTCCCTTGGGCATCAAGGGTCCTTTTACTAAAATTTTGACATTGAACAAAACCCAAAAGTACTTTTGGACTAATTTCACTTGGAATATCCTTGTTATACAAATTAGAATGCATTCACTACTAAATTTTCTTTCATTCATAATGATTTTTGGTTAATAATTGATGCTAAAAAATTTCTTTGTATTAGACAATTGCGCTTTGATAGTTACGTTGCAGGCTCATTTGTGAAAATGTGGTCATGGATTTGGAAAGAAGGCCAATAGTATTGAACTAACAGTAATAAACACAAAAAAATCCTATGTGTTGATTCTATGGTTACAGTATTGTTTTGATGTTTAATAATGATTTTACAAGGACAATTCAATAACAACAAAATTGCCTTCCAATCTGAACAAGAAAAACACCCTTGGGCATTTAGGGGTTAACAAGGAACAACACAAATTTTGAGCTTATTTTCTCATTTTAAGATGATCTACACTATGATATACATCTATGGTTAAAAGTTCAAAGATATTGAACAGGCTTTGTATTTAAGATAAATTACCATCATTTTTTTCCCAAAAAAAAAGAATATTTACAAATCTTTACAGCAAAATCTAAAAAAATCATCATTAACCCCTCAAGGCCCAAGGGGACCAAAATTGTCCCTCCTTGTTTGTAATTTGAGATACCTAAATTTTCTTCATAATTAATTACAAGGAATTTCTTATTTTAAAGTTCTTGTTGAAGTCTAGTTTTAGTATCAAAAATTTGATTTTGAAAATGACTAATTATGATTTTTTTGTTTAAGATTTTGTGCAAGGGTGTCCATTGCAAATCTTCACTTTCTAGTGTTGAGAGCTCTTGGCTAACATACACTAGAACTTGGAGAAAAAATCACATTAGAAACTTAATTTAAAAAGTTGTAGAGTAGATTTTAAGAAGCCGTAAGTTAGGATTACACATGTTGTACTTTACATACTCATATTTTTTTTGATATCCTCAATAATGAATTTGAGATGTGAAAAGAGGATTGAAAGACTTCAAATCATTTTCACAGTTCTAACACCCTCTTGATCAAATGTTAAAATCTTTCAATCTAGAAATGGTATTTTGTGTTTTCCTTTCCTATGTGATCTCTAACATATCTAGTTTGAATTTGTACGGTTAAAATTTAGAAAAAAAAAAATTTTGCTACTTATCAAAACGTTGACATTTTGTTCATCCAAGAATAGATTCTAAGATACTCGGGAAATTGCATGGGCCTTGAGGAGTTAAAGAGGGCATGTGATTTTGTCTCTAAAAATATAAACAAATAAGAATTTTGGTAGTAGCAAATAGAACATATAGAATAAAAAGGTTTTGTGATCTATGCGCTTTGTTGGTATAAAATTAAGGAATTGATATGTCCATGGAGTTTGATATATGCACATTTAGGGTTTGATATTTGCACACCCGAGGTTTGATATATGTAGACTTGGGGGGTAAATTTTAGTATTTTACCATTAACAAGTGAAATTTAGAAATTTTGAATTCAAATTTGGATTTTGAGACCTTGTTATAGTCTAGAACTACAAAGCATGTTACAATTGATTAATGCTTTGTGGGAAAACCTAGCTAGGAGACAAAATTATAACTTTTAACCTTGTGTGTAAAACACTAAGCTCTTCCACTAGACATTGTTCAATTGTAACTTCATTTGTGGTTCTAAACTAAATCAATCTAAATTTGAATTCAAACTTTCCAAATTCAACTTGTCCATGATAAATATCTAAAACTTTACACCCCTAGGTGTGCATATATCAATCCTTAAATGTGTGCATATCAATTCCCTTAATTGATATGCATCATTGTTAAAAAAAAAATCCACTCTAACACTCCTTTCTACCTTCCAAAATATTAATATTTTCTTGCTCTCTTCTAGCCTTTTACTCCTTCTAGGTCCTTTGCTTCACCCAAATAGAATATTTTCATTTGAATAAAAATGATGTAACTTCCATCACAATATTTGTGTTAAATAACGTCGGCATCAAGCCTCCAAGGTTGCGGTTATCGTGGTTTTCATACTAGGCCCAACCGCACAAGACCTCTTAACACCATATTTATTAAATTGGGAAAAAAATATATTTTAAGACTTCTATATTTTTGCATTTGTGAGAGTATTCTGGCAATTGAAAGTGAGTTTTTTTTATAGTTCTTTCAAGATCCTACATAGTTGATGTAAGGTCTAGAAGAAATCATTATAAAATTCACTCTAAATTATCAAAGTATTTTCAAAAATACAAAATTTAGAAATCCCAAAATGTATCCATTTTCCCACTTTAACAAATATGGTGTTTCTTGTTTGCTTGTTTGATTTGCCTATCCCATTATGGGCTTGCCCTCCCAATGCCAAATTAGTTGAGAATATTCAAATAAAATTCAACCACTCCATTAGCAAAATTTTGAGCCCTCTAGAGGGCCCTTATGAATCTGTGCCCGCTACATAACGGAGATAAAAAAACAGTAATTTTATTTGTTTTTTTATTTTTTATACTATTAAAACTACCATGGCACATGATCTGATTGCTTGCAGATGTCAGATCTGATTATCAAAAATGGCAATTTTTTTCTCTATATGACAATTTTTTTCTCTATATGCACATCTCTCAAGGACCTTCTAAAACGCTCAAATTTTTCCTAATGTTATAGCTTCTAGGTATTGAAATCCCAATTTGTTCAACCTAAAAACCATGATCACGAATGTTGGACACACTTGCCTATCCATATGCGTCCGAAAAGCACACTTAGTTACCTCAACTTGCCCAACATGACAATTTTGGTTGTCATATACACCAAGTTACTGTCAGCATGTCAGTCTGTCACTGAACAAACAAGAATCCAATTGGACAAACGGATAAGAAGGATACATATCCGCCATGACAACCTTGCTCACATCTTGGATGATAAAAACTAATTCTAACTTTGAAACCCCTATTGTTCGGTTATTAAAACAAAAGTTTCTCATCCACAAGCAGAAGGTCATTGCTGATTTCATCCAAATACTCCACATTGGTTGACTACTTTCAAGGGCAAGTCAAATTTCTTTTTACTTGAACCAGGTGTGAACTGAATTAAAGGCTACATACTTCCATGAGTTTTAGGGAATAATTACCGACCTCAGCGTTAGAGCTCCGAGATCATTCTCATGGAAGATTTAAGAGTGTGAAACGCACACCAGCTTCTAACTCCTGTGGCATGGTTCAAATGCCACGTTGATTCAGCATGAACATGAGCATCGATCGCACGTTCGATCAGACGTCAGTTTTGGACTAGCCCTCGAAAAGGAATAAAATAATCAGACTTTCTGTGGTGGTGTTGCAACACAAAATAAAGTACAGTTGGGCTGTGTTTATGAGAACTGGAGAATATGCAGGATGTCATTAATTGCTCCTTTACTAACTCTAGGTCTCTAGCAGCACGCTAGCCTCTTGTTTTGTTCCTTCCACACTTCGATTTCATTACTTCGAACTTCGAAGCTTTTTAATTCTGAGCTTAGCTGGTAAAACAACACTTGAATGTGCGTCCCTAGATTTTTAGTTAACTACCAAGATCGTCGTATTCATTGCCTTTTCTCCAATCCGTCAAAAAAAATTCACTTATTATCATTTGCACTCTTGCAGGTCCTTGATTACAAAATAGGGAAATTTTTATGGATACCTTTGAGGTTTGCCATATTTGTATAGATACCCCTGTTTAGTCAGAAATTACATAAATACACTTGGACCATAATTTTGCGACGTTTGTTCTATAGTGCATGCCATTTCTTTCTCTCTTGTGCGCATGTGGCTTCTTTTCGATTCTATTGCACTCCTTGCTTTAACATTGGTCATGAAAGAAATACTTAGCATGTGTAACTTCTGCAAAACCAAGGATATCTATAAAAAAAGAAGACAAACTTCAGGGGTATCCATAAAATTTTCCCTAAAAAATGCTATACCAGGGCCTTCAAAGTTCGAACCACCTTACGTCGACAATGCTCAATATAATCTCATGTTGCAAGAGTCTTGTTAGTCAGTCGAAGATTGCCTTGATGACCCTCATCAGTGAGCATAGTACCGGTAGTTCTCGTTTCAAAGCGACTCGCAATAATTACGCATTTTTGTCATGGTGTATCAATAAATAATAAAATAAATTGCACTTAAGGTCGGCTTGATCGACATAGTGACACTTGGAACTTCACCTCTTATGCCCAGGCCCATTCGCTGTTGAATATGGTGTCCTTTACCTTGTGATGTTGAGAGTTTTCATTGGTGCATGAACTAGGGGTAAAAATTTGCACGTATAGATGTGCAGCTAATACCAGGGAAAAGCCAGGGAAAAGTCGTCAAATATGCACCGTTTTTTTCATATGGGAATCAATGGTGAAGTTCTGTACTTCTGTGTTTGTACGGTTGAGCTCTAATTACGGAATGAATGTACAGGCTATGGCTAGTGCATGAGATGTTCCTTTCTATGGATGGCTGTACATTCGACATACCCATAGCTCTGACAGTTTTGCAATTGGACATTCGAAGGGTGTACTTTCAACGTAGGGACTGATAGGGTTGACAATCAGTTGGTCACGAAAGAGGGGGACAAATTGTACACTTAGGACCCTGGTGTATGGGCACGTACAGAGTAGGCACGTCGAATTGCTTTCCTTCAAGTCTACTAAAGCAACTTTGTCACTAACGTCATATTCGTTAATTTGGGAAACAAAGGTGTCCCACTTTGTACTTCACCTTAAACCCAAAAAGTTACCTTAAATCAGATTTGAAGGTATCAGCTTCAATCTGAGTCGCTAAGATTTTTTCCTTTGCAAATTCCTCCTCGCAAGTGAAGAGACGTGTACATAAAAAAAACGCTGAGCTCGATTTTAAGTGATCACCTAAAACTTTCACCTCAAAATTTGAAAGTCCCAAAATGTACCTTCTGTCCCAGTTTAACGAATATGGCGTTCACTGCTCTAAGTGCTCTCTCCGGAACGAGAAATGTCAAGTTACAAGTGTGTACAAGAAAAGCTGGCATTAAACTCCACATCGAGACTAACATGTCAGAATCATGTCAGAAAGTCAGTTACATCTAAAAACTGGATACAATTTCTTATCAACTGGAACACCTGGATCACAAGGCAGTAAAAGTCAACAGTGATTAACCGTGCCATGTGTAAGAATGGATTAGCCCCTGACTTTGCTTTAGTTTGTAGAGGGGATAACGACGTGCCATTATTAACAGTTGCGTATCCATCTGTTCAAATCAAAAATGGGTTTATTTAAACTTTCACTTGAATCTCTCGATTTTGGAATTCTAAATCATATCTATTTGGCAAACATGATCATGCAAGTTGAATAGAGCTTCGTTGAAAATAAAAACAGACATGATTAATAAAGCGTCCAACGTCAATTTTGTTAAATGGGCTATGACTGATTACTTTGGTGCGGTTCAGTCGTTTCACATTTGGGCTAAACCCAAAATTTATGTTGGTCCTAAACTGTTGTCTGAAATTAGATCTTTGTAACGTCAATATACGTTGGAAACTTTGGTGCATGAATATATCCAATGTAATGATGCTGCCATTTTCCTTGGCCACTATGCTCTTGTATTGCAATGCATGAATTTCCCAGGATTCTTTGTACGAAGCTTACATCATCTTTCAAGAAAAAAGACTGAGCTTCTTTTGCCTTCTACATACTGAAATCGGCATAATTCTTCCAAAAGTTGTAAAATAGTATGCTCATGAAACTCAATGTGAATCCGTGGTTGAATAGTGAAACAGTTAAATCTCCATCATCTTTCAATATGAAAAATGAACGCGATATTCGTTAATTTGGGAAAAATGGTACATTTTGGAACTTTCAAGAAGTGAGTCAAGAAGTTAGAGGTGATCACCTCAAACTGACACATGCTCGCACCTGAGAGGAGGGATTGGTGAGGGAAAAAATCTTAGTGGCTTAGATTAAATATGATATCTTCAAATCTGGTTTTAAAATAAGTTTTTGGGTTTGAGGGGAAATCAAATTGGGACCCTTGTTTTTCCCAAATTAACAAATACCATGTTAAAGTCTTAACTCCTAAGCCTACACCACTATTAACTTAAGGCTCAACAGTTCTTTGAACGTTAATTTTAGCATTAAACACCATATTCGTTAATTTGAGAAAAATGGAGGTACCATTTTGTACTCCACCTTAAACCCAAAATGTTACCTTAAATCATATTTGAAGGTACTAAGATTTTTTCCCTTGCAAATTCCTCCTCTCAAGTGAGGGCACATGTAAAAAAAAAAAATTTGAACTTGATTTTAGGAGATCTCCTAAAACCTTAAAAATCCCAAAATGTACCATTTTTCCCATATTAGCGAATATGGTGTTATTAAGGGAAGCTTTCATTCGTAGTCACTCAAAAGTCAAAACAATGGTGCTCTCGATGTCATGACAACTTTGCAATTTCTCAAACGTTGCTTTTACAACGTTTGCATAGCACATTAAAAAGCATGTTCTCTCTTAATTCCTCTCATAGTTGCTCCGTTTCCTCGGGAATTTCACCATTCTTCATCAAAAGATTGAATAATTTATAATCGTTTACAATTACTTTGACTCGCGATTCTTAAATTAAGTTATAGCAAATTAGAAAAACACCATATTAGGTAAAGTGGGCAAAAGAGCAGATTTTGGGGCTTCTGAAGGTTTTCTCAAGGTTTGAGGTGATCACCTCAAACCGAGCTCCAATATTTTTTTGGCACACAATTCCTCACTTGAGAAGAGAAATTTGAGAGGGAAAAATTATAGTGGTTTAGATTGAATATAATATTTTTGAATTTGGTTTAAGGTAACTTTTTGGGTTTAAGGTGGAGTACAAAATGGTACCTTTGTTTTTCCCAATTTACCTAATATGGTGTTGAAACCTAACTTAGTAGATAAAGTAAGGATGTTACTATTTACAAACTAAACTGGAAGCCTGGAACAATAAGCATTATTGGCAATAACACCATATTCATTAAATTGGGAAAACTAGATTCCCAAGTTGTACTTTTCCTTAACATAATGCTCAGTTTAAGGTGGTTGCGTTAAACCCAAAATGTTACAAAATTCCCAATTTAATGAATATGGCGTTTACAACTTCCAAGTTACAACTCATACAACCTCTTACAAGTTGTGAAAAAGTTAATAGGATAATAGCATAGTACATACTTTCATAGTATCCATCATCATATTCGTTAATTTGGGAAAAATGATACATTTTGGGACTTTCATGAAGTGAGTCAGGAAGTTTGAGGTGATCACCTCAAACTGACACGTGCCCTCACCTGAGAGGAGGGATTTGAGAGGGAAAAAATCTTAGTGGCTCAGACTAAATCTGATACCTTTGAATATGGTTTAAAGTAACTTTTTGGGTTTGAGGTGGAGTACCAAATGGGACACCTGTTTTTCCCAAATTAACGAATATGGTGTTATCCACAGTCAATTAAAACTTTTGTCAGAGTTATCAAGCCGACAAACGTTTCACGCGATTAGTATCTTGCCCAGAATTTGAGAACCACATCAGTTCTAAACCTCAGAGGTTTGAGCACTGGAATGTCACAAGCTTGGCGCATGAATCACGCGAATGCATTGAAGTGGATCAGGTACTTCATCGGCAATGCAGTGCATGTTGCAGTTCGAAACCGTAGCATGTTGCCTTTTTTGAGAGTACCAGAGGGTCACCCAAGGACCGAGCTAAATGCCAAAATTCCCACACAACGTGACAGGCCTGCTGCTCAACGTGCGCACGCCAGTGACCCCCAGAGCGCAGGCTTCATCCAGCCTTTGTTGCAAGGTCCACAGATCTCCAATATAAAAGCTCGCCATGGTGACACACTTCTCATCAGCAGTATTCTCTCAGCAAGCGCTTCTAGTAGAGTCCTTGGAGGGAACTCTGCTTATCTCGATCATCTTCGTCACCGCAGTTTGGAAACCATCGTTGGTCAGTCTCATCTTGTGTGGTTCGACTGCGCATATCCAGCCATGGCTGTTGCAGGCTACCGCTCGAGCAGCATCACAATGAAGGCCGTGGTGCTGCCAGTCATGCTGATGCTGCTCTGCATGGCCGTAGCCGTGGCTCCGAGCTTCGCAGCGGCACCAGCGACGACCTCGTCGGCGTCCGTGGGACGCCGACTTCTGGCTATCATCAACTTGTGCGGTCCCGGCTCTCCTCCCGTTTACAACTGCGCCAACCTGCTCCTGAGGCCGAACAAACCACTCTGCTGCCCCGACGCCCTCGGGTTAACCCAATCCTGCTATGACGTGGGCGCCAATCTATTGACCAAGTGTGGATCGTGCAACACTACGTGCTCCTTAGGACAAGTCTGCTGCAAGGGCGTCTGCACAAATCTGCTGACTGACCCGAAGAACTGCGGTTTCTGCGGACACGTATGCCCTGGCAACCTGCCGTGTACTCTCGGCTTGTGCAGATACAGCTTGTAGATTCTGAAGTCGTTTAGCAAATGAATCCGGTCGGTGTGGCAGCAACATATATGTTTCATTTGCCGCGCTGATTATTGTGAGCTGCCAATCAAAGGAAAGTCAAGAGGAGAGTAACTGTTAGTAGTGACGTACCCTAATATATATGTTTAGTGGCTAGTCTCGGTTGCATCGCTCGTGCATGTTCGTACGTAGATTGTCTGTCGTGGATCCTCTTGATCGATCGATCTGCGTGCGTTTGGACGGTGCGAGCTTCATCCCAGGACTGGTTAGATGAATGGTTGCAGTTGGTAGCAAACCGTTATAAAATAACAACGCTAGTATTACTGACATGTATACTAAGGTATGCTGTTGTATCTAGTATCGTGCTGATTATTGTTTCTATGTTTGTTTGGCTTAACTCGGCCTCTTCCTTTTTGCTCTATAAATAAAGACAGCTGCTTATTTGTTTCATACAGCCTGGTTCTGTGGATGGACTATTACAATGCAAGATTCTGACCATTATTCTTAACAATTATCAATACCATCGATCGATATCTTTGTATCGAGATGGACTTGCTGCACTGCGTCAGTTTTTTCATATCTGCATGATTGAGAGCACCTAGATTGCAACATGTAACTGCACAAAAATCTTATAACTAGGATTTCAGTCGTTTTGAATTCCAGGTCGAGCGTCACTCTTGAAAAGTGCCAGTGTCGTGAATTTTTCAGCCAATTGAAGTTTTTCTATAGCACGGCTATGGAAGTCCTACATGTCCTATGTCGAAGGACGACCATGAAGCATGTCTAAGTGTGAAATTTGTAGTGACTCGGATATCAATCTGCCATCTTTTGCTTCATCAAAAAGGGTTAAGTTTGAAGAGATTGTCACTTTCTAGGAGTCCAACTGGAGCCTGGCCAAGTGTATAGAGCTCAGGAGTTGATTGTTACCGGGATTGTTACACTCTTTGGCACAATGCAACTCGTCATTTTTAAGAAAATCAACAAACGGTTGGGCAGGCAAGACGCAAGTTCCACAGATATTTGGAAGCGTAACAGTCCTAATTTGCTACTTTGGCAGAATTCCTGTACTTTTGGCACTTTTCAAGAAACCTTGTGTTTATAAAAATAGCAGATTTTAGTGGAATGATTCCATTTTCTGTTGCTAACACGTTATTCGTTAATTTGGGAAAAAGCCTAAAAAGTGGGATTTTTGGTTTTTTTTTTTTTTTTTTCTTCCAGGGAACGGCAGAACACCTTAACTTCTGAAATTTTGAATAGAAGTTCATGTACTAAGTTTCAGACTTTCAGGTGACCTCCTGAATTTGAATTAAGATGGCAATTTTTATATTAAGGTGAGGTGCAAAATGGTATCCATCGTTTTCCCAAATTAATGAATAACACGTTCTGCTTCTTTAAAACCTGAGATCTCTACTCACTGATTCTAGTTTTGGGAGTGCTGTTTTGCTGGGCACTTGAATGTCACAAATCTGGCGGACTGTAACACACCATGAGACTAGACTTGATCCACCAGTTCATCAACAACGTAGAATGCTTGCATAAGGAGTAAATTAAATCTCTAGAAAACAGCATTGATACTTGATAGCAAACCTTAAGGCAAAAAAAGGAGGAGGTTGACAGAAGGAGACTTAAGAAGAGAATAAGAAATGCATTTTCTTTGCTAAAAAAATAGTTTACTGCAATATGTGGTTAGGAACTTAGGATTGTAGTCCTTGACGGACGAGCAAACTACCACAAAATAAGATCCCAGTTCAAACTACTTGCCAGAGCTGTTAACGCCATATTCGTTAATTTGGGAAGAAACACCCATTTTGGGAATAAACTAAGTTTAACTGTTTAAGGTGATCACCTTCAATCAAGCTCTAGGTCACAGCAGCGTTTCTTTTGGTATACAAGTCCTCACTTGAGAGGAGAAATTTGCGAGGGATGAAATCTCAGTGGCTCAAACCAAATCTAATACCTTCAAATCTACCATTTAAATGGTTTAAGGAGAAACGCTGGATTTATGGTGAAGTACAACTTGGGAATTTGGTTTTCCCAATTTAATAAATATGGCATTTTTTTAGGTTGCCCGTTTGTACTTGGAGATTAAAGTAGAGTGCTTAACGTTACATTTTTACTAGTCCTAGACTTAAGCGTCAAGAGCTTCAAGTTTTAGGTGGGGAAAATTAGGACCCATTTGAACAATTGAGAACTGTCAAAATAAGAGATATGAGTATCCATAGCAAACCATTTAAACCCAGTGAATTAAAAAAAGAAAAAATGACCTAATGCAGACAAACTGTACCCATGGTTTCCAAGTTTTAAATATTGTTCATACCAACTTCTTCATCTCCTAAAAAAATATTCACACTAAGCTTCTTGTTCATCATAAGATGCCTTGGTAGTAGCCTAGTAGGTGATTCTGCAAGTTAATGTCAAGAACACCATATTTGTTAATTTGGGAAAAACAAGTGTCCCATTTTGTACTCCACCTTAAACCCAAAAGGTTACCTTAAATTAGATTTGAAGGTACTGAGGCTCTGAGCCACTAAGATTTTTCCCCGCAAATTCCTCCTCTCAAGTGCGGAGTGAGGACACGTGTACAAAAAAACCACTGCTAGCTAGGTTTTAGCTTTTTAGGAGACCTCCTAAGACTTTCACCTCGAAATTTGAAAGTCCTAAAATGTACGATTTTTCCCAAATTAACAGATATGGTGTTCAAGGGCAACATGGATATGCGAAAAAGAAGAACTGCAATTCTACAAACTAAACTGGAAGCCTGGAATAATGAGTGCTACATCTCATACAAGCTCTAACTTATAACACGTTAAGAACTAGTAGGATAATAGTATAGTACGTGCTTTCATAGTATCCACAGTCAATCAAAAATTTCAAATATATTCCTGTTTCAGGATTAACATGTGAAAACATCAGGCTGACAAGCATTCAAACTCGATCAGCATCCTGCCCAGAACTTGAGAGCTTCACCAGTTCTGGATCATTCTCAGAGGTTTGAGCACTGGAATGTCACACATAAGATTGGCGCATGAATCACGCGAATGCATCAATTGAAGTAGACCAGGTACTTGATAAGCAAAACATGCAGTGCATGTTGCAGTTCGAAACCATTGCATGTTGCCTTCTTTGAGAGTACCCCACGGTCACCAAGGACCGAGCTATCGAGCTAAGTGCCAAAATTCCTGAGCAACGTGATAGTCCTTCGCTCAACGTGACAGGCCTGCGCTCAACGTGCGCACGCCGGGGCGCACGCCGGGCACCAGAGTCGTTATCACCCACCCAGAATTTTGTTGCGAGGTCACATATCTTCAATATAAAAGCTCGCCATGGCGCCACACTTCTCATCAGCACTCAGCCAGTCTCTCAGCAAGCGCTTCCAGTAGAGTCCTTGGAAGGAACTCTGCTTAGTCTTCAATCGTCTTCGTCACTGCAGTTCGGAACTCATCGTCGATCAGTCTCATCTCCTGAATCGAAGGGTTCAGATCTAGCCATGGCCGTTGCTAGATACCGTTCGAGCAGCATCACGATGAAGGCTGTGGTGCTGCCAGTCATGCTGGTGCTGCTCTGCATGGCCATAGCCGTGGCTCCGAGCTTCGCAGCGACACCAGCGACGACCTCGGAGGCGTCCCTGGGACGCCGACTTCTGGCTATCAACTTGTGCGGTCCTGGCACTGCTCCCAATTACAACTGCGCCAAGCTTCTCCCGCTGGCGAACAAACCAGCCTGCTGCTCCGACCTCCTCGGGGTAACCCAATTCTGCGCTGACGTGGGCGGTTTTTTGATAACCAGGTGTGGATCGTGCACCACCGTGTGCCCCTTCGGACAAATCTGTTGCAGGGGCGTCTGCGCAAATCTGCTCACTGACCCGAAGAACTGCGGACTCTGCGGACGCGTATGCGGAGGCAACCTGCCGTGTACTCTCGGCTTGTGCAGATACGGCATCTAGATTCTGAAGTCGTTTGGCTACTGAACTCGGTCGGTGTGGCAGCAACGTAACAATGTTTCATTTGCTGCGCTGATTATGAGCTGCCAATCAAAGGGAAGTAAAGAGGAGAGTAACTGTTGTGACGTACACCTATATATCTGTTTAGAGGCTAGTCTCGGTGGCATCGCTCGTGCATGTTCGTAGATTGTCGTTGGTCCTGTTGATCTGCGTGCGTTTGGAAGATGCGAGCTTCATCCCAGGACTGGTTAGATGAATGGTTGAAGTAGCAACCGTTATAAAATAACAACGCTAGTCTTGCTGACATGTATACTGACGTATGCAGTTGTATGACTTGTATCTATCGTGCTGATTATGTTTTTACGTTAATTTGATTAAACTCGGCCTCTTGCTTTGCTCTATAAATATAGACAGCTGCTTATTTGTTTCATATCGCCTGGCTCCGTGGATGGATTGTTACAAGCCTCTGATCGCCATGGCAATTGTTCTTAACAAAAACCAATACCATCGATCGATATCTTTGTATCTAGATAGATGGACTTACTACACAGTCTAGGTCACTTATTTTCATATCTGCACGATTCAGACTGCCTAGATTGCAACATGTAACTGCACAAAACTCTTACAACTGGGATTTCAGTCATTTAGAATTCCAGGTCGAGCGTCTTGAAAAGTGTCAGTGTCTTGAATTGTCAGACACTTGACGTTTTTCTATAGCACGGCTATGGAAGTCCTATGTCGAAGGACGGCATTGAAGCATGTCTGATAGAAATTCATAGTGACTCGGATTGCAAGCTGGCATTATTTACTTCATTAAAAAGGCTAAATTTGAAGAGATTGTCACTTTCTAGGAGTTCATCTGGAGCCTTCGATCTTTACCTGGCTAAGTGTATAGAGAGAGCTCAAGAGGAGTGATAGTTACAATCTTTGGCATAATGGAACTCGTCATTTTTAAGAAAATTAACAAAGATGTCATATTAGGTAAATTGGGAAAAACGAAGGTACCATTTTGTACTCCATCTCAAACCCAAAAAGTTACCTCAAATCAGATTCAAAAGTATTAGATTCAATCTAAGACACTAAATTTTTTTTTCTCACAAATTTCTCCTCTTACGTGAGGGCATATGTACAAAAAAAAAAAAACACTGAGCTTGGTCTCGGACTTTGGGGTGATTATCCCAAACCCAGAAGTCCCAAAATGTCCACTTTCACCCAATTTACCTAATATGAGGTTCAAACGGTTGGGTAGGAACAGATGTTTGGAAGTGTAACAAACGGGTTATTCATTAAATCGGGAAAAATAGAGGTACCATTTTGTACTCCACCTTAAACCCAAAAAGTCACCTTAAACCATATTCAAAAATATCAAATTTAGTTAGAGCCATTAAGATTTTTTCCTTCTCAAATTCCTCTCAAGTGAGGGCACATGTACCAAAAAAAGCACTGTGAGCTTGCTTTCAGGTGGTCACTTGAAGCCTTCAGAAGTCCCAAAATGTACTATTTTTCCCAATTTAACGAATAACGTGTTAACAGTCCTACTTTGGTACTTCGGCAAAGTTCTTATACTTTGGCACTTTTCTACAGTCCTCGTATTTATAAAAGTAGCAGATTTTTAGTGGAATGATTCCATTTTCTGTTGCTTCACTAAAAGCTGAGATCTCTACTGATTCTAATTTTGGGAGTGTTGGACACTTGAATGTCACAAATCTGGCGGATTGTAACACACCGTGAGATTAGACATAACCCATCCAATTCATCAACAGTAAAGAATATTTGTATGAGGAGTAAATCAAATCACCAAAAAACAACGTCGATTACAAACCTCAGGCAAAAGAAAAAGGAGTTCGACAAAAGGAAACTTAATTAACAAGAGAATAACGATTGTTCTCTCTTTGCTAAAAAAATTAGTTTACTGCAATATGTGCTTAGGACGATAGACCTTCAAGGTCATATTCGTTAATTTGGGAAGAACCCCTGATTTTGGGAATGAACTAGGTTTAAGGTAAGCACTTTAAACTGAGTTAAATGGTTAAGGTGAGGTACAACTTGGGAAATCAATCTAGTTTTTCCAATTTAATGAATATGGCGTACTTGACTAAAGAGAAAATTACCACAAAATAAAATTGTTCCAAATTCAAACTAAGAGTCAAAGCTGTTTAGGTTGCCTATTTGTACTTGGAGTAATTCAAGTAATGTGTATAATTTTTAACCCTTGAGTGCCCAGGGTTTTGAAAAAAGACAGGAATACGGGCCGAAGTGGACCGCTTGGGCGCATAGGGGTTAAGGGAATTGAAATATGCACACACACCCCCTTTCGAGAATTTTGAATTCAAGTTTGGACTTGCAAACCATGATTCAATCTAGAACCATAAAAAAAGTTGCAATTTAACAACACCCAATGAAAAAGTTTAGCTAGGGGAAAAGTGTTACTTTTACTTTTGTTTATAAAAAAAGATAAACTTTTTCATTGGGTGTTATTGAATTGCAACTTATTTTATGGTTGTAGACAAAATCATGGTCTCGAAGTACAAATCTGAACTCAAAATTCTCAAATTCCTAGGGGATGTGCAAATATCAACCCCCTAGTGTGCATATATCAATTCCCATGTTTAACCTACACAAATCTTAGATTTTAGAGTTAGGAGCTTCAAGTTTCAAGTGAGGAAAATTAGGACCCACTTTGAATAGTTAAGATCTGTCAAAATAAGAGATACGAGCATCCACAGCAAAACCATTTAAAACCAGGGAATTAAAAAATAAGTAAAAAACTAATGCAAACAAACTAAACCCATGGTTTGCAGGTTTTAAAATACTCTTCACACCAACTTCTTCTCATAATAAATATCCGTACTAAGCTTCTTGTACATCATAAAATGCGTTGGGTAGTAGGTGATTCTGCAATTTAATGTCAAGGGCAACATTGATATGTGAAAAAGAAAAACTGCAATTCAAAAAAAATCTAGCAATTTGATACGCTTGATTCAAGAACGTAACACCACAATTCCGAGGAACTGCAACCCTTCGGGAAGAGCACGGGTATTTTCAAACGAACAACGCGCACCAGTTAGAGATGAACAATTTTTCAAGAATTCTTTAGGGATTAACCACATAGAAATACTTAACCTATCATTTAGTTACTTTAAATTCAAAAAAGTGTATTTCCTTACAATCATTCAAGTTACAAAGCCAATGAGTCCCGATTTTCATAACGAGGATGAGCAACGAATTTTGAGTAACGAATTTTGAACAACTCACCTCGTCAACTGCAGCCTCTTTAGAATTTCCAAGTTTCTTCATTTCGTCAGTACAAAAACGTGTGTCATGTTACCACGTTAGGACACACGATGTACTCCTGTGGCACTTTGAATTTCCTTCACACACAGTGCATATTTACACAGGATCCGATGGTTATATTCTGCGAGAAATGAGACTTGCATATTACAGTGCTTTAAGAAGCGTCCAAAAATAGACTTCTGGTCATGTTATAAGATCCGAATAAAAAAACCATTAACAGAAAAAATGACCAACGGTGATCTTGCAAGCCCATTAACGTCGACCATGTACACTTGAAAAGAAACTAAACTGCTTAAAGCCACCAAGATCTCCATTCAAATTTGGTTACATCTTTCAAGTTTCAGTGCAACCAACTGTGACCTTGACCATACAATGACAACCTTCTAATAAATGTCACACAAACACAAGAACCAATAAACGATTCACAAACAAGCCAGACAAGATTCTCCAGGTCATCGAAGCCTTTGTTTTCCATGAGTTTGATCAACCACAGACATCTAAAATCACGATCATCAGTTCTGCATGTACAAGGGAGTTACATGCCAACAGTCCCCTCCCGCATGCTAGCCCTGAACTGTACCAAGCACATGCACCAGTGACAAACACGACCTGAGAACACTCTCAAAGCAGTCTCTCAAAGTCTCGGAAACCACAACATGCTCGGACAGACAACTCTCCCCTCAAGCACAGAATTCCTTAGAACCTCAGCAAGAGTGGAGAAATCCGGTCCTTGGATATCAGTAGAAGGAGCCATCTTCTTGGGCGATGTGAAAGCCTTGCACCTTCCTTGCCACCTCGTCCACTCGGACCTTTATCTGATTTGCTGCTGCACCTTCAGCATAGCCGCCGCCTACCTCCACTTCCTCGTTCCCAGTCACTGTCTTCCAAATACGAATGGTACCGTCCTCAGAGCCAGATGCATAAGATTCACCGCCTGGCGAGAAACGGACGCAGTGTACAGGGCCGTGGTGGCCTTTGTTGCACTCTGCACACACAACCAGCACAGCATTAACCCCTACAGGAAAAACATTTCATGGCTTCAGCGTGACCCATTCTATTGATGATATTGAGAAAAAGGTAATGCAAACAAGGTTAAATTTTATTTCACCAGAATTAATAGGGTAAATAAAGTAGAACAGAAGAGGTTTCCAACATGAGCCACCTAAAATTGTCAATAAAGAAAAAGTGACGCACATTTTGGGCGTTCGTGGCGCTTAAGTGGCTAACAAGGGAGTAAGAATGTAGTTTTATAACAGGTGATGTAAATGCAAGCCCCTTCAGCAATGCACACCATCTGATGAGATCTAATGAATGAGCATGCAGTGACCCCCAGCTACTACACTAACATTTAAATTGGTAAACTGACTAGATACTGTTCACATCGAGACCAAAACGCAAACCACTCACCAATTTCATCGCCAGTGTCGAAATCAAAGAGGCGCACCCACATATCATCACCCCCTGCTATGAACTTCCCCCGAGAGGGAAACAGAGATGCCGATTCCACCGGCCTGGGCATTGTATAGCTCTTCACCAGCCCAAAGCTGCACAAAAGAGCACACCTTGAAAAATATGGCCAAAAAAAATTTAACTACTCAAAACCTTAACACGGGCGAAAGCCCCAGTAACAAGCAACAAAAAAAATGAGATTCCGTTTGAAGTTAGATAAATAGTACATGGTAGAGCAAACACAACGTGAACTTACTGATTGGCATCCCAAAACTTCACAGTGTTGCCATCCGCGGTGGTGATGTACTGACCGTCCCTGCTGACCTCCACACTCGTGCAAGAAGATTTGGTCTCCAAAGTCCGCACAACAGATTTGGTTCTTACATCCCAAACTCTGATCAATTTGGCCATACAAATAATCAAGTTACTAATATGTACAATGGCAGCACCTCTTGTATGAGATTTTTCACTCCTACTTGGATGAAAAGGAATGTAGGAGAAGTTCGCACAGTCAGTGAAATATTAGCGGGGGGCTTACCTTACACCACCAATGTCATTCGACGAGCTCAAAATGGTCTGGTCACTGTGGTGCCAAACTGCTGCCCTTATTGGAGTCTCCGGGGAAGTTTCCAACAGCGTTGGAGGTGCATCAGGCCGAGCCAGATCAAAAATCCGCAATACTTTCTCCGCACCTCCTGTTAGCAAGTGGGTGGTGCTCTTCAACCATGCCATCAACACCTCAAGTCAGAATACAAAATATGAAGAGACCCTTTGATTTCAATATTGTCAAAGACCTGCACGCGACAGTCACTTATAACACAGAACCAAATCCACCTAGAATCATGGAAGTCATCTCACACAAACTCCAGAAAATGAACTGAAATGCGAAACTAAAGTCCCCTTCACGATGTTCCCCAGAGTGTGCAGAGACAAGATATCGAAATTCAGAAAAGCAAGCAAGGTGCAGGGTACAAGGAATGACCTCAGAAAATGCACAGGTGCGAACTATATGCTTGTGCTCAAATGAGCAAAGTTCTTCCCCCGTCAGAGCATCCCACACCCTCCTGCAATTCAAAGCCATACCTAGACGTC
Organism: Ulota crispa; assembly: GCA_963920765.1. NCBI lineage: Eukaryota > Viridiplantae > Streptophyta > Bryopsida > Orthotrichales > Orthotrichaceae > Ulota > Ulota crispa. The sequence goes on from OY987242.1 coordinate 29,271,846, forward strand.
AACAACTCTTGCCTTAAAACAAATACAATGAACAGGGAACAAAACGTAAACAATGGATAATGAAAAACTGAAATAAAAGAATAATGTAATTGTTAAAGGAAAGACAAAAGCACATGATGTGAGAAGATAAATTCCAACAACCAAAATCCAAGGTGAAGATCATGTATTTCCTTCTGTAAGATTACTTCAACCTCATTGAAAATTTCTACAAGCAATGTCAGTAGTCTCAGAGAGACATCAAGTGCCCCAGTTCAAAAGGGAGAGAACTACTCACGCGCTGAAATCAGCAGATGCAGTAGCACAGCGCATTGCAGGAGTGTCAAGGCATGCTGCCCACACAGCTCCTTTGTGGCCGTCAAAGGTTCCAATCCAGTCGCCTGTCTCCCCGTTTCGGAGCATTGGCTTCCCATCTGCATAAGCAGATACTCAAAAACCTTAGATCTCAGTACAAAATGACACTCCCATTCCAATCAAGACCATGAAGCAACATCGACAGGAGCAGCAGAAGGCAAAAAATCTTGAAATGAACGACCTAAAAACCCTAAACCATACCACACTCATGTGCATTTGTCGTGTTTTCAAGCAGCTATGGATCTTGTACACACACTAGTAGAGAAAAAGGATAATTCAGGCACAATAGATCTGCACATACCTTTGCTGGCGCTGACCAAAAAGAAGCCATCAGGGGTGATGGGGCTGTATGAAAGATCCACTATTGGACGAGAGTGTCCGTGGCACACAAGGGGAACCTGCGCTTTCCTCTTCTCCATTGATGAATGAAGTAACAAAAAACCCTCAAAAACGCACTTGGAACAGACAGATTAGCAAGCACTCAGAGGTTTCAAAGTGCCTCAAAGAATGCTACTCAAATGAGCCAAACACACTATCACCTGTCAATAGTAAATATTTGTACATAAGGCAAAAAGCCCTGACTGAAGAAACCCCGAGTAACCTAAATTGTCCACAGTGTGTATCCTAAGAGACGAGCCACCACAAAACAACACGGCGATGATGTTTGGGCGCGATTCTCTAAACCTCAAACTCGTTGAGATGTAACTTATACCACAAGCTTGCAAAGGCTGAGAAACCCTGCAGCCTTGGACATGAGAAACTGAGTTCCAAACCAAAAAAAAAGACCTCAGCACTTGCGTATATTTGAGAGTCTCAAAAAGGTGACCTCAAACATGCAAGACCTAAAAAAATTCAATCCTAGGATGATACACAAAATTTGTGCTGTTGAATGAAACGTCAAATGCAGACGCTTGAGAAGGCACCGGTGGCCAGGCGATGGTGGTGAGCTTCTTCGACTACTAGCTAGCCAAAAAGTGGTGCAAGTACTGCTCCTCTCACGATGCTGAAAAGAAAACTTGTGATGAAGAATTTTCGAGTGTAAGAAACGTTGCTGGATCACTCCGGTGTCATGCAAGGCCTCCGATCTTCAACTCGGGCTGTCTAGCATGAGCTCAATAACGACCCTGATCTGAGCATATTCCCTCCGGGGATCAGATACGATGATGTACCAGTAGAAAACATCCGTTGATTACGAGATATTCGAGTGCAAATTACGCAAACAAAAGTATCAACTGTCCAGAAAACCCCACGCACTCCGACAGAAAGGAGAATCCACTCCAGGAATTCAGATCTACAGTTTGATTACGCAACTACACGAGGTCTTGGTTGAGCAGAGTCAACAAACAAACGATCGCTCCCAACGGCACTCCACAGAAAGAGATCCGAGTCGTCGATGAAAACCACCAAACCCTAAGACCCAAACCCTAAATCCTCAAATACCAACTCTTCTTCGCAAAATCAGGGAAGTCCAGGAGCTCAGTGATGACTCAATTCGAAATCCTCAACAATCCAAGCCCTGAAGATCATACGTCTCCAAGTTAACAAATTCAATGTCGTGCGTGCAAGATTGACAAAATTGTGTCAACGATGATCTTGCTCGTGTGTTGCTTGAATCGAAAACCTCGCAAACCAATTCGGTCCCACTCTTTCGGCTTCCTTTAAAATTAAGAAAAAAGCTTCAGAGCTTTCTAGATGCTTGCAGACAATCGGTAGCTCGACCTCACCAAATTCTACCAAATCGAAACAACGACGACGACCAGCACGGCAATCAAACCAAAGCAACCACCTCAGTGGAACATGAATGTCGCCCACGAAGGATTTCTGTTTCCAACTGTGGGGAGAAGAAGGGCTGGATTGACGACCGAGTGGCCTGCGACGGAGCGACGATGGAAGTGATGTGATGGGACAGGAGTCACAGGAGTGGTGTCCCAACCAAGGCGAACGCAAAAGCAGCAAGAGCCAAGAGGGAGAGAACTGCACTGTAAAGTTAGACTGTAGAGAGCCGAGACAGAAAAAGGTTACAGGGAGAGAAAAGCTGTGCAGGAAAAGGAAAGCATGCAAGGATAGAGAGTAAAGTTACTGTAGAGAAAATCAACGGAGGGTCTAAAAAACAATCGACTTAAGTTACGCTGCGAGAATGAGGGCAGTGAAGCAGCCAAGGTTTTCCCTTCTTTACCTTTTAAGTTACCCCCGTATGGTCGCCGTAACGTCGCTGAAGCCGAAGATCGAGTGGCTTCTGGTACGTAGCATGCCTAGAAAGAGAAGTGGTCCCATTGCTCCCAAGTTCCGAGCTTCTAAGCTTAGGCAGTTCTCCCCAGCTCTGACAGGCTTTTCCGTATAGTGGGACGCTCTCACATGAGGGTGTCCCACGACGTGACCACTGCATTAAGCATGCGGGCAGCCCACAAAAAACAAAAATTGTGTAACTTACAATGTAAGACAAGTGCAAGTGGTGCCAGACGAGTAAGAGAGGTGCCAGTCAAGCGTGAGCGGTGCCAAGCAAGCGGGAGCGGTGCGATTTTGCTCAGTATACTGATCAAGTTTGTACAGCTCAAAGGCTGCCTTGTGCTTAATGGTGGTCCCACAAAACAAACTAAGGGAAAATATATATAGTAAGTGGGCTTGACGATTGGCCACATTCTGAAAACAACCTTAACAAATTCAAAACATTGAAAATAGGCCTTATCATATATCACAAGTAGACCTTGCAACTAAGTGTTTAAAATTTGGTGCATGTCTGTTTATGAGAATTGATATTGCACACCAAGGAGGAAGGGGTGAATTTTAGATGTTTATTATCAAAAAGTTGGGTTTCAACATTTGAATTTAGATTTGGATTTAGAGACCTTGATTTAGTCTAGAACCACAATGGAGGTTGTAATTAAATCCGAAATGGAAAAACCTAGTTAGGGTGTACATTATTACTTTTACCCTTTTTTGTAAAAAAAACTATGCTTTTCCATCGGGTGTTGTTCAATTGTAACCTCCAGCGTGGTTATAGACTAAATCAAGGTCTCTAAATCCAAATTTAAATTCAATTTTTTGAAACCCAACTTTTTGATAATAAACATCTAAAATTCACCCCCTCCCCCTCAGTGTGCATATATCAATTCTCATAAACAGGCATGCACCAAATTTTGGTCACTTTAGGATTGCTTTACACCACAAGTCAAGGTTGGTTTCTAACCTCTGACACGCTAAATACTCAAATTTGATTGGTTCATATTCTAAAAGTGGCCTCAAGGCCTTTACATTAATCCCTCAATGCCCAAGGGACCCAAATCGGGCCCCTTTGAATTTTTTTCAAAGATGTGCAACTTTTCTTCAATTTTTTTTCAGTGAATATTATTATTTTTAATTCTTATTAAAGTCTAGTTTGAGCATCAAGAGTTTGATTTTGAAAATGAATATAGCGATTTGTCTATTCAAGATTTTGTGCAAGGGTATCCATTGCACATCTTCACTTTCTAGTGTTGAAGGCTCTTGGAAATGAGCCTCAAGTATACTAGAACTTGGAGAAAAAATCACATTAAAAATTCAATTTAAAAATTTGTAAAATAAAATTTGAAAAGCCGTAAATTGATTGGAGTTATGCATGTTATACTTTACATACTCATATTTTTTTGGTACCCTCAATTTTAGGTTTGCTATGCAAAAAGAGGATTGAAAGACTTCAAATCACTTTTGCAGCATTTACACCCTCATGATCAAACATTGTAATCTTTCAATCCATAAATGATGTTGTTGTGGTTTCTTTTCCTATGTCATCTATGACATGTCTACTTTGAATTTGTACGGTTGCGCTTCACAAAAAATTGATAAGAATAATCAAAATGCCTCCATGTTATTCACTTTCAATCAAATTCTAAGATACTCAAAAACACCATGGGTGGTGAGGGGTTAAAAGTCAAGGCCAACTTTTCAAAACATATTTTCATATTAAAAAGAAAAGATCTGGCACTGCCCAACTACAAAAATTGGGTCTCCTAAAAATAAGAAGCCAATTCTCGGTCTAGGCCCATTGTCAAATTTTATTAAAAATGATTTCCTTAATAAAAAATGATCTTTTGAGATACTTAACACCATAGGATGGAGTAAAATATCAACGGTTATACTTATCTTCTTTTTTTATCCCTTTTCTCCTAAAATTTTGAAAATTTGCTTTAGTAGCCCAAACTTTTTGGCCTCAAAGCCTTCACACACAAGAGAGTTAGCCTCCATTATATTCACATCATAATGGATACTTGGGGCTATTCTTAAGGCCATTTGAGTTCAAATTTTGGTTGAGATGGCATCAAATTTTCATGGCCATGACTGCTACTGTAAAACAGCCGTTACTTGCAAGGCCTACTTTTAATATACAATGAGGCCTCTTTTCAATACTCCCTCCATCCCAAAATGGTATTCTTGTTACACAAAATGTTTTAGATTTAAGCTCAAAAAGATCCATTTTTCAAAAAAAATTGACATAGAAATATAGTTTGAAGTCCTCCTATTGTTTTGAAATTTTGAGTTTCAAATTAGTTTTTAAAGTGTGATTTCAAAATGCTTGAAAATTGAATTTTTGAGGCATTTTTGAAGAGCATCGATGGCCACTCACTTGATGGCATAGGATTGGTTAGCATGCCCATGCTTTTGGACTGTGTGCAAGTGTTGCTAGCTCTCTTCCTCGTCCAATAAGAAGATCATTTTGGAACATTGAATACAGGTCAACAGGAAGGTCAATTTGGGAAAGAGAGAGTACTTTGTAAGGGAACTGATATGTGTACCACACTGTTACAAACTAGTTTGTAATGACGGTTACATTGGTTAGAGGTTGGTTACCTTTCCTCTTTCCTTCTTAAACCAAGTGAGGAGGTTTGTTCCTCACTTGACATTTTGCTTAATACAATGGAATACTTTCAATGTCACCTTTGCGTCTCTTAGTGATTGTTTCTACATTAGGTTATCATCTCAAAATAGGAAAAGAATGTCGACTCTTGATCTTATATTGTAACATAATGTCAAATCCTTGAGAGTCCACATTCGGATGAGGAGGCAACCGGGTAGGGATGTATTTGGTTTTGACAAATGTGGAATGTTGCCTTTCGGGAAATTATTGTGAAGTAAATAGGCTCAAGAGTTCTTGCAAATTTTCTATGATGGTAGGAGTAGCAAACAATTTGTGCGGTTTTCTTTTTCCAAAATTTTGGCATGTTTTATTCAATGTTTTAATGCGTTCTTGGGATTGTTTGCTGGTTCTATCAAGGAGGTGATTTTAGGTTTTGATGCATTCATCGTGGTTGGTAGGTAGGATAACGGCCAATTAATTGATAATGATTAGAAAAGAAAGAAGAATAGAGGCATAAATGAAATAAGGTGAGGGTTAGGAAATACTTGCATCAAGTAAATCATGTTGCAAATTTCAACAATGCTTGTCTACAATGGCAAGATTGTGGTGGGTGAAGAAGGTTGGACAAGTCATGTTGTAAAGTTAGGTTGAGCTACCATGGATCGTGAATACGTAGCCGAAGATCTGCAAGGGCTTACAATGCCGATAGGGGTGGGGTTGGAATTGGCTTCATTCATACAATAACAAATTCAAAATGTGTTTCAAGTGACGATCCCCCACTTGGTGCAAGAAATTTCAGAGCGTGCAACGTTGGGGCTAGAACTAGTAGCGTCATCTACATCTGGGAAAGAAGGGCGAGCACCAAGAAGAATAAAAGAGCCTCGAGGTGATGAATTTCATATCAAGGAATCAAAAGTAGCGGAACCGATTAAGTTTTCCGAAAAGAAGGGTAACGAGGTGTACCGGCGGCTTGCACAATTGCGTTTGGTATTTTGAGGTAAGCCACGCACTTATAATTCTAATGCCTATAAAGTCGCTTATGCTCTTTCATATATGACAGGGGTTGCACAAAATTGGGCGATGCCAGTTTTGCAAGCCCTTGATGAAAGACGTGATTATGAGCTGTTGACAGACTATGATGCTTTTCAAAAATCCATTATTGAGGGTTTACGGTGATTTAAATAGACAAGGTAACGTAGAAGACCGTTTAGGTCGGCTTAGGCAAACCGGTTTGGCGGCATCATATACTTCTACGTTTAATGAATATGCCGTGCAAGTTGAATGTAATAAAGCTAGCTTGGTGGCTCAGTTTTGAGGAGGACTCAAAGATGAGATACTGGATTCCATAGCCATTGCAAAGACCTAACCACAAAGACTTCAAGATTGGATGGCAATGGTGTCCCGGATTGATGAGAGGCTATGAGGCCGACGGCAAAATCGGCGGGTACAATCCGATTCTCAAAATGTTAGAGTTCCAACCGCTCCTTTCTGTGATCCAAGTGCGAGGTCTCAAGCAAATTCGGGCCCAGTGTCTATGAAGCTTGGCGCGACTTGAGCCACGCAAGCTTTGGCAAAACGACAGCAGAATGGCTAGAGTATCAATGCCAAGGGCGATGTTGGGGTTGCGGCAAATTAGGACATATCAGAGCTAAGTGCCCCACAAATCCCTCTAGGCCACTTTCAATTTCGGCTACTATGAAGATGGAAGAAACAGCCTCGAGAAAAGAGGAAGTCCGAGACTGAGTGGGAGGATTCAGTACCCGGGCATTGTCCAGACGGCGGCGGTTACAATCCCAAAACAAAGCACGAGTACAAAACGGAGGATGATGAGCTTGATCATGAGCAATGTTTGCAATGGAAGGAACCTCTAGTGATCCATGAAGATCCGAGAAATGTATTGACTCCATTGTCTCTACGAGCTACCTTGGATCCAGAGGCCCATGTAACGTTGGATGCTACAATCAACTCTATGGCGGCCTCCACCACCCTAGTGGACTCAGGGAGCCATTAAGGAATCTTTTATGCATCCTAGGTTTGCAAAGAAGTGCAATGCAATCCTAAAACTCAAAAGAGCACCAAGAGAAGTTCGGATGATTGATGGCCGAATGATTAATTCCGGACTTATTACATACGAAGCGGTGGTTGAACTTGTAATTGGGAGGTCATCGTGAGAAGTTGGTGGCAGATATCACCAACATAAGAGATACCCAT
>OY987242.1:29279438-29322416 GCA_963920765.1 Ulota crispa
AGGCCACGAGCCACAAAATACTGGTCTCCGACTTATGTCACCGGCGGAATTAGAAAAGCTTTGCAAGTATTTAGAGGAAAATTTGGGAAAGGGATGGATTTGACAATCCAAATTCTCGGTATCAGCACCAATTGTATTTGCCAAGAAGAAGGATGGTTCCATTAGAGTTTGCGTGGACTATTAAAATTTGAATAAAGTCACAATCCGAAATCGTTACCCGTTACCCCTTATTCTGGAGCTCACAGATCGGTTGGTGGAAACAAAGATTTTCACTAAGATGGATATAAGATAGGCGTACCACCAAGTGCGGATGGCATTGGGGCATGAGTTCAAAACGGCATTCAAAATACGGTATGGGTTGTTCGAGTATTCAGTGATGCCTTTTGAATTAACCAATACGCCTGTCTAATTTCAATCTTACATGCAGGAGATCTTTGGAGATCTATTGGACATTTCTGTAGTAATATATTTAGACGACATCCTCATTTTTTCAAAAGATCTAGAAGAACATGTACGAGTTGTGCAGGAAGTTCTTCAACGATTGGAGAAACATGGACTTTATGCCAAAGAATCAAAGTGTCAGTTTCATTGTCAATCCGTTGAGTTTTTAGAAATGGTGGTGTCTGCTAAAAGGTTGAAAATGTGCCAAGACAAGGTTCAAACCATTAAGGATTGGCCCACACCAAAAACCGTGAAGGAAGTACAAGCATTCCTTAGCTTTGCCAAATTTTATCGGCGTTTTATATGTGATTATTCTAGGATTGCCGTTCCCCTTATCATGCTGACAAAAAAAGATAAAAAATTTGAATGGACCATAGAAGTGGACCGAGCTTTCATGGAACTTTGATCAAGATTTCTTCAAGCACCGATATTGCTCCACCATAATTTTGAACGACTCTTCATTGTAGAGGCGGACGCATCCGATGTGGCAATATGAGCTATGCTTTTGCAGCACGGGGATGATGGGCATCTCTACCCTAGTGCGTTCCGTAGTTTAAAGATGTCTCCAGCAGAATAAAACTATGATATCTATGATAAGGAGCTCTTAAGTATAATTTTGGCGTTTCAAGACTGGCGGGTATATTTAGAAGGATCACCGCATCAAACCCGGGTATTTTTGGACCACAAAAATTTGGAGTATTTTCTTACTACGAAACAATTAAACCAACACCAAGCTCAATGGTTTGAATTCATATCTGCTTTTAATTTTGAAATTCACCACCGGGCGGAATCGTTAAATAGAAAGGCAGACACTTTTTCTAGACGAGTAGATGTCACCGAGGGACAAAATAAAGAGAATCAACCCTTACTGCAATTGGTGCGCTTAAGTCTCATGAACCGGTATATGCGGATGTACAGATTATAGAACAACTTAAGACAACTTTGCAAGAGGATGCCACACTAGAACTACTATTGTCATTTTTCAAAGACAATTCCAAGCAACCTCCCCAAAATATACGCCGACGATTTCAAGGATACACGCTGGATGATGGAATCCTTCATTTTAAGGATTTGATATATGTACCAGACGATGAGGAACTCAAGCAGCAAATTTTGCGATCTGGGCATGATGCACTAGCCGCGGGACACTAAAAGAGAGCTAAAACTTTGGATTTAGTTAGCCAAATTTTTTATTGGCCCACATTATGCCGCTATGTTCACCGGTATGTTGAAGGATGTGACTTGTGTCAACGGTCGAAATCAACTCACCATCCTAGATATAGACTAATGCAACCCATTTCGGCTGATCATGCACCGTGGAAAAGAATTTCTACCGATTTGATAGTAAAATTACCAAATAACAGTGGACATAACTCTATCATGGTGGTAGTCAATAAAAACACAAAACTAGGCCACTTTATTCCTACAAAAGAAACGGTTACCTCCAACAAGACCGCTTCATTACATTTACATAATATTTGAAAGCTTCATGGCATACCAGAGGAGGTAATTTCAGATTGTGGGCCAATTTTTGTTTCTAAGTTCATGAGAAGACTTTGCGAACTCCTTAGGATTCGACCATCTCCAACCACGGCTTTTCATCCTTAGGCGGACGGGCAAACCAAAAGGGTAAATCAAGTGCTTGAGCAATTTTTTTGAACTTTCACTACAACCCGGCAAGATGATTAGGCCGATCTCATTTTAATAGCGGAATTTGCGTATAACAACACAAGTCATTTTGCAACAGGATTTTCTCCTTTCTATGCCACTTATGGTTATCATCTGACATTTTTGGTTTCTACATCAACCACATCTACAGTGCTTGCGGCGAAGGACCGAGTGCAACACCTACAACAAGTTCACAAAGAACTTAAGGTCATGATAAAAATTGTAGGGGAGAATGCCAAACGCAACTATGATTGCGGGATACAATTACAACCAACATTTCAAATAGGCGACAAAGTTTTTCTTTGGCACGATAATATAACAACAACGGAACCGTCTCGGAAACTGGCCGCAAAGTTTTTGGGACCATTTACAGTAATTGCTAAACTCTTCGATGTTGTTTATCGCTTACAATTACCAAAAACATTGCAGATTCATGATGTGTTTCATGTCTCCTTGCTTGAAAAATATCATCATGATTCCATTCCGGGACGATGCCAATTACCACCTCCACTGATTACCACTCCTGATGGAGATGTTGAATGGGAAGTCTACAAAGTTCTTAATTCATGGATTTTTGGTCGGAGAAGAAAATTGCAATATCTAGTTTTTTGGGAGGGCTACGGACCAAAAGAGAATTCTTGGGAGCTGGCAACGAATTTAAAAAATGCACCACTAGCGGTAGCAAAGTTTCATAAAAAGCACCTTGGGGCGCCGGCACCAAACCGTAAGAAAACTCTACCTAAGAAGGAGGATAATGTTACGAACTAGTTGGTAATGACGGTTACGTTGGTTAGAGGTTGGTTACCCTACCTTTTTCCTTCTTAAACCAAGTGAGGAGGTTTATTCCTCATTTGACATTTTGCTTAATACAATGGAATACTTTCAATGTCACATTTGCGTCTCTTAGTGTTTGTTTCTACATTAGGTTATGATCTCAAAATAGGAAAGGAATGCCGGCTCTTGATCTTGTATCGTAACACACACCCTTTCAATTACCCAACTGCACCTTCAAAGTAAATTTTAGATTTTTATTATAAAAAAGTTGAATTTTAGAATTTGGAATTTGGAATTGAATTCAGAGACCATGATTTAGTCTAGAACCACAAAAAAAATTGCAATTCAACAACACTCAATGAAAAATTTATCTTTTTTACAAACAAAAGTAAAAGTAACATTTTTCTCCCTAACTAAACTTTCTCATTGGGTGTTGTTGAATTGCAGCTTTTTTTAATGGTTCTAGACTAAATCATGGTCTCTTAGTCCAAATTTGAATTCTGAATTCTCAAATTCAGGTTTTTGATAGTAGAAATCTAAAATTTACTCTAGGGTGTGGTATAGTAATTGAAAGAATGTACACATATCAATTCCCACTTTATAATTGTGAAGACTAATTTTGAAATATAGCCAATTGTCAAACCCAATTTTGATATTTTCTACAAAATAACTCACTGAAACACTTTGTAATCAACTTAGAATTGAACAAGCCACTTGCTAAATTTAAATTTACATGATAAAAAAATTTGACAATCTTCAAATGTGTACTTTAAGCACACACCATCCAAAAACTTACTAGAGTGCACACATTTTGACAAAAAATATGAACAAACTGAAACTAGAGATGAGTACTACTGCTGAGTCTCTCATTCAATATCATCAAATACTATAAAAAAAAAGAGTCATCTCCGCAGCAGTGGAATAAAACAAAAACACACCAAAATAATAGAACTACTTTTAAAGCATTAAAATTTTCATGTGGTCCCTTGGTCCCACCTCTAGTCCATACTATTCTTGAACAAATGCATGTAACTTAGTTACTGTCTTTGTAAATCAGCTCTGTACTGCTCACTCAATGGCCTAGTTACTATCTCTCAAATTCGTCTTCTGTTGCTTACACTCTGTCCCATTAGCTGTGTCCTTGGTTTGCCCTTCTATTGATCCATAGGGCAGTCTGGCTCACACGATTCTGTCCCACAACAATACAGAGTTAGGGATTTCATTAGATAATAATTTTATTTGTTAGTCACAGAGAAGTAATGGCCAAATCTAATAAGGTTTTTGAAACTGAAAATAATTAATTTCTTATATATATATATATATATATATATACATATACATACCATATGAGTTCAAAGAAGAACAAAAGATTGAAAATGCAATCAAATAGGAATCCAAACAATGAACTTACATATATAATTGTTGCTTCATGAAATTTTTTTGTGGTATTTTTGAAGACACCCCGCACATCAACACATGAACTTATTTCCACATGATGGACAATAAGTCTTCAGACGCTTCAACTTGCATACAACTCATGGATTTCTTGAAGATGTAAAAGCCGGATAACATATCTTTTGATGTACCTTAGGATTTGATTTAGGAGGCTTTGCATTCCAACGATGTGTAAGAGCTTCACACAATTGGATTTGAAACTGTAAATGCGTCATTGTTGACCGTGGAGGGTTTCCAATCTTACATTTGTCTAGGTATATGATGTATATGTTTGTAACAATGGTATCCACTAGGAAAAAAAAACCCGATGCTACCACTTCTGCGACCGGGTTTGACAACTGTACAATGCGCAGAGTTGGTCTGCCACATTGATGCCCCTCATATGAGTAGTATACTCAAGGTGAATAGGGGATGTTAAAATTTCTTCATGTATGGTATTGTTGTGGCGTGGCACCGTTGCAATGGGAAATTCACCTGGAAGCTATATCGGCGCCGTATGAGTGGATATAATCAACACTGGTCTTTTTTCTTTCCATATTGTTGCACTAATGGACCGGGATTCATGCATCCTCCATTCTAAAGTGTCTTGAGCACTTTTAGCAAAGTTTTAGTGTTTTTCAACACCATGGGGAGGCCAATCCTATTTGCTAGCACGGTACTTATTGCGTAAATGTTTCTTGCTAATAATTCTTGGAAAAGAGGTATACTAGAGAAAAAAAATGTCCATAACAATTACATGACCTTTATTCTCATTTAGGGTCAATAAACATAATATCACGTTGTGAGCTAGTTTAAGGTGCCCACAGAGTACTATTGCTTCTTGTGCTATAGTTGGATCTTTGCCACAATATACCTCAAAATTTGATACAAATTTTGACACTGAGTCCGCCAAGCATCAAACTTTGATTTCCCATTTCTAAGGCTTTTTGGGCATGTATTGCTTTGGAGGACAGTATGTGCCTTTATAGCCTATCATCATTTTGTCAATAGTTCCAAATTGACCTATCTTCCATGAAGATTGACAATTAGCTCTAATTGCATCAATCAACCAACGGGTTTGACCCATTTTGTCATAATTGGATGAAGCTTTATCATGTTCATAGGTTCTAGGGTTTGTAATAGGTAGGCATTTAGTTAATACCATGAAACGATCCATAGACATAAGACTAGATATTATAGGACAATGAAAAATTGATCCCATCTTTTGCCAATAAGTCATATGGTTTGGTTGCTTCTTCATCCCCATGTATGAAACTATCACGATAAAGACTTTTAATTCTTGGATAGAGCACGGTACCCATAGTGAACCCCCCTTAGTATCTCAAGTGGCATCAACTGTGCCAGCGTATCAATTTGTTTCTATAGTAATATTGCAAAGTATTTGGAATGGCCAAAATACCTCAAAAAGTTGAAGAAACGATGGAAACTACCGCCAACATACGTTCAAACATGACATTCCAACAAACTCCATGTGCGCGGGGTAATAAGTAGAAAACTCTTTACTCCATGACTCGTCACAATACATATACTTAAAGCTCTCAAAGTCTTCAATATTTCCTCCATTATCATCGCTCTTGTCATCACTAAATGAAAACCCAGATACGTCCATGTTGTCACTGCTACAATAGTCATTGGCCGGTTCAGAATGAACTCTAATATTTGAAGAAGAAATAAAAATACTCAAGGTTAGATTAGCATAGCCAAACATATCATATAAAACTAGTAGAATATGTCAAAAAGATTGTAAAATCTAAAAAATATTGCTAGTAAGGCATTAATATGTGTACCAACTTCATATGTACCATGTACTTGAACATTACATAAATTTTTTATAACACAATTTGAATTATGCTTAGTTCCATTTTTGGAATAGACACTCCAATTGGCATTATTATAATATAAATCAAAATGTAGAGGAGAGAATTATTCATTTATAAACTTAGGTTTTTCTTTGAATTTTACTTACATCTACATGTGCATCATCTAGAGTGGCCTAAATCTGTACATTCACTTTATCAAATACATGTGCTAGTACTTGCATCATGAACATAGAATACATTGTATATTGTGAATGAGTACTATTATGAAAAAGATTTGAACAAATACATGATTTAGTCTAGTTGTTTGTAATCTTTTTGGGAAATTCTTAAAACTCACACATGAATGGATATTGAAATGTATGATGTTGTTGTGTACTACCATGAGAATGTGTGGAGAAAACTTCAGCAAAAAAATAACACAAATCACAAGACCATAGCATTTCAAGCAAATTTTAAGATAACTTGTGTAAATTTAGCAAAAACCAATAGGCAAGTAACATTCCCACAACCAATCCTTGTACATTCAATCTTCTTGGAATATGCATGCTCAAATTAAACCAAAACAATTAAGACAAGATATGTGAAAACCTTTGAAAAAATATGAACCCTCCTCAAGACCCTTAAGAATGGTCTCTCTTAACATTTATTGGGCATAGAGTGGGTACATTAAAAGCGTGTGTGAAGTGTCTACCTTCTATGACTTTCCTGTTGTACATCACAAAAACTATGAATAGAAAATGGCAATCTAGTACTATGTCACAATTTCTTAATTATTCTCCTACTATTGTATACAACCATAACTAATGTTACCCTCACAAGTACTAGGTTAAAGACTTTAATATAGAGAACAAGGACCATAGTAATATGTACATGTAATTGTGATGCCCAATGAAAATTGGACATGCCAATGTGAGCCATGGTTGTAGTCAAAGACATAGTAGGGTGTAAGGAATTTATTTTGTCCCAAAGTACAAATTAAAACAATTAAGGAGACCCCTTGAAAGGGGTTCTTAGGGGCCTTGTGGAGGGCTCATATTTTTTCTAATGTGTACTTGTGTCTCTCCTTTTTGACAATGCAAGAATTGTCTTTATAGTGCACAGATTATCTATTCCAAACATCAATTACAATGAACATTGCATTGCTATAAGTTTAGAGCGTTTCCCTACGTCAAAAATGATTTTCCTAAAGTTTCAACACTCCTAAACTTCAAAGAGACCTTGGACTCAAGGTCATTCTCATTATTCTAGAAGGGCAATTGTCTATAGCACCAAACTTGCCATTCTGACCTCAAAATATTAAATGGATGTTCAACATATCTATCTAGTCTCATTCCCTAATGAATTTTGTTGAAATATATTATGATAAAAAGAACATTTGGTATTTGCCATGGAATTCAAGATTTTTTCATCTATATGTTAGAAAATTTTAAATTGGTTTCACAATTGCAGCAACTCTTGTTTTTTGATTTCACATTCCCATTTTGAGTGTGCTATGATTTATATTGCGACAAAGCACAATTCCAATAAAATATGCAGTAAGTTTCAAATGTCAGTATATATATTTTGTAAATCAATACAAATTCAAGTACTACTTGTTTCTCAATATAGCAATTCCTCAATATAGCAGTAATGTAAGAGCTCGTGTCATAGAACACTAAAAAAATTAGAAACCCTTGTAGTACATACCATCAGTTCATCACTATATCTAAAGAATGTGAGAGTAAAAAAATAAGACTACACTATCTTTCATTTTAGCAGTAAAGTAGTATGCTCTAAATATGACCCTTTCATGTAAAGAGTGCCATAGCCCATAGGTAGCTCAAGAATGAACATGAAGTGATCCTTGATTGGACCTCTTCAAGTCATACACAAAAGAGCAAATCACACTCTTTGGTTTCTCCTCATTTCTTTACAAGTTGCAAGGGAATGCTTTATGAAAGGTCTAGAGTCACAAATAGGTGTCTATTATAAATTTTTTTGAAAAATCATCAAAAATTCAACAATGCTTCAAAAAATATGAAAAATTGTGTTACATTTGACATCCATTTCTCTTTGTATAAAAATTAGACAAAATAGTTTCTTGTCTAAAAAGCCCATGAAAAGGCAAATCAGCCCTTACAGTGACGGTTTTCAAGCATACTACCTTACCTTCACCGGGACGACTGAATTTTTTTCTAAGAAAGCAAATGCTGTAAAAAACATAAAATTAACTTGTCTAAGTAAGTTATGGGCTTATGGCTCGTACCTGCTAGAGCGAGCCTGGCCGGGCTGAAGTCCCGCTCCTCGCCATCGTCCTCCTCCGTCAGATGCAGCTGCTCCTCGTCGTTGATATGTGGCCCCGTTGGCTGCAACGGCTCTCTAAAGTCGTTGTCTTCCTCCGCGGCCTCCAGCATCAACCGGTTCACGTTTGCACGGCCCCGACGTCGTCGACCTCTTGAACCCACCCGCTTGCTCAATTCATTGCCAGTATACAACATCTCTGGCGGCCACGCGTACTCGGGTGTGTCTTCGTTTTCATCAATGTCGTCTTCATTAGATTCCGACGGCGTCGCACCTGTGTACCCAGGTTCCTGGCTCTCTTGGAATACAGGGTCGCAATCACCGATCATAGCAAAGTAGCTTGTGTCCGCCAAAGTAGTCTCTCTTTGCGGCACAGGAGAGGAAAACGCTGGAGTTGGATATGAACTCCACGGAGGTGAAGGCAATTCCGGCTCCGGACTTGGGCTTCGACTTTCGTTAACAGGAGTCGAAGTGCTTGGGATTTGTGATTCGTGCTGCAGGAGGCGACAACTGCGCCTCACGGGAAGCCCGTCCCATGCAACCTGCGAATTCAGAATTGTCATAGTGAGCATACAAACACATAGTTATGAAGGAATAGCACAATGAAAGATCTTGATTCTATACTTGCTGGAAGCACTCACATCTGTATTTTGTTTTTTGCCTCTTCGAAGCCTCGGCATTGTGTTTGCAGTTATTGAAGGCGCTTGCTCTAACAATCAAAGGAAGTGTGCATGAAATTCTGAAGTGCAAGCAGTTGTAGTAAGAGACTCCTAGGGACTTGGATGGCACAACCAGGAAGCCTCGACGAGGAAGTTTAAGCGAGAGAGGAGCAAGAAACCAAATTCCACTACGGTCCAAATTCGTGCCTGTAGTTAGAAAAGGTGCATGTAGTCCATGCTTCTTCAATGCACGAGAAGAAGAGTCCATAATGCAGCACGAAAATGTCATGAAATTTGCTCAGTCAACTGCCTAAATCTGCACAAAGTTAATGCTCCAGAATAATCCGATGCTCGCTTTTGCAACTTGGACGGCATGATCCGGCTGAAGTAACCATTTCAGGAACTGCACACTTCAATTTCCGCCGAATTGACGCTGAATTCACGCAGCATGAAATCCTTCAAAATCTCAACAACGGCGCTGCAGCTTAGACTCCCAGAGCCGGAACTGTACGACCGGCGCCTCTGTCTGCTTCGCTGCTGACCGCAGGGAGCCGCGGATCCGCAACCCGCAGCTAAGCGCCTTCGACAGTGACTAACCCTAAACCCCGACCTCTGGTCGAAGCCAACACCCCAGGTATTCGCCCCCTGTCTACTGGTCGTCAGGATGCAACGTGGCAAATCCTTAGGGCGCAAGATGCGCTTTCCAGCGGCTGCTGATCTGTCAGGACGCAGTTATTGCTTAAGCTTACCCCTTACCAATTTTGTACTCCCTCTGTCCCAAAATGATCTTCATGTTGATCTTTATTTAGTGTCCCAAAATGATCTTCTCGTTGTAGAAGGAAGTGAGCTAGCAACACTTGCACATAGTCCAAAAGCATGGGCATGCTAACCAATCCTATGCTATCACGTGAGTGGCCACCGGTGCTTTTCAAAAATGCCTCAAAAATTCAATTTTTAGGCACTTTGAAATCACATTTTGAAAACTAATTTGAAACTCAAAATTTCAGAACAATAGGAGGACATCAAACTCTATTCACAAGTCCAAACTTTTTTGAAAAATGATTCTTTTTGAGCTTAATCTACAACATTTTGTGTAACAGGAAGATCATTTTGGAACGAAGGGAGTAATATTGGGTGCAGTCAGCGACCCCACCAATTCCATGATTTCCATCTGCCCATCCAAGTTGCAATCCTGCCCTAGTTATGTTGCCCCACATGTGAGTCAAACCCACATACAAAGAGGGCCAGCTGCCCAAATTGCCCCATCTCCACTTTTTTTTGAAAAAACATGCATAACTTTTCCATCAAATGTCGGAATGGGGAAAAAAATAGATTCCCATGTAGGTCATTGAATTCCCCACCTACAATAAAAGTTTCAAAAAATCACACAAAGCAGTTTAGCCATAGGTACATGCTTGAAATCCCATTTGTCCCCCGAGGGGACAACAAGGATTTAGGGGTTATTGCATGGAATTGGAAAAGCAATACCTCAAATAATTTTAAAGTGATGGCATCAATTTTCAATTTGACAAGAATTTTATTGAAGCCTAGACTACAATGCAAATTCATTATTGCAATTGGCATTTTTTGAAAAAAATCCCCTTTTTTTTCTATAAGCTTGAAGCTCACCCTTTTTTTTGAGGCGATTGGGCCTTAAATTGCCCAAAAAAAAAATGTTGTTTACCCTCATACGTCCAAAAGCCTTCTAGTCTAGACATTTTGCCTCATTCTCAGAAATTGATGAAGTAGAATGTTTTTTTGTGGTTTGTTTTAGGGATAATTAGGTGGATGCAGGGTTCTTTTTTCTGGCAAAAATTTGCTAGTTGCGACATATTTCCCCCAATATATTTCTTTTCCTCCAAATATCCTCTTATGGGGAGGGGACAACAAATCACTCATTTGCCATAATAAGAACCTTGGATGGATTCCCCTAAAGTTTGCCATAATTTTACAAGTGACAATAAACATTACATTTAGGCTGCCTAAACAATTAGACTACCTTGCTTGCAAAAGCTACCTCATGAGTTATTGTTTGGCCATTTGAAGGCCTTTGCAGCTCTCAAATGAGAAGATTTCACATAGTTTACAACCTCAACAATGTTAGATTGTTTTTGTTCAGCTTTGTTGTTGTTGTGAGACCCTTTAAAGATTTTTTATTATAATCATTATTGTTGAAAATTATTGTAGAATCAATAAATATTTACATAGTGTAGGATTTCAAGAAATTAGTGTGGGGCAACAATATTGCATTTAAGTTGCATTACCCTAAAAAACTCACTAGAAAGTTACCTTGACCACAAGGAGGTTCATGCAACTTTATAAATATCATAATTTCACATGATTTACAACTTAGATGCCCCAAATTTTTATTATTCTTATGCAGTAAAATTAATATAGTATCAATTAATAGTATCGTTAAGTATTTATGTAGTGTACAATGCCAAGAAATTGTGAGGCAACCTAAATGCACTATTTGGTGTAGGTTACTTGCAAGTTACCATTCGCTGTTGCTGCCATGGTGAAGACGAAGGAGCATCGCTCTCCTTTGCCTTTCCTTGTCCGAGACACGAGAGCAGCAGCACTATCGCACAAATCTACCGTACTAGGGCAAGCATTTCCTTCTGATTTTTCGTCTGCTATTCCGATTGCACTCTGCCAAATCCCGCGCAACTTGACACGAGATTTCTAAGATGGCGGAGTTTGCTACAAATTCCACATCTCAGAATCATCAGAATCGAATCCGGAAAAGAAGAAAGATCAATGGTCTCGGCCACGAACTGATGAAGCGAATCATCAACGAGCGTTCATGAGAACGGGATCATACCAGCGCAATGGCAACAGCAACAGCAACGGAGGCGCTGCGATGATGAGCTTGTGACAAATCGGGAGCGGAATCATTTGCTCAGTTGGAGCGACAGTCCTCGATTATTCGCCATGAATGATCTTCTTGAGGTTTGTTGCTGCAGAAAGTGCAAATTAGTAACGATTAGGATTAGTCAAGAGTGGCTGTATTGTGAGGTTGAGGTGGAAAGGATTGTTTATTGATGAAAGACGCGCCAGGATCGGATACAACGCGCATAAATAGATTTTCTTTTGGAAACTTTTGAGCCGATCATTCGCCATGAATGATCTTCTTGAGGTTTGTTGCTGCAGAAAGTGCAAATTATTAACGATTAGGATTAGTCAAGAGTGGCTGCATTGTGAGGTTGAAATGGAAATTGATGAAGGACGCGCCAGGATCGGCTACAACGCGCATAAATATTTTTTCTTTTTGAAATTTTGAGCGGAGTCATTTACGAAAATTTTCTCTCCTTTGATTTCGCTTTTGTGTTTGACTGGTGTCAGAAATATGCGTTTATTGTATCTGGTGATACTAAATCTCGCCATGTTTACAACATTTTTGTTCGCGATATTATCAATCTAAATTGGTCATGGTACTTTGATGTGATGACATCTCTGTTTTGTTAGGGGTTAAAGACTGAGGTTTTCAGGTTATTGCACATTGTAATGTGGTGACTTGTGATTAGGTCAAGGAAATATGAGTTTTTATGTTGCAGAGATAAGGAAACTAAGGAGAATAATTCATGGTTGGATTTTGATGCCGAGCTTTGATTTTGATGCCAAGCTTTGATTGCGAGTGTACAGGATTCCGCAGATTCTGCTTCGGAAGCAGAGAGGCCCAGCACTAATGGCAAAGTGGTGGACCTCGAGGCGGGGCCATCTGGTGGCCCAGATGCAGGCCAAGACATGACTCTCTTCTTCCAGGAGGTTTACTCCTTAGCGCCACGTATGCCCAAACCTGGCGTCATGTCTTTTTTCTTCTTACCACTATTGAGTGCCTCACACGGAGACTTTCTTTTGATCAATTAAGCAACTTTTCTTAGCAGTCGTGAGAACTTGCTATTCTGTACTTGGGACAGCAACTCCATAGAAGACTCGGAAATCTGAATTTCTTTGTAGAAATCTGAATTTCCTTCTAGAAATCATGCGAAGTACACATTTTGTAGCCATCGGTTATCTTCCTTTTGCAGCTTTTGGTAACATTCTGACTGGCGATGAGCTCAAATTTATGCACAAATAGAATGTGGATTCCTTTTCAACCGTTGTTTAGCTAGCTCCTCAAAAGATGTAAACTTCGCAGTCGATGTGATTCATTGGTTTTGGTGGTACAAAGGTTAGCCCTGTCTGCATTATTTTCTCTGGAATATGATCAATCAAATCTTTCGTTCTAAACCACGAAATCTCAGTTCCTTTGGGTTTAACTTGTTCCTTGCGCTTCTCTCGTAATAGTTGTCAGGAGTTTCAGTCCTCAGGTTGTCACTAACTTCGAATTCCAAGTAACGTCGCCACTAATCTTCGCTAATGGTGTACTTTCGCTTGGGGGGCAGGTCAATGACATCAAAAGTTGGATGGCAGAGATTCGGAAGAAGTTTCAGAACTTGCAGGTCTGTTAAATGTATTCTGGACTTGTTCATTTTCAAATTATTATTATGAATGAAAAAACTATGGTTCGTGCTGGGACAGTTCTTGAGAATACACATGGTTTCTAAACTTAATAAGAGTGGTAGCCTGAGTAGTGGAGCCTATTTGCGTCAATTAGCGAGAGCCGAGAGATATGAGGGTTCTGTCTGTTCGCATTTGATTGTTGAATGTGTCTTTGCAGGAGACGAATGAAGTGTCCAAGACAACGACAAGAGCTGCAACCATGAAAAGTTAGTATACATGATCTCTTAACTCCTCTGCCTTGCATGTGCTGTATCATCAGTTTCTGCCTTATTTCCTGGAAAATTTGACAAATTATAGGTGAACATAAGAAACAAGAAATTAATACAATTGGAGGTTTTCCAGTAATCACAGAGGTCATACCAAAGCCCTTGCAGGAATCATCGAGAGTGTTCCTTCTGATGTTTAAATTTCCTTATAACAGTCTAATTTCACTTGAATATGCTTATTTTATATGGTGATGTTCCTAATTAACAGACTCCTCCCAGTTTGCATCATTTGCAGCCCTCAAGGAGAAAATGGAGAAAGACCTGGATGATATCAGCAAGACCGCTCAAGTTTTGAAAGGAAAATTAGAGGCATTGGACAAAGCGGTATCTGAATTTTTGCTCCGACCTGGACAACTTTTCTCAGCTCTCCGCTCGTTACTCGTTTTACTATAAGTTAATGTGTACTGTCCGGAAAATTGTTGTGATCTGCTTATGTGCATCCAATTTAATCATATTCACTTTGGGCCTTACTTGGAACTTTCAGATAGTATTTTCAATGCAGTTAGACCGTTTCAGGAGCCCTTGGAACAGTCTAATTTTACTGAAAAATCTAAACTCTGTTTTCATTTTTACTTCTGTTAGTAATTTAAGCTATTGCAGTACTTACCTTTCTACAACACATCATTTTTAAACGGTGCCTGCTCAAAATGATGTGACTTCGAGACTATTCATTCTGGCTTTCTTCTGACACGGGTTTTCTTTTCTGATAGCTGTTTGGCAGAACATTGCAAATCGTAAAATTAAGGGCTGTCATGAAGGATCTAGTACTGACCGGACACGAATGGCTATCACTTCGTAAGCTTTGCTATGACCATCTTTTACATGAAAATAGTACAAATCTTCGATTGTAGCAAGATGAAAATCTACAACGTGCTCCCAGCCCAGGTGTTTTTAGTTTCTTTTTTTAATTTAACGGGGTAAATCCATAACAGATGACCTATTATGACTGCAATCCAGGACATTGAAGAAGAAGCTGAAGGAGGTCATGGTCGATTTCCAGGTGCGTTGAGAACTCAGTTGCCTAAGTAGTAATTTGCGGTCTTCATTAAGTGCTCTTTCTCATCGTGCTTATCACAAATAACTGCATCTCTGAAATGCTGAAACTTATATACAGAATGTAGAATGAATCGAGTTTTTGATTTCGCTGATTGAGATTGGTTTTAGGGCACTGTTTTTAATGAATTTGTATTTTAAATCGTCAAGAATTTTTAGACAAAATTATAAAGAGAAGAGAACCTTTTTTAAGACTCATGGAGAGGTTTCCCTGTTATCGAAGGGGTTAGTACAGAGACAGCATGGAGAGACCTCTGAATGAAAGTTGTGACTGTAGGGAGATCTTCCCATGAATTGTGAGTGAGTTTTCTTTGTGGTGCTGTCTAGATGTTTTGCAAGCATCTAGTTTTACTAAGAATTCTCTTGTACGCATACAACTGTTGCCTTCAGTACCTGTTGACTGGAAATCAGAAGCAGTGGTGCATGTAGGCCAGCTTGAATACAACTGGAATCCTATGTCTATAATGTTGGCAGTTTTCATGTTAGTAAGTGCATTAGCATTGAAACTGCAAGATCCAGACTTGTTGCACTGAGCGGGCGTTATTGTGAGTTATGTCTTTGAAAGCATGCTCTCATGAACACGGTTGAAGTATAGGCATTGAGAGAAAAGTTCCAAGACGAGTACCGGGAGGTCGTTGAACGACGAGTCTTCACTGGTGAGTCATGTTCCCATGATGTTACTTGTTCAGTAGAAATTTTAACTTTGTGCGTAGAATAACAATGTTGTTCCAAGTGTAATTATTTTATCTCAAACAACAAGCTAAGGACGATCTATTCACAACACGATATGGTTCTTATTTTGGTCTTGTTTTGGTGTTTGTATGAAATATAATCAGTTACGGGGCAGAAAGTGGATGAATCAGTAAGTGTGACAAACCGTTTCCAAATGCATTCTTAATTTTCTTTTAAAATATTTTTCTCAAACTGCATTCAAGTGCAAATGCTGAACTGTTTTTCCTTCTTTGGGAAATAATTTTTTAGCATTTCATTCTAATAACCAAGTCCACTTGCTGTGAATATGTTGATATATTTCAATTTCATGAGGAGACAACCAGATCCATTAAGTTGTCATTTTCCGGTCGTACCCTTCTTTACTTAATGTTTTCGATTGTGGTTGTGATCTACAGGTGATTGAACGCCTAATCGACACAGGAGACAGTGAGCAGATTTTCCAAAAGGCTATACAGGAGCAGGGGCGAGGGCAGGTATAGTTCAGTTCCTTTTAGAATCTTCTTCTCTTGGCAGTTCTAAAGTTCATAACCAGCTGCATCCAACTTAATCCTCAGCAAATGGATCGGCATCATTCCATGGTCCAAGGACGTAGGCAACTTGCAGCATTTACCGAGGGTTATGGCACATAATCCTCAAGCTTGTATCCAACCAAATTGTGCCAATTCTGCAAGACGCTCTAGGCTACCGGTTATACAAAAAAACAACCTTACACCTCCTGGCCTTTGGTTAGTTATCTAGCGCGAATTATGCTCAGCTATTAAACTCATTCTTCAAGCAATTTCTAAACGTCTGTTTTTTGGAAAAAAACTAAGCTCAGGCCTCTCCTCCCAAAGTGCTTACAAGCTCCTATTTCTCGGAGCCAGGAACTCGTAAACTATATTCTCTAGATAACTTTTGAAAGTTGGGAATCTTGAGAAGGTTGTTGGACATACCGTCAAGTCCTTTCTTTAAACCTGGGACTTCCGGATTTACATGTTCGATTGAGCAAAGGCTCACATTGTACTGAGGACATGTGGGTTTTGTTTGTTCTATCAGCAGCAAACGAGAGTGATATGGTTGTCTCAAAATTTGGACTTCGCATGATGGTGCAGATATTGGACACAATAGCTGAGATCCAAGAGCGGCATGATGCAGTCAGGGAGATTGAGAAGAAGCTTTTGGAACTTCATCAGGTTCAATTTGTTCTTTGGGTTGTAAGTGTGCCAATTTCATGGTTGGTAACCCTGTTCAACTAGCGCATGTTCATTTTGTCCCCATTTTAGATGAGCTTTCAAGCTTGATTTCTGTCGTATTTCAGAAAACGGGGGCAAGAAGCATTTTCCTGCAGGTGACTTTCATCTATGCGAACCTCCTTGCGAAATGATAAAATTAACTTAAACCTGTTTCATTGGCAGATTTTTCTTGACATGGCAGTGCTTGTCGAAGCTCAAGGCGAGCTGCTTGACAACATTGAAACTCAGGTGGGTCCCTTCACTTTATTGAGCTGGACTCTGATCATTTAACGTAAACTGTACGACAGATTTCCCGTCACTTTGAAGCATTTATCCGTACATAAAAAAATTATCTATTTTGAAGAGAACGGTTGAAAGTAGGATGGTAGTCCAGGATTGAAGACAACACGATTTTTGGACACGTCTGCAGTATTTTGTGAACTGGAAAACTTAAAAACTTCAGCCACTTCTTTTTTTCATCTACGTTTGTTGTTTGACTTGTACACTAAATCTGAAAAGATAGACACAATAGCAGGAAAAGTCCCTAACATTTTTGGTATCCTTTTCCTCATTACGCAGACAACATTTACGATGTCAAACCTTGACCATTTTCCCGTCTCCACAATGATGTACATATTCCTCTCAATTCTTTAGTTTCTTCAATTTAGTGTGGATGCAACATAAGGCGTATAAAACCGTTCTTGTACCTTATAACATTTGAAGTCGATTTTCATTACTAAGCTTGTGGAAGTGCAGCGCTAATCCTCTAGCTCAAGTGTCAGAAAACGATCAACTTAGTGACTGTAAAATAAGGTAGAGGATGCTTTTGCGTCATTTCAAGCATTTTAACATATGGAGGAGTGAGATTTTTGGGAGATCATTATAGAGCTGTGAAGAGACCTCTTTGATTACAAGCCCCAGATCCCATCCCAACTAACGTTGGCGTGTATAATGGAAAGAGATTGTTACGACGTAGCTCTCGAGTTGAGGTTTTATATTTGCTAGACTCAATTGTTGGAACAAAATACTACTTTCTATATGCCAAAACTTCTAAAAAGTGAGGCCTTGTGGGCATTTTGAAGTCAACAATGAGATGGGAGTTGGGATATAGTTTGAACCAGTGTCCATAAACGTGGCTAAACTTATCAAACTTACATGAAGGACGTCTAAAAGCTACAAAGCATGTTTACACCAGCGTTAAATCAGAATTTTGTAGCTTGTTTAGCATGGATTCTCACAGCTGAATCCAAATGGAGAAAAATGTCCCTGACCCTGTGAGCTGCAAGTGCAGGTAGGCAAAGCGGTGGAGCACATAGCGGCAGGAACAACAGCGCTGCAGAAGGCAAAGACCTTGCAACGAAGCACGCGCAAGTGCATGTGCATTGCCATTGTCATATTGCTTGTCACAGCTGCCATTGTCGTAGTTGCTGTGGTCCAACCTTGGAAAAACGCTAGATAGAAACCACCCTCCCCTTTGTGTGACGCCACTCCCTGTTGTTTTGGGAGCTTTCTTTCTCATGCGACATATTCAATCGCCTGCGCCAAACCAAGGTTTTCCAGTACGACTTGAGTTCTGGAAGGTTCATACAGTACTTCTTCAGAAAGCTCGTCAAGACTGAAGCATGAGTTTTCGATCTCTGACATGTTTGAAGGCCGGAGCACCTGTGATTGCCCAAATAATCGATACGTTTGATCCGAAGGATGTAAGATTCCTAAACATCTGTTCAAGTTTTGGATTTAAACATTTACCGATGCGTCTTTTGAATCTTTACAATTATTGCTCACTTGTTTGTTCAAATAACAAAATCCAAGGTTGGTGCGTTGGACATCTCTTTCCATTTGCTAACAAAACGGAACTGTGCTCAGCGCTAGAAGAAGCAAAGCTGGGTGTCTCTACTTAAAGTTTAGGCTCGTGTTTCAATTAATGTGAAGAGGGCCTTCAGAAAACTCGGAATGGGGTGTTTTGTTTTTGTGAGTTGTTGCGCTTACACGTAGTTGTTAATAAAGATTGCATTGCTTGAAATGGTCAACATCTTGAACTCTGTTGTGGTTTTGGAGTACGTGACCGTAGGATCTACTGCCTGGGTCGATTTGCAAAGCAGATCTAAGAAAATCAGCTCCATCAGACTGATATAGGCATCAAACTAGTAGTTTATAATCCATTCCACTGGTAGATCTGAAGTTTACAGCGTTTGAAGTTACAAAATTCTGCAAACTTCTTTGATGGGGGCTGGCGAAGTGTGCTAATGCATTTGTAACTAAAAATCCTTTCATTGAAGTTGAAGTAAACGTTCTATGAAAAAGTAGATCTTGTGTAAGATTTGGAGTTGAAAGCTAAGATCCTATCATTCAAGAGTAGATACTTTAAATGCTCACCACTGTTTCGTTATCTAAATCAGAGTCCTCGTAGTCATGGAATTAACGCAACTAACCTCCTATACAATCCCTTAGATCTCGGATTTTCAGTGCATCCAACCCAAGCTTGGAATGACTCAACTTTGATGTCATTGGAACGAGAGAGAAATATCCTGCGAAAACAGACAAAGACTCCCTCTGAGTAGGTACAGCTGAAAATCCAAATACTTCATTTGACGTCGTTTAATGCTTTGTAACTCTGTGACGCAAACAAGTGAGGAATAGGCCTCTCAAGCTCTTAAGTGCAAAAAAAAAAAAACTTCCTCCCTCCATCCCAATTAGACACGTCACAACAGGAGACCTTGTAAAAATAGTCTTATTGAACTGCGTTTATGAAGGTGAAAATAATGTCACTATACGTGGGTCGATGCTTGCGTGTCTCTTGTATACCCCCTCCCCGTCCCCCCCTCCATTGTAGGGCACACACTGACAAAATGTTGATGCTACTGAAACACCAGACCAAGTCCAGAAAGCAGACGAGGTCTACAGTGTAGTATGAAACAGGCTGCCATGTAACTAATGGCAATGCCACCATGCCCTGAAATGGATCATCCTCCACGGCAGTCTGGCCGCCTTGTCTGAGTCTAATCTCAAAAAAACTTACCACTACATGAACCTACATACTAAAACATGAACTCTTGCCCACCGCAAATACATGAAAACAATGCAATCTAACGTTTAACCTGCAAAATTACTGCAGAAAATCCATGAAGTCGTTGTACAGGAAGCCCTTCCTGGCCTGGCCAAGTCGGCTCAATTCGCCGAAGCCCCAGCTGGCAACGTTTTCGTGACACGTGTTGTGCCATTGGTTGACATCTCCAGCCGTGAGTATGGCACCAACTCAAACGGATCTTCCTCAAAAACGGCACCAGTCTCGGCCGTTATTCGTGCCAGGTCCTTCGTGGTGACGCAATCGTACTGAAGCAAGTGCTCCACAACAGCACGGAGGGTGTGCTGATTCCTGCGCAGCATTTTGCCACACCTGTCGGTGGCTATGTGATACAGCTTTTGAATCTTCTTCGCCAGCTCCATCTCGTGTTCGTCGCCCATGGCCAGCGAGGTTTCGGAGTCGTGCTTGGCGTAGACCAGCGGGCTGTCGTCTGGACCCCACCCGTACTGCATCACCATGGTAGCTGCGATCTCCTCTGCACTCTCCAACTCTCCCATGGACAAGTTGTTGTTCTCCCCAAAGGGGAGTAGCAGCCGTCCAGCAATGTATGGGCCAAACGACAACACCAGGCTTTTCTCATAGTAAGACCGTGTCATGGTGCCTGTTTCTTGGTACCCGGGTTCCAGCTTTTTCGTCAGTTTGGTGAAGGCGATCCCCTCCCAAGAGGTTGGGTCAAGCCATGCCTGGTCCAGTGTGTCAAAACTGGGAAGAAGGTATGTGGTCAAAGCTCGACCAGCTGCCCAGACTGCATGTGGGAACTTGTACTCTCGTGTCCAGAGAACAGGCGGGTTCTCCAGTTCGATTCCGGGTCTCGTCTCGTTAAACACGTCCATGGTTTCCACGGCAGTTTCGAGGTCTTCCTTGGACAACCGGAGGCCGAGCCAGTTGATGAGATCGTCGTTCCACTTCACCACCAGCTTCGTCTTTCTGAACCACATCGGCATGACCTGGTTGAACGTTGCCAGCCAGCCTGCCACGCTGGAGATTTCGTCATCGTCCACAGTCTTGAACCCCACAGCGTTTGCCTCTAAAGCTCGAGGCACGCACTTCAGCTGGGCAGGTGTAAGCCCTGCGGTTTTGTCCGCTACCTCGGCCCAGTCTACGAATCCCACATGCTTTGGATCCATGGTGTCAATCGCCACCTTGCGCAGAATCTGCTCCCGTTCATTTCCATTCGGCATGGGGAGCTCGATGGTCCGGTCCATGCGACCTGGCCTTCGCAAAGCTTCATCAATGGCATACGGCCGACTGGTGGTCGCAATGAGGACCACTCCCTCTTGCGTTTCGAAACCATCCAGTTCAACGAGGAGTTGGTTGATGAGTGACTCGTGATCCTGCTTCCGAGTGTCCGAGGTTGCTCCCCGAACTCCTGCGAAATGATCAAAGTCATCCATGAAGATGATCAGCGGAGACAGCTCCCGAGCGGTTTTGAAAAGCTCTCGCACGTTGGACGCTCCTTGCCCCACCCAAGCCCCGCCTTCAAGCTCTGCGCCTTGGAGCTCCACCATAGGGACCCTGGCTTCAGCTGCAATGGCAAACGCTAGAGTCGTTTTTCCAGTTCCTGGTCCACCGACGATGAGCACCCCCCTGGGCGGCCGAGCTCCCATGTCTATGAATACTCTCGGGTTGCGTAAAAAGCTGATGACTTCATTGATCTCCTCTTTCACCGCATCAATACCTGCAAAGTCCTGAAGCTTCACCTGAGGATGCTTCACTCTCTTCATCTTGTCAAACACGTTTTTGATCGGATCCAACTCGTCTTTCTTGTTCTCACGGTTGATCTCCTTCTCCAGCTGCTCTTGTTTCTTCTCTTTCCATTGTGCTTCGTTCATGTCGAG
Source organism: Ulota crispa (assembly GCA_963920765.1). Lineage (NCBI taxonomy): Eukaryota > Viridiplantae > Streptophyta > Bryopsida > Orthotrichales > Orthotrichaceae > Ulota > Ulota crispa. The sequence continues at coordinate 29,301,227 of OY987242.1, forward strand.
CTGCCGAGGCGAAATGGGCGCCAACAAAAGTCCCCCAACAACCGTCACGAAGAAATAGAGCGGGATGCCTACGACGTACGTCCGAACTGGGAGTGAAATCCACCATGCTGGAGAACCAGTCCCTTCACCGTAACGTCCGTCCGTCTTTCTTTGCGCTTCCTGTTGCCAGATCATGATTTCAGTAGGCTCCGCTGCTTCAGCCCCTTCTGGCAAGTCGAACCCGAGGGCAACACGCGCCCGCAATGGTACCACTGTCTGAATAACTGGAAAGCCAAATCGAACCATGATCTCCTCAAACGTTTCAGCTAATGTCTGGATATAATAGGGCCTGACTGTGATCAGCAGCGGTGAGTTCCATATGTCCTCCAGCACCCACCAGACAACCTTGAAGGGCAGCAGAAAGAGATCCCACACGGGCCACTCTTTTAGTGGTATCCACATGAACTCAGTCGTCGTGGGAATTCCATCCACGGTCATCTTTATATACAACGAATCAAAGCCCCCTGCTGCTTCAAGCTCTGCATTCATAGTTGGGATGTCCACAAGGTATTCACGATCGTCGCCCTTTATTGTGACATAAAAGACCCGCCGATCATGACGTATACGAGCCTTGGCAACCAGTTTGTTCGTGACGGCATAAGATGCAGCCATTGGAGACATTTCCCAGCGCTTGTCCTGTTTATTGAACCAGGTCTCGGCCATAACCCTGTCCCTTGACACCAGAATCGCTGCTTGCTTCTCCTCGACATACTCCCGGGCTTCCTCGGGATGCTCTTGTAAATACTGCTTGAATTCTTCCTTGCTCTTGTCCCGCCACGCCCTCCACCCCATGGCCCACTCCAAATCGGGTGCCACCGCTGGTCTCTCTTCTTCTGGCGTTTCAGAAGGCTTCGCATCAAGTTCCATTGCTGCAAGATCGACAGGAGGTCTCACATGGCTGATGTCTGCATCTTCGTCTACCCCCAACCGATCTCTGACTAAGCTTTCGTACTGCGCTCTCAACTCGAATGCTCTGTCCTGTTCCTTCCGAATTTTGTCAAACAGCGCTTGTGTCTCAGGATGAAGTTGAAACTCAGCAATCTCCCTATCGTCGACCACACCAACGGCAAGGGGTAGCAGTGCTTGCTCTCTGTTTGTCACACCTGCCACTTCCAAGTCTTTGGCAACTCTGGAAACTGCTTCAGATGATGCTCCATCTTCGTTGGACTCTCCTTGAAACCATCGCTGATAAACACTTTCAAATTCGCCCTTACCCTGGTCTTCAACCTTAGGGAGGTCGTCAAAAACTGACCTTTCAACCCATAACTGTTTCTCCATCATCTCCGTCTCCAAATCTGCCACCTTTTGCCACAGCGCACCAGACCGCATCTCGGCATCTGTGACCGACAACTCTAGAGCTTCTCGTTGCTCCATGTTGGAATCGTCGAACTCATCGTCTAACTTCTGTAGTTCTGCTTTTGCAGACAAATACTCCTGTTCCATCCTGTCTGCGCTGTTCGCGGTAACGTCCCGCTCTCTCCTCAGCTCCTCGATCGTAGAATTCAGCTCAGAAATCTTCTGCCCCTGCAGCTGCCGGCCACCCGTGTAAGTCCCACGCACTGCCTCTTCCAGCTTCGCAAGAAAAATGGACTTCTGCGTGGGATCTCGTGCAGCTTGTTCTCCCAGAGCTTCCAGCTCTCGGAGCTTCTGATCAATCCCAAGGGTGGACCGAAATTGCCTTTCTCTTTCAAGCTTCATCAGCTCCTCCTGCTTCCGCAACTGCTCAATTTCAGCCTCACTAAAGTCGTCATCGGTACTCTCCTCTTCCAGTTCGGTTGTGGCCTCTTCTGCAACAGCAGGAGCTGCAATGGCGACTCCTCCTCCTCTTGGCACAAGCCCTACTGCTGCAATGACCACCCCCAATGCCAATGCCTTGCCCATATCTCGAGCGAATTGAGCAATGGTTGCTGCAAACGCGGCATGGATGCTGTGGCTCCATAAATCTTCATTGTCACTTACCTGAATTCTATTCTCATTATTACAACACCTAGTCTCTCGTGCAACGTGCGCTGCAGAATCGTAACCTCTGGACAGAGAACGATTAGAAAGGGAGGACCTCAGTGAAGTCAAAGGAGATGATGATGACTGATGCACCAGCGGCGCAATGGCCGATTTCTTCAAGCGTGGCAGCCAGGCCGTCACGCCATGGCCGCGGACGCTACTCTCGACTCGCTTGGAGTATGTTACCCCGGCTGCCACCCCCCTGCTGCAGGAGCTCATCACCAGGATTGCCGCCATGATCTCTCACAGCATTCGGTCTTCCCTTACCCCCTCCCTGTCCCCATGGCCACATCCCGATCAGCAACCCCGCAGTAACAAATCCTCATCCCTCGTTGCTCACAACCTAAGCTTTCTCACCGGCAATCAAATCCTCATACTATTGACTTTGAATGAGGTCACAGCTACGTGATGTCAAGTCACAGCTCTCTGCTCAAAGAAAAAATAAAACAACACTCGTACAGAAAAAAAAGGGAAAAAAAAGGGAGAGCCCTCGAAAACACAATTAAATTACGCAAAATTGCCGTGAAAAACTCACAATCCTGATGCACACACCGCACAAATCCAACACATGACCTAAATTCTTTTGTTCACAGTCCAACTCTCGTCATATTTTCAGCGTTTCAAACTCGACTGAAGAGGCACATCAATGAGGCTCAAAATCATATCCAAACCGTCGCTCAAATCTCAGCTATGTACTCAAGGAAATCCACCAACAAATATATACCCTGAAGAAACCACAAGTGAGCAAAACAACACTAGCCTCAGAGCGGCGTGATGATCAACTCTTCAATCCTGATGCACATCGCAGAGAGACTCAAGGTCAATTGCATGTTCCACATTCCTGACCGTCAGCAGAAGCTCGAACTACCGTAATACCACATCACTCCACCTCCAAAAATCTTCGCAAACGATCAAACGCTACAATCGTCTCTCGAATTACTTCTCAAAACCCGAAAATCGCAGCTAAAAGCCTGATATGCACACAATTCGCCAAATAGCACGGGAGTTTTCACGGAGCCAGCTCGTTCTCTCCACCGCATGACCATAAACACACCGCCATTGCCTTCCTCCCGGCCGGCGAGTATTTCGTCACCAAATCAGCAATGGCGACATCACAACACGCAATCAAACAACACGCACTTGCTGTCTGGCATTCACTCGAATTTCAAGTCCAGCGATGACTACGTACCAGCTCGCTAGCTTCTTCTTCCCCCTCCTCGAGCTCCCTCTCCGTTACGACCTCCACCACGATGCAATCGACCCCACCAATCCTCCCAGACGGAGCTCGGACGATACTAGTCTGGCCCAGTATTGTGCAAATGCTAAAACCCTAAAACCCCTAACCGGTTCCAGTTGGAAAGGTTCGCCTGCATTGAGACTTCGCGTGCCAATGAGCGGCCTCAGATGAGGATAGGGAGACCTCGCTCGGGACGCCGATAAAGACCTGGCTGCTCAAGACGCGAAGCTCTTGAAGCTCATGCCCCCATTGGATGTGGCAATAAGGTAGGAATACCATAAACCGTTAAATAAGCATTTTAGCCTGTAAGAAATTGAGCTCAAGTGTAAAAACAAGGATTTGGAAGAATGAAAAAAAAAAAAAATCAACAATGAATTTTTTATGCAATATAAATGTGGATTCTTCATTTGGACCCATTCTTGTTTCATACATTCACCTAAAAGAGCTATCTTTAGAACTTTGTTCCAAAATAAGTGTGAACCAATCAAATTCAAAAAAATTGTGTTTTTCCAAAATCTTTCAAAAAAAATTTAGAGTCAGCTATTGTTGGTTTTTAAACAATCTTCTATGCTATTAGAGGAGGGGTAGCGGTTTAGGGTATTCCTACCTTAAAAGTAGTTGCACCTTCTCCAAAACTAAAATTTCTATGAAGAATGAGAAGTTTAGGAGTGAGGAGCAAGCGTTTCTCCATGAAGAAGGTGTGATTCCTCTTTTGTGGGTGGTCAAAAATGGAGAATGGTGAAAGTGCGAGGAGCTACCGTAAAAGCAAGAGGAGCAAATTTTTAAAATAGAAAAACAATTGCTAAAAATGAAAAAGCAACAATAGACAAAGACCAACTAGGGTGAACACAAGATAAGTGTGGGTAAAATCTTCACATGTGAAAATATCTTCACCACATTTTTCTCCTCTAGAGGTGAAGAGAAAATTTTCTTAATCTTCAAAGAATGGGGTCTCTAAAAATTGGGGAGAGGTTGTCACAACCCCATATTTTGAAGATTGAGAATGGAGTGAAGGTGTGACTACCCCAATAGGGGTAGTCACATGAAACTTCTATGGAGAATGAGAAGTTGTGGAGTAGAAATAAGAGCCAGTGGGAGTTTTTTTCCATGAAAAAGGTGTCACTCTTCTTTTGTGGGTGGTAGGAAATGGAGAATGAATTTACCTAAAAGACGGTGATGCATTACAAAAGCAAGTTGCATTCATACACTCAATTGAAGTTTCCAAATACAAGGAGGATGAAAGCAAGAAGAGCAAGATGAAAAAGAGATACACATTGGTAAATACTTCACATGCAAAAAACTTCTCATGCCGGGAAAAATTGTCCAAATTGACTTAATGTGTCCAAAATGACAAAAAATCCGTAGTGACAAAAAATTGTTCAAATCAACAAGCCCAAATGATAATAAATATCCAAATTGAAATTTTTCTCTTATAGTGGCCCGTTCTTCTCCTCTAGAGGTGAAGAAAAAAACTTCTCAATTTTCAAGAAATGAGGTCTTGGCAAATCAAGGAGTAAGTGCCACGTCCCTATTTTGTGAAGATTGAGAATAAGATGAAGAAGGAGTAACTACTTCTAATGTTGGAAAAAAGATGCAAGCCTCTGGGCCAACATCCAAGAGAAATTACACAAAGCTCTTGTATTGAGGTTGGTTAAAATAAAAAACAGATATTGACAATGAGTAAATATAAATTATAAGATTCCATCTACATTGGCAAAAAGTAGGTGGATATAAGCAAGGTTAGGCTACCTCAAACTTTGGCCTTCAAAGATTTTTCTCAAACTTCACAAATTTATAATTTGAAATTTATTGAACATGTGACTAAATTTATAATGATTACTTATAGAAATATACACATTTTTTTAGAGGCAATGATTTTCAAAAAAAGATGACAGACATGAAAACTTGTGTGTCTAAAAAGGAACTTCAAGATACCATCACCATGAGATATTTAACTAATCCAAACTCATTTGGTATGCCAAAAGAACCTTTGATTATCAATTTTTTTACTTGCTAAGAAAAGAAGTGTACAAAACCTAGGTATTTTAGGTCTAATTGACAAAAACTAATTAATTCTTGATTTGCTCTACACTAGAATTCAAATTCTCCTACATATCATGGCTATAAGGATCTAGTCTTGCAAATCCACATTTTGTCCAAATCATTTTTAAGGAAAGCTTCCTTTACATACAAGCTAAACATCTATACAATCAAAAACTTTGAAACAAAATGAACATCTTCACAAACATGAAAAAATAGAGCATCACAAATGCTATTGATTAGTAAACTAAACTAAGTGATATCATATCTATACTACTAAAGGGGAGGCACTCACTCCAAGCCCTTTTCTAGAACCTTTTAGAACTTTTAAACTATGGAAGGTCAACAATCCTTGGGAAACCTCACATCAAGGTTGTTGAGCTTCTCTTATTCAAATCCTTGAGCTTCCTTCATACAAATCCTTGAGTTTCCTTCATACAAGCCCTTGAGCTTCCTTCATAAAAATTGATTTATCTTTTTCTCAAGAGGAGAAGAAACACCAAAAACTATCTATCTATACTACTAAGTGGGAGGATTTCCTTGAGTGTGCCCTTTTCTAGAACCTTGTAGATTTTTTTTTTTTGTAAGTTGAAGCAATAAAGGACGCACAAGCTATAGAACACCAATTGTCCTCCAATCATATCATTTTCCAAAATGTTCTAAATTTTTTTGGTGGAAGTTGAAACAATAAGCCGTGCTCCAAATATAAAACATCAAACGCCTTCCAACCATCTACTAGAAATTTAATCAAATGCCAAACACCTCCTAGCAAAGTATTAAAGAGTAGCATTGTGATGAAGCCATGCCATTGGTATTTTTGGTCTCACCAAAATGATGGTGTATGAGGGTTAGATTCTAAACTAATTATGAGATTGATTTTTGTACAATACATCTAAATTAAATTCTAGACCAATTGAATTGAGATATTAGTTATTTGTAAAATTGAATGTTACATTACCCATACATGTCCAACTCACACAAAACGTGTGCCTTTAAACTAGTAATAAACTAAGCTCCAAACTTGAAAATTAAGCAATGATGTCATAAACTTCTAAGTTAGAATTCACATCATGAAATTTTGAACACAACCTTGCAACAAAAGCTGATTGTCTTCGGGATAATTGGTAACCACCATCCAACACTAATGTTATTGTTTTCTCTAGAAAAATTAGACCGAGGGTCTTTCAAGAACAATTTGAGAACATTGAAAACTTACCGCATACAATATGGATGGATTTTACATTTGGTTTGTTTTGTGGCATAATCTTTTGTGAAAAAAGTGCTAATTGTCAAAGTTCAAGCCATGTTGAGTTGTGGATGAACATTTATGCAACTAGACTTGAAGGCTTTAATGTAGAAGGTACAATTGTGGAGCCTTATAAATAGGGCTCCCCAAAAGACCATGAAAAAGCATTCAATTTTTTTTGAAAGGAAATGATGCAATTGCAAATCGTCAAAGGGTTTTTCTTTTCATGTATTGAATTGAATTTTTTAGCACATTGTCAACACATCTTCATGCAGTACTATATAGAAAAAATCTCTCAGAAAATGTACCACTCCTTTTCAAAACTAGATATTTCTTGTATGATCATGTACTATTTGCATTGCTAGTTATCTATGACCACCTTTGTTCTTAAATCTGAGTTGAGGTTTCTTTTTTAGTGTTGCTCTTTTTTACAAAGGTTTTGCAACTGATTAACCCCTAAAGGACCAATTGTCCCCTCGGAGGACAGTTGGGATTTTGGGCATGTAAGGTAGCAGCATCCATAAGTGTTGCGTCCCCATGCCCATCACCTGACAGTGGCAGGGCTAATTAATAAAAAATCAAATGGTTGTGGGTGACTGAGTGATGGTTATGGATGATGAAGTGATGGTTGTGGGTGACTAGCACGAGGTTTTGAGTACCCATCTCACTATTTAAGAACCAACAAGCCTTGTTTTAGCATCTCTTACACATGGTTCCTACAATTTCAGTGCTTTTGGACTTTGAAAAATCTTTGTGAACAAATGCTTGCAGGTGGAACCTTGAAATTGATGCCAATATTTTTGGTTTCCATTTCCTAAATTACAATATTTTTTTCAAAGTTAGTCAATTGTTTTACCTACTCCAAAACCCTTATTTCCATGCTTATGGGTGCGCCTACCTTACTTACAACTAAACTATTTTGTATGATTTTTTGAAACTTTTTGGAAGATGAGGAATTCAAAGACCTATGTGGGCATCTAATATTTTCTTCATTCCGACATTTATTGAAGAAGTTGTGCATGAATTTTTGAAAAACAGGGGAGATTGGACAGCCAAAAACATTTCTAAAAATAACATTTTTTCAAAATAAAAATCTGGTATTGGTTCTTTAGATTTATACATATGTAGGGAGCTTTGAATCATTCAATTTCAATTTATGAGTGAAAAGTTTTAGTTTATAGGCAGGTACAAAACTTCCATACCTCCATTCCTTTTGCCTTTGGTGCTTTATTCTTTTGTGCTCTTTGTGAATTAGTTTTGACTTCTTTTCCCTTTTGTAGTAGACTAAGATTCCTTGATTTTTATCATTTGGATCAAAGTAATTCACATTTCTCAATTTTACATAAATCCTTCAATTTTGCCTAGTGTATATGCAAATTTGATGGCCTTACGGCATTGCAGGATGTTACAAAGTATGATTCACACCTCCAATTCATTTGAAAATTCTCCCACACTTACCTAACTTGGTCTTCTACTTGGGAAAAATAAACCTCAAACTTGCATAGAGCAATTTTTTTGATTTAGAGGCAACCAAAGGCTTCTGAAATTTTTGGGCAGCAGGGAAAAAAACTTTTTTTTCATTTCAAAAGTCAATATCTCACTCTTCTACATCTAGAAAGAGCTGATTTTTTTTCCACAAGTACCTCCCATAGTCTAGGGCAAAATGTTATGGTTGGATTTCCAAAAATAATTGATTTTCCTACCTTTGTACTCATTCCTCAAAAAGTGGCAATTTTCAGTAACTTTCACTGAAAAAAGGGCTTGGTCCTTTAGGGGTTAATCAAGAAAAAAATGTAGCATAAAAAAATAAAATTTGTATATTTTGGATGATTTAGTTATTGGATTATAAGGTTAACCCCTAAAGGATCGAGTCCCTTTTTCTACAAAAGTTATTGAAAATTGCCACTTCTAAAGCAATGAATAGAAAGGTAGATTTTTTTTTGTTTTGAAAATCCAAGTATAGGATCTTGCTCCAAATTATGGGAGGTAGTGGGAAAAAAACAAGCTCATTCTAGAAGTAGAGGAGTGAGATATTGAGATTTGAATTAAGTGAAAAAAAAGTTTTTGTCCTTGCTGCACAAAAATTTCAGAAGCCTTTGACTGCTCTTTTATAAAAAAAAATGCTCTACCCTAAGTTGAGGTTTATTTTTTCTATGTAGAAGACTAAGTAAGGTAAGTGTGGGGGAATTTTCAAATGAATTGGAGGTGTGAATCATACTTTGTAAAATCTTGCAATGCCATAAGGCCCTGAAATTTGCATTTACACTAGGCAAAATTGGAAGATTTATGTAAAATTTAGAAATCTGAATTACTTTGATCCAAATGGTGAAAATCAAGGAATCTTAGTCTACTACAACTTGGAAAAAAAAGTCAAAATACAAATACAAAAAGAGCTCAAAAAAGTAAAGCATCAAATTTTACAAGAGAAAGGAATGGAGGTTTGGGAGTCCCATACCTATCCGCAAACTAAAATTTCTCACTCATCAATCAAGATTGAATGATTCAAAGCTTTCCACATATACATAAATCTAAAGAACCAATTTCAGATTTTTATTTTTTTTAAATGCCATTTAAAAAAAAGGGGGTTGCCTGGCTGGATTGCTTGCCCTCCCTTGTTTTTCAGAAATTCATGCATAACTTCTTCAATTAATGTTGTAATGAAGAAAAAATTAAATGCCCAAGTAAGCCTTGGAATTCTTACCTTCAATAAAAGTTTCAAAAAATCATACAAAGTAGTTTAGCTATAGGTACATGCCCAAAATCCATTTGTCCTTGAGGGGACAGTTGGGCCTTGAGAGGTTAACTCTTTAAGGACCACACACATTTTCATGAAACCCACTAAAAACAAGGGCATTAAGCTTAAATGTGTTGTTCAATCAAATATGAACCCAATTTGAATCATCCAACCATACAAATGCAAAGGACACCTTGTTAGTTCTGATGTATCAAAGTTTCAACTAAATCTACCGTTGGAGGTGAAATATTATAATGATTGAGTGAGTCATACATGGAAAACCTCTAGTTTTTCATGCTAATGTGGTATTGAATGTCAATGCTTCATGCAAGCTTTGTTTGAGAAGAGCCTTATATTTCTAGAGAGTTGGATTTCTCACCTTTCCAATAAGACTGGTTTCACACAAAATAAACAAAAATAGCAATCACAAGGTGTAACTAAGTGAACAAAAAGGGTCAAAAATCCTACTTTCTTTGCTACCCTAATAAGGTTCTACAAGAAATTTGATAAATGCTATGGAAAATCCAATTGGTGAAAACAATCAAGAATTGACCTTAAACATAGAATGGCAAAATTTTAAAAATGAAATGACTGCACCATTTTGATAGATCTTCAAATACTACAATTATATTGCTACTATATTGAGAAACAATGCAAGCGTATTTCTAAAGCAATTTGAAAAAAATTAAGATTGCAAAATTGAAATGTGCCATTCTTCTTAAATGTTTAATGTATTGAGTTGTTGCTTTGAACCATCTTTGACCAAATATGGATACGTATTTTGAGGCCATGTTGTATAACATCATTATTTGTCAACTCACATACCCAATTCCATTATTGTTTTTTCAAGTGGATGCAAAATTCTTGTGATCACAAGCGTTCTCCAAGACCAATTTCCAAATTGTTGAGCAATTTTACTCCATAAACCAAAAACCACTCCATGCGACCAAAACATGGTCCTTAAAGGGTTAAGATTTGCTTTTGGTTCCTTACATAGGTTAGACTATTTACAACAATGGCATCCAAAACCATGAGCAAACGGAAGCATGTGTCTGCAGTATAATTCTAATATTTTGTATTATGCTGACCAAATTCAATGTGTTTTTCTTCAGATTTCCATTACTGTATAATGATAATAATAATAGTATAGTTATTAAATTCAAGTTTTGAATTGGTGAGGCACAAGAGCATAGGTAACTTACGTTGCACCTCATTTAAAAATTTGTGAGACAAACTTATTCAGCTTTTCATGGCAGAGGACATTATTGCCACAAAGCTGTTGAATCTATTGGTCATTTTGGTGTACATTATTGAGAGTCAGAACCCAACTTCCCTCCCCCCCCTATTCATGCAGGAGTTGGCATTTCACTCACTCATGTCACCACTCATGTCAAGAAATCCTCGTGCCTCTCCATCTAGGCAATGAACTACAGTCCCGCATAACATTGTTAAACCCAGCCTCACTCCTCCCCCAGCCGTGGAGGGATATTCCCCCGGATACCTGGGGAGAGTTTAGTTATATATCCTCCCATCTGCTCGGTTCAGTCTACAGGGATGTAATGGCATTTGCTAGGGAGCAAAAGGGGACCCCAGCCAAGGTTAACAATGTTATGTAACAAGCCAACTTCCCAAAATCAATCTCATGGTGGTAAATTTCTAAACTCTTGCATTTTTTGGCATGTGAAAAAGTTGAGCTTATTTACCCTTAATCCACAAACTCGCTATTAAAATCATGAGAAAATGTCAAAAATACCCCTCAATTCTTTCAAATATCAAATAATCCCCTCAAAGATTTGAAATATAAAAAATATCCTTGTCTTTGTGTAGCAATATCAAATATACCCTTAGTTTTTGGAAAAATAACAAAAATGCCCTTCAATTATTTTGAAACACCAAATATACCCCTCTATTATTTGAAACTTAAAAACTACCTCTAGTTTTGTGTAAGGATAGCAATTAGTCTATACCCTTCATTGTCTTTGAGAGTATCATAACTATCCCTAGTTTTTTTTGTACCTCTTTATTGCAACTAATTTGTAAATATTGGAATGACAACAAAAGTTACTATGTAGTCAAGGCAATGGCTTTGGACACAATAGACTTACATGCAAATACCCTATATAGAGCTTGGAGCTATTTTAACCATGTACGTTAGATGTATCAACATTTCAATATGCCTCATTTAACAAAACAAAGGTTATCCAAAGTCTTTAAGTAGTAACCAAGAAAAGAATTGGTTGCAAAAACATTGGGAAGAACTTGCAAAACAAGGAGATACATTTAGAAAACCTCAATACATGTCTAATTCAAACAAATTGCAAATCTTTGGGAAAAAAAAGTAAAATAGTAGGGAAACTCCAATTTTGAAAAACATGAAAAAGTTCATGATGATTATTTCACACTAATTTAAATGTGTCATTTACATAATAACACTAGTATACATACACATGCTTTGTCCAAGTCAAACGTGCATGGATAATGCAATATACGACTTTACAAAAAATCAATATCTCACAATTGGTCTTGAATCTAACCTTAATGCATTATCTAGAATCTAACCTTAAGGCACTATCATTTTGGTCCTCTTTTGAAACCAAAAATAGTAATTGCCTTCATCACAATGCTATTTTGTAATATTTTGTTGGAGGCATTAGATGTTTCATTGGTTCTCCAACACATGACTAAAGAGTGTTTGAAGATCTATATTTGAGGTATCCTTCATTGTTTCAACTTCCACCAAAAAATTACAAAGATTTTGAAAAGGACATGATTGAAGGACGCTTGGTGTTTTATATTTAGGGTGTTTTTATTGCTTCAACTTCCACCAAAAAAATTCTAAAAATTTCTGAAAAGGACACATAGTCAATGAGGGAAACCCTCGCACGTAACAACATAGATAATTATAATAAATTATTGTAACCACTATAGTTATCAATTTCTCTCGCAATTTCTCACAATTTCTTATAATTTTGCCTTACCTTATTTTATTTAAATTTTTTTTTGGATGAACCTGCTATTAGGATACGGATAAACACGAAAATCAAATTTGGAATTAATCCCTGCTCATGAATCACGATCTTCTCAATGCAAACACACCGGTACTAAAATCTGTGATTTCAAAATTAGTGAACCGAACTAACTAAGTTAACGGCAATTGTGATGGAACTGATGGAAGTGTGCGAGGAAGACAGGAAGTCCGGCAAGGACGGCAGGCAGACAGGGCAGGGCAGTCATGATATTAACAGCAGGGCGAGGGAGGGTACGTTATGATGCAGCCCGAAATTTGAAAAGCTTTCTTGTCAGGCAGGCTATGGATGCAAGGCCAGCTTAGTGCACTCTACTCTCATATGCCACGGCTCCTCTCTCTCTTCCTCTTGGCGAGTTTGCTTCCGGGCTTGAGCAGGCGCAGCAGGTCCTCCATCGCCGTCGCCATCTTGACACTTTTCTTGCTTCTCTCCAGGTACACTATAACCTACTGCACTTTGGTCGCACTACATTGTGTGTGAAAGAGCATTACGAAACTCTTAGTGCATTTCGTATGAAGAACTGGACCTTCTAGGCAATGTCAATGTCAACGATGCGATGAGTGCTGTAGGTATGCATGGTCGACTGCGTGTGCCTTATGAGTAGGTCTTTGTGTGTGCGCCACAACAGGAACTAAAGAAGTCGTTTGAAGCCGGAGGCTGCAGCAAAAATTTGATCACGATGGGATCAGCTTCGGGCTTAGTGATCGGCGTCAGCATCGTCTTGTACCTCACCGCCTTTGGCCTCGCTCTCGGCGCCATGGCCAAGCGGAGCAAGGTCACAACTGATGCTCTGTTCACTATTTTCTGTTAACTATTCTCTATTCGCTCTTTTCTTAGTGTTCTCTTTTCTTAGCGAATGAAACTCTGCTTAAAAGCTCAACAGACGGAGCTGGTGCGCTTTCTTCTATTTATCAGCTTTGAGTCTTGGTTAAATATGTACTTTCTTTTTCTTTGCCAATGTTCGGAGAGTGTATCCCGTTTAATCACTGCTAACGACGGCTTGATGCACTTTGTAGAGTGTGAAATGCCGGAACAGAAATCGCAGCTGGCGGTTCGAGTTGTTTGTTTCCTTCGTTTGAGGTTGTGGATCTTTCGATCGACTGCATCTGAACTAACTGGATGGAGAGTTGATTTGCCTTTGAACAGGGGGATCTTACGCGACTGGACGATGACTTGGGCAACTTGACGTGCCATTATACTACAGACATCGCAACAGGACTAGCTGCCGGCGCTTTCGTGTTCCTTCTGGTTGCGCAGACGTTTGTCATGGCTGTCACTAAATGTCTCTGCTGCGGGAGTAGCGCCAAGCCCGGAGGCGCGCGAACGTTGGCTTTCATTCTGTTCATTTTCTCATGGTAAGCGAACGACTCGCTCGTCTACTACTTGCAGTTCCTGTTCAAGACTGTATTTCTAGGAAACCGAACATTTTTGTTTTCACTATTTTTCATTTGGAAGTAGATTGCTTATAACTCTGCCTTTAAACCATTAGTTTACACAAAATGATTGGAGAACTTTAAAAAATTATTCAACGTGTGACTAAAGTAGTAGCCGGAGAATAAAAACATTCCGATTTCCTTGTAGATCCTTGGTCTATGTTAGAGTTCACTCTACCTGCAGCTAAGAGCTTTGAATGTGTTAACGATTTTTTGATGCGTGTGGTGCAGGATATCCTTCATAATAGCTTCGGCAGCCCTCATTGCAGGTGCAAGCCAGAACAAAATCCAGACCAAGGGCTTATACTCAATGTCAGGGCCAGATGTGACGTGCAAGCAAGTGCAGAAGAGTTTGTTCGCAGCAGCCGCTGCTTTCACGTTCATCACCTTTCTGAGCACAGAGATCTACTACGTTCTAATCTCAATGGCGCGAGAACGAGGTTCCGAGTGGTCTGCTTTTAACCATAAAGGCCCAAATGCCTACTCTTGAAAGCTCAAAGTCGATTTTGAGCAACCACAACTGAGGTCGCACTGGAACTTAAATGGGAGTGTATCTCATGCCTCCATCAAGCAACTGGACTTTGGTCATTTTACTCTACAGTTTTTTCTTTGACGGTGTCATCAATCAAAGGAAGCCTCAACTACTTGAACATAGCACAGTTGATAGATGTAGTTTTCAGGTCATCAGAGATCATGTCTCTACAATGATCTTCTGTTTGTAATAGGTGACGACTGCAGTCTACTAGATAGTGATGACAGATTCAGGTCTCCGAGATTTCATGCTTCGAACTTTTCATTCGGATTTGTTTGTTTCGATAAGTAAAACTGGGTTTTTTGAGTCACATTGGTTGTTATGCTGAATGTGCCTCTTCGGAAGAGTTACGTCCCTTGAGGTTCCAAGAGCGTTATAAGTGCAACGCTTGAGACTAATCCCTCAGTCTACTCTCTGAGCTTCTCAGCTGGCTTGCTTCCATTTGCAGAGGCTAGGGTTTCTAAAGAGTTCAGGATCGGCTAGCCTGAAGCGTGGAGAGCTCAGAACGGGATCTCGATGTGGTAGGCTTTTCTCACGTTGTTATATACTGCAGGTTTCTAGAGTGGTTCGCGACTCGGCTATCAGCACGTAAAAGCATTACTTCGCCGCAGGTTGAGTCGCGCATCTGAGGTAAACTGTTGTGATTTGAATTTGATTTTGTAAAGATGTCGAATCGCCAAGATTGCCTGCATCCCTTTACAGAGAAGTTATTCAAGTCGCGAGATCCACCGTACAAAGACCCTAGCAAGCCTCGGGCAGCCGATTTCTACGACTCCGAGGTAGAAATAGACTGGAAGAACTGCGACAGGCCGCAACCGGATGACACAGAAACCTTCGCTAACAATCCGCAGTGGCTCAAGGACCACGACCGTCGTGACTATCGTGATCGCCGTATAGAACAGATTCTACAGCACGTGTGCGTCCGCAACAAGGACGAGCCGTTCGACATCTACATCGAGCGGGCGTACTGCGATGCGCATGGGGCGCTCAAATCGCACGGCAAGGGTGAGTACGGGAACGACTACCCGACTCTGTTAGATCGCTGGGTGTTCCGTTTCGTGAAAGGCTTCAAACTTCTGTCGAGGCTCAACGGGAAGAAGTGGGATCCCTACGATGAGAAGACGCTGACGAAGCTCGTCAGGGAGGAGTGCGAGATTCTGAGCAAGCAGAATGAGGTGTTTGTGGATCCTTATGACAAAGTGCGAAAAGTGAAGCGCGCTTGGGAGCCTGTCAAGGCGGACAATCATCCCCCTGGCGGAGGGCCTGGCATGTGGGATCCTCCCGGTCCTTCCAAAACCGATTTGGTCCCGGCCTTGCATCGGATGTTCCACGACCGTTATCAATGACAGATAAAATCTCTTGCTCCATTGTTTCTTTCCCTATTTGCTTCTTATTCGTCAATTTTCTTTGTCGAGGGGTAAAACTCTCATTCTAACTCCTTGCTGCGCCGAAAGTTTGTGGTATGCAGGCTCTGGACAGCGTTTGTCGTTCTGAGGGCGCAAGAATGGTCTCTTCTTTAACTTTGCCATTGATTGCAAGAGTTGAGCAGGATAGCGAGGGGCGCTTTCGATGCAGAGTTCGCAGCAGACAATACAGACAGTAGAGCCTTGGAACTAGCTGAGGTTTGTATCCAGTAGTTGCATAATGGCGACATCTCTTCTAGAACCGTAGATTGGTTAAACTTAGTTCTGCAATTTTAAGCTTCATTTATAAAACATAGACTCTTAGGAATTCAGCTCTTGTGAGTGTTTCACACGTATTTCTTTTATCGTCTCTGCTGGTAACGTTGGTGTATGTCTGAACTCCGCCTTTAGGAGGATTGTACTTTCCGCTGAAGATCTATGTGTTTTTTTTCTGATATGGCCATGATCCGAGTTACTGTGTTTGTATGCGAAGTCAAGACTTCGAAAGCAAACATTGAATGTGCGCGGACTTGCAGCAGTGTCCATTCAACTGAGTTTCTTCTGCATTTTAAAGAAATTTTCACTTCACCATCTTCCTCTGGATCCTCTTGATTTTGTCTGAAGCTTTGACAACGTCCTGTATGCGGTCTGCTACGCCTTCTGAAGAGAAGTCTTTAGTTTTTTTTTATTGTTTTTTTATTTTTCTTCATTGCTGGAGTGACACGCATCGTACTATCCATTATTCCTTGCATGTAAGAAAAAATTAGGTAGAATCATCCGTCTGTGCACTTTTTATCATCATACGGTGCAAGACCAGATAAAGCATCAAAGACATAATAACCACATGAGCTATTCAAAGCACCCCTTATTAAGTTGAAATTCTTTGTACCTATAAGCAAGAGGGTCTTAGGACATAAGTTACAAAAACAAATTGTAACTATCGTTTGTCTAAAAAATATTTTTGGCTTTTAAAGTCTGTAACTATTTGTCACCTTTGGTCAAAAATTTGTTAATTTATGGTGTCTTTGCACTATATCTATGTGTATCATTATTAACTTCTATTCAAATAGTGGCAAAGCTGAAGTTTTGTTTAGAAGGATTTGAATACTTTCTTACATGTTCTCCCAATTTTTTTAATGCTCATGTAATCAATGCAAAAAAACAAATAACACATATGCAAAACTTTGCACCCACCAAAAAGTTAACTCATTTGTAGTAAGCCTAAGTTTGACACCTTTGAGTAAGTTGAGTTGGGACTTGAGAGTTGTTAGGTAGTGACATGTGCCCACCATAATATGTAGGGCACTCTATGCACCTTGCTAACCATCTGACATAATTATTGACAAGAATAGCAATAAATGCAAACATATACATTCTACATTGTATTTATTTTGTGTAAAGCAAATGAGTTGATGACTATATCTCTTGTAAAAGAAGGGTAGCTCCTAGAACCAAACTTAGATTCTTTTTAGTACTCTCAATAGTGAAGTTCTTGAGCAATCGTGTGTCTATGGAATTTGGTTTCTTAATCTCAAAAAAATAAGCTGCTTTTGAAATCAAGTGAAAGATTCAGTTCTATTTGAAACATCAAAAGTAACTTTTAATAAGTACACTGATATGAAATGAGTCAATGCTCTATTGGTTATGTAGAAAATTTGTTTTTTAATCAACAGTATATTTGTGAACATTGTAAAGTTGAATGTGAGAATTTTCCTTAAGGTTGGTTGAACTTGGGCCACTTGGCCATGTAAAATACGGATCTGGTTGTTTTAATACTACAAAAAATCTTATTTGTATCAATGGATTATATCAATATAATAAATGAAGAAGACTATTTCAAAAATCTTAGTAGAGATTGCATTTGTCACAAATTAGCATCAATAATTTTTGAGCTTGCAAAATGCCCACTCATGACATTTTCACACTTTGTAATTTTTTTACAAAAATAATTTTTTTCATTACGGGTGATTGCAAGAATGATCTGTACTACATTGTGTCCTCCTCACTTGTTGCGGCTTGTTTTTTGCTTGTAATTTTTGCAAATGAAGTCATATTGACTTGTCCTTTCAGGGTAATGTGAACATGCAAGTTATTGACATTCAATGATTTTTTGGTGTTTTTTTAAATTATTTTGCTATTTTTAAGCAGCCCCAAAATAGGTGTTTATCTTGGCCATTTTGGGGGTTTTTAGTACTATTTTGGGTCCAAAAAAGCTTTTTTAGGCTATAAATCAGGGATGTTGTTTATGGAGCATGCTTACATGCATTTGTAGGAGGGTTTTGCAAAATTATAAATTTCATGGCATCTACATTGTCTCAAACTGGGCATCCTATCTCCCTTCATTGGCAAAATACAAAGAAATTCCTTAGCAAAACAGTTACACCATGTGAATGTATTTAATGGGTTCTCAAATGGCTATTTTTTATTTTATTTTATTGAATTATTTTACTAATTTGTAAAAATCAAGAAAGAAATTGGCTTTTTGTTGGTAATTTTTGTCCCTCTACTTTTGTGCATAACTTTTAGAACAAATTTTTGCTAGATCTGAATTTTCACGAGTATGCTATTTTAAGTGCTTAACACATTGTCCATATTTTATTTTATTTAAAAAAAATTATTTCAAAAGCTCATAGTACTACATAGTACTACCAATCTTAAGGGTGTTTGAGACAAAACTGGTAGGTCATTCTTGCAACTACCTTCCTTATTGCTCATATGAATAAGAACTTTATTATATGACCTCAATACAAAAAACAAGATTAAACCAAATTCATTCAATGAATTTAGTTTTATACAAAATTTAAGCAAATTTACTTAAAATTGTCATCTTTGGATAAATCTAATGCTCAGCATTTTTGCATACTTTCACAAAATGATATGATAGACCTTAGTTACAACTAGTACATAAACACATATTTTGTGCAAGCTAGATGTACATGTATGTGGCTATTGTGAGGGAGGAGGCACTTCTACACTGAAACGTCCTTTACTCTTACAACCTACCCCAAAGTTTTAGAAGGTTCCAAAAAAAGGCACAAACCTCCCTCTTGCTTAGGAGTGTAGATTTGAGTATCATTGATCACTTGGTACCTTGT
The DNA here is from genome assembly GCA_963920765.1 of Ulota crispa. NCBI lineage: Eukaryota > Viridiplantae > Streptophyta > Bryopsida > Orthotrichales > Orthotrichaceae > Ulota > Ulota crispa. The sequence goes on from OY987242.1 coordinate 29,320,013, forward strand.
TTTGTCTAACCCTTCTATAGCCCAAAAAATACAAAATTAACAAACTTATTTTGCTCAATGTTATGAATTAGTTTGTAATGACAGTTACGTTGGTTAGAGGTTGGTTACCCTTCCTCTTTCCTTCTTAAACCAAGTGAGGAGGTTTGTTCTTCACTTGACATTTTGCTTAATACAATGGAATACTTTCAATATAACCTTTGCGTCTCTTAGTGAGTGTTTCTACATTAGGTTATCATCTCAAAATAGGAAAAGAATGTCGATTCTTGATCTTATATTGTAACATAATGTCAAGTCCTTGAGAGTCCACATTTGGATGAGGAGGCAACCGAATAGGGATGTATTTGGTTTTAACAAATTTGGAATGTTGCCTTTCGGGAAATTATTGTGAAGTAAATAGGCTTGAAAGTTCTTTCAAATTTTCTATGGTGGTAGGAGTAGCAAACAATTTGTGCGGTTTTCTTTTTCCAAAATTTTGGCATGTTTTATTCAATGTTTCAATGCGTTTTTGGGATTGTTTGCTGGTTCTATCGAGGAGGTGATTTTAGGTTTTGATGCATTTACCATGGTTGGTAGGCAGGATAACGGCCAATTAATTGGTAGTGATTAAGAAGGAAAGAATAGTAGGGACATAAATGAAATAAGGTTAGGGTTAGGAAATACTTGCATCAAGTAAATTATGTTGCAAGTTTCAACAATGCTTGTCTACAATGGCAAGATTGTGGTGGGTGAAGAAGGTTGGAAAAGTCATGTTGTGAAGTTAGGTTGAGCTACCATGGATCGTGAGTACGTAGCCGGAGATCCGCGAGGGCTTACAATGCCGGAAGGGGTAGGGTTGGAGTTGGCCTCATTCATACAATAACAAATTCAAAATGTGTTTCAAGTGACGATCCCCCACTTGGTGCAAGAAATTTCAGAGCGTGCAACGTTGGGGCCAGGACTGGTAGCGTCATCTACATCCGGGGAAGAAGGGCGAGCACCAAGAAGAATAGAAGAGCCTCGAGGTGATGGATTTCATATCAAGGAATCAAAAGTAGCGGAACCGATTAAGTTTTCCGAAAAGAAGGGTAACGAGGTGTACCAGTGGCTTGCACAATTGCGTTTGGTATTCCGAGATAAGCCACACACTTATAATTTTGATGCCGATAAAGTCGCTTATATTCTTTCATATATGACAGGGGTTGCACAAAATTGGGCGATGCCACTTTTGCAAGCCCTTGATGAAGGACGTGATCATGAGCTGTTGACAAACTATGATGCTTTTCAAAAATCCATTATTGGGGTTTACGGTGATTTAAATAGATAAGGTACCGCAGAAGACTGTTTAGGTCGGTTTAGGCAAACCCGTTCGGCGGCATCATATATTTCTACGTTTAATGAATATGCCGTTCAAGTCGAATGTAATAAAGCTAGCTTGGTGGCTCAGTTTTGAGGAAGACTCAAAGATAAAATCTTGGATTCCATAGCCATCGCAAAAATCTAATCATAAAGACTTCAAGATTAGATGGCAATGGTGTCCTGGATTAATGAAAAGCTATGGAGCCGACGGCAAAATTGGCGGGTACAATTCGATTTCCAAAATGTTAGAGTTCCAACTACTCCTTTCCGTGATCCAAATGCGAGGTCTCAAGCAAATTCGAGCCCAGTGCCTATGGAGCTTGGCGCGACTCAAGTCACGCAAGCTTTAGCCAAAACGGTAGCAGAACCGCTAGAGTATCAACGCCAAGAGCGATGTTGGGGTTGCGGCAAATTAGGACATATCAGAGCTAAGTGCCCCACAAATCCCTCTATGCCACTTTCAATTTCGGCTACTATGAAGATGGAAGAAACAGCCTCGAGAAAAGAAGAAGCCCGGGACTAAATGGGAGGATTCAGTACCCGGGCATTGTCCAGATGGCGGCGGCTACAATCCTGAAGCAAAACACGAGCACAAAACAGAAGGATCATGAGCTTGATCATGAGCAATGTTTGCAATGGAAGGAACCTCTAGTGATCTACGAGGATCCGGAAAATGTATTGACTTTATTGTCTTTACGGGCTACCTTGGATCCGGAGGCCTATGTAACGTTGGATGCCACAATCAACTCTATGGCGGCCTCCACCCTAGTGGACTCAGGAGCCACAGGAATCTTCATGCATCCTAGGTTTGCAGAGGAGTGCAATGCAATTCTAAAACTCAAAGGAGCACCAAGAGAAGTCCGGATGATTGATGGCCGAATGTTTAAATCCGGACTTATTACACATGAAGCGGTAGTTGAACTTGTAATTGGGAGTCGTCGTGAGAAGTTGGTGGCAGATATCACCAACACAGGAAGATACCCATTTATTTTGAACATCCCTTGGTTGATTCGTCACGACCCAAATATTTATTAGTCACAAATGAGTGTAATGTTCAATTCAGCGTATT